>JAVYIG010001148.1:0-378485 GCA_035222895.1 Strongylocentrotus droebachiensis | reverse complement strand
TTAGTTCCCAAGGAAGGCCATTAATACGTGAATGTATAACATGCTTGGAAAATAACATGATATGGATATTTGACAACAATATCTGTATTGGTTTGACTGGCTTATTTTACTTTCTAAAGTGACATGCAACTTTTTGAGTTTGCATACAAAAAAAGATCCTGCACGTATTCACTGAGTTCTGTGTTTTTTTTTTATCCTCACCTCTTAAGGTTTTTAACAATACGTTTGTGGTACTTTTGTTTTACAAATTTTTATCAAATAATGTTGACTGCGGGTGTTCTGAAAGATAATGCACCAATTAACGCAAGTACAATAAAATTATCTGCGTTCGACTCAGCTTCCTTGGATAGCTCGCCACGATTTCCTTAGAGTCGTTACCCGGATCAAGAATATGGTCTCTGTTTTACTGACGGAGAGTAATAGATAAATGTATGGACATTTAACTCAGGGCTGTGTTACTTTTACCTCGGGAAGTGAATGTGTTTACTAATAGAAGCGACAGTACGTAGCCGTGCTTTCTTGATTTGTGAAAGTAGGCAAGAGACCTAACTCCAAAATGTAGCCCTCCCTCTATTCTAATTTCGGGCCCAGGGCCCTGTTTCATCAAATTTGTTTTTAATAACAAGTTACAATAACTGCTATAAGCTACTGAATTCATAGTATATTAATTGGCTGAGAGCAAACTTGTCATAGAAATTTAGCATTGGTTATTGGTTTACCAATCTTTACCAATCCATTACAAGACGTAGTTTCCTTTGAATGACATTTTATCTCTATGGGGGTCAATGAATCCGACCCCCCCCCCTTCCCACGATAATCAGATTTTGCGGTACAAAACGTGATCGGAACCCCACCCCACCCCCATTTAGTTACTATACACTGAACTCGTCAAACATGCAAAGGTTTATCATGTTCTGATCTAGAAAGAACAAAATATTTAATACATATTATATAGGCCTATAGGTCAGGTCCTATTCACTTTGCTGATTATTTTATTGCCTCTCCCGGTAGCAATTTAATACCACAAAACTGTGATTAGCCGATGGATACTGATATAATTATCTTGTAATAAATGTCTAAAAAGACATTTTTTCTAAATATGCTCTGTATGAGCACCATTGGTGGTGTGGAGATTCTCTTGACGGGTGGGGGTGGGGGGGGGGGGGGGGTGGTGTGAAAGTATCTCACCGAAGTGGCATACTTTTACACTTCAAAAATCGGTGAAACTGCGGCAACTGTTTCTTTTTTCGATATCAATTTTTTCGTCGTGTTGGCTATGCAACTACCGACACTGGAAAATTAAGTGAGAAAAATCAACGATTGGGGTTGCAGTGTTAAGGCAGCTAATATTTAAATGTTGTTGTTGTTGTTTTAGTTTATAGGCGTTTGTCATTCAGAAGTGAATATTTACGCCTCTTCTCTTAGGATTTGTTTTCCTTTAAAATTAGATTTACTTTTTTAAATATAGATTTTGATAAATTGGAATTTTAATAGTTGAACTGCTTTTGTTGAAGAATTCAGTGGCGAGCAAAAGGCCTATAATACTAGTCTCATATTCAACCCTCATCTCCATTAATCTCCGCTTAGAACAAGCCCAATCACTGCAGTCAGCTTTCCTTTTTCACGTCATACTTCAATACGTCAATAATTAGGCGTAATAATATAGGCCTACGGTCCCTTTGAATGAAGAATATAACAATTCGAAAATTTCAACATGAAAATTGGCAATCAGATTTGAAGAAAATGATGGAGATTGTGACTACTTGATCAAAACACGTCAGCTTTCAACTCATTTCTATGCCACAACCGCTATTTCGGAAAATGAAGAAAATTGAGAAATTCTAAGAATAGATTTATGATGACGTCACACTTCACCACTCGGCATTCGGTAAAAGTTTAGGGAATTCCCCATGACGTAATTATAAGCGCGCTATTAGCGTAGTCTGCAGGCACAGACCCTAATTTGACACTTTATCAACAAATCATTGTGCCTTGAGAGAAGTCTAGCCCAGCTGTTGTGTCTACAGTTGTTGTTGTTGTATTTTGGTTTATTGGCGATTAGTCATGGCCTATGGTAGTCTTATAGTGCAGACTCACTTTTACGACTGACCAGGGTTTGTGCTTGCAGACTACTATTAGCGCGCGGGGTGCAGTGTGTAAATCCCATTCGTAATAGTTTCCACCACGTCGCGCTTGAGTCTTTCAGCGTTTCGTCTTTGATATAGCCTACATATTTAAACGTCATTGAAGTAAACAATCGCAGTCGAAGTCATTGCTAATTTCTCAACATTGACGATGGAGGAATCTTGATTTCCATGCAAATAAGCTGCCCATCCAGATCCATGCAATATGCAGGATGTACACTGTACATAGTCGACAAGACTGAAATGACTCTTTCGTAAAACCGGAAACCACCATTCGCTCCGATCCGTGGCTTCCTCACACGCCTTCTTCGTCCCACTCTCCGACAGCTAGACACATAAGCTTGTGCATGGAGACAAACAGGGACGAACGAGTGGTTTCCTAAACCACGTACGATATAGCCACAGAAAATAACCATCTGGTATAAAGTGGTAAGTATTGGGGATACCATTTTACTTGCATCATAAACATGTATATGTTTCGGCACAAATTCACACAAGCCGTCCACCGTCGGAAGAAGATCACCCTTGTCTAGATGCTGAACAGGCTTTGACAAGTCGCAGAATAGAAGTAGAAGTAGATATCTTTCAAACTGACATTAGTCAACCTTCATTCTGCTGTTGAGATTTGAGTGAAGTCAGCAGGGGCGGCGATTTCTGTTCATTTCATTGGGGGGGGGGGGCATAATGAAAACTGTTGGACATTTGTTCTTGGAAATTGCGTGCGCATACGTGTACGTCGCTACAACACGTAAACTACTACTACGAAATATGACATTGTTGCATCAATTCGACCATATCTTAAGTTACCATTATCGTTATAAATTGGGGCGAGTCGCATTTGAAAGGGGAGAATTTCTGCTATTTTGTGGAGTAAAAATTATTTCTGGGGACCTTTTAACCTCTCTGCCTTTTGTTCTTGAATGTTGTTACGCATTCATTCTCTGAGACAGAAGTCTATGGCAGATGCCCAAATTTTGTGTTGATAACTGTGCACGGTCATGCTCAAATGGCTATAACATCTGAATGCACCAACGACACGTATCAAATTGGGGCAAGCAGATCTGGAGGACTTCAAATCTTAAGCTAAAAGCTGATGTCAAAATCATTGTCATTGGTCCAATAACCTCTCTGCCTTTTTGTTTCAAAAGTTTTCACCAATTGACGAAAAGCTCTTATAAATCGAAAAACTAGCCATGATGTAATGGGAGATTCCATTATTGGTTTGAGGGGTAGCAGCATTTAGCCCTTCAATCCCGCGTAAGGAGATGACAGTAACTTGCGATAAGCCAATATTCAAGACCGAAATCATTGGAAAAGTGTCTGATTTCTTTTATTTTGGAGCATTATGTGAATCCTACAGGAAAGATATTAGTTCAATAATGTTTTAAGTTTCATTAATTCAAGTATTGCTCATAAATACAAAGGAAAAAAAAAGAGCTTTTTCTTCGCCATTCTCCGCAGTCAATCATGTTTTCATTCTCACGTCGGAATAATGTCGATTGCGATATGTGTACCTACATGTACGTACACTACAATGACTCAATGCATGAATTATATGACTGCATGCTGTACATGTATTGACGTTTAAACTTGTGCTTGTAATGTTTGTGAGTGAAGTGATTGTGAGCCTGTAAACATGTGCAATGTATGAATACAACATATACCCAGGACATATACATGTACATGAGCGTGTGTGCTAGACAAGGCGAGGGATCGAGCATTTAATAGTAATTACACCAAACACCCCTATTTACTGTAATGGAGCAGTCCAACCACTGCTCACTGAACCGCTGTAGCGTGATGAAGTAAACAAAACGTTCAAGTGAATCCAACGGACGCGTAAGGGATTTTTGGTCCAAATCAGGCCACAATTGTCATTATGGGGGGGAGGGGGTGTGGACGAAATGTGAGGGACCAGTGGCGTAATGAGGAAAAACGTTTGGGAAGGGGAGGGGGGGGGGGGGCAGCTAGCAGAAGAAAGTATCTGTATCACCACCATGCACTCTTTATGTAACATGCATGCCCTGCAGAACGTTTTTTTTTAATTGGGGGTGGGGGGGGGGGGGGGGGGGAGGCTAAAGTATTAATGGTCAGGTAGAGCGTAGCGAGAGAAGCGAGTGGGGAGTAAATTTCAGACCTGATAAAAACCCGATTTAAATTGGTTTCCCGATTTTTTTTGATTTTTTTTTCTTCCCGATTTAAAAAAAAATAAATAAAAAAATCCAGATTTGTTTATATATTTTTTTTTCTTTGTTGTAGCACTGATCTATTTCTATAACTCTTAATGTGTAAACATACAGTGTAAACTGTGCTTACGTGATACCAATGGAATACAGATTTTCTACAATATTTACTTGTACATTTTGAAGGATTTAGCGACCGAGTGAGTAGAGTTTTGTATTTGTATTAGTCTAAATGCTGCACTCTTGGGCCCTCCAGAGCCTAAAAGTGTGTTGCAGTCTTTAGTGAGTATTTGCTATACATTTTTTTTTTTTTTTTTTTTTTTTTTTTGGGGGGGGGGGGGGTACGTTTTCAAATTTTCCAATCCTCCCTAAAAAATTAAGGGTAAACGTGTCCCCTTCATCCACCCCCCCACCCCCCCCCCCCCGGCCCCCGGATCACCGCCCTGGTAGTCGGGCTTCCACTGCAGTCCAGTTCCGACTCTTGTGGTCAAAGTCATCCTTCTCATATCTTAATAGTTTGGACTTTGGTCTCTTTGCTTTGCTCTGTATTGTTTTTCTGCTGATGATGCTCTGTTGTTTGCTTATGTTTTGTTTCATTGTATATACACCCTTTACATGATCAGAATAATCCCAATATGATATTTAATTAGCATTAATTCATAAACCCTCTGAAAATATGTTTGTCTCTCTGCAGCATATAAGCTATATCTTCAAAATACATTTCAGCCCCTTTTATCTTGAATAAAGTTCAGTATTAAATCGCAAGAGTCGAGCCAAGTGGCAAATGTTTGGATGAGGGGAGGAAAAGTTTAAACAGTGAAACATTTTATGTACACTCTAAATCATGTATGTCACTAATATATAGTTTGCATAGTAAACAACAGAATCCTCTTTTTTTCAATAACAGGATGTCTTGCTGGGGTTACCATTCATGTACCTTTCCACTGAGTTTCTGTCGAATGATGAGGACATCTTGCACCATGGATGGATTCTGCCTTCTCTATCTGCTCATGATTCTCCTGATGAGATCTGGTGACGTTGAAACCAACCCTGGACCAGACAGGTCAGTCTATATAAATGTATTTGAAGCTTATTTCCTTATCTTTATTGCAATGTATTTGAGAAGTATACTGTAGGTACTTTTCTTATCAAATTGTAACATCACATACATGTACATGCATGCCAATTTTTATTCCATATTCAAGTGCACTGATTAATGAGGTATTTAAGCCTTGTGTGTATGCCTCAATTTACCTTTAAATAAATCTTATCAGCACATGTAGCTTAAAGGTATTGCAAAGTTTTGGTATGGGGTCATGAATTTGGTTCAAATTAACATATTGGAAGCATATACGTACGTTCCTACAATACACATTGATCGTTGTCGCGGTTGAAATCGAGTCTAGAGTTATGAAATTATAAATAATAAACTCTTTATGTTGTATAGCTCCCTCTCAAGGTCAAGATATTAATTTAGCTATGAAACAATGTTTCTTGACTAAAATCGACCGATTAGCTATTCCCGTTTGGAAATTATATATCCCAACTACATATTCTGAGATTTTCATGGTCGCAGCTACCATTGTACGTACGGCCATAGGCGCTATTTGAAATTCATCAAAATTTACCGGGAGCACCGGTACATTTTTATATTCAATTTTTACTCGAAAACAGAAGTGTTTTAGGGGCAATTTTTTTTAGTGCTAATTATACATCAACAGGGACATCCAAATATATCAAAATTGTAAAGATTCACTATCCACCCAATTTTCAAAATCTCCCAAAACTTTGTATTACCTTTAAAGGTGAAATTCAAAGAAAATCACAAATTTGTCAGCTAATGTATCACTATAAACTGGTAAGCTAACAGATGGCCATCGTACAAGTTTTAGGTCAACTTCATATCGGGTGATTTATAAAAAATACAAATACAACCACCTCCATAGCAGCTGGGATATGCGAGAGATTCGCCGGAAAAATAATGATGTTTTAATGACGTCACTATATGGACCAATTCTGCCCAAGCAGACGACATCCCATAAAGAATGAACATAATTGCAAAGCTATTATTTGTCAAATTATAATGAGATTCGTGTATATAAATGTAATGGCATGTCAAACCATTCAAAAGGAGATATGACCCGATTCTGATAACTAAAATCTTTTGCTTGTAAATACACAGGATAGGGGTTAATTAGCAATCAAAGAAACCAGACTTTCAAATTGATATTAAGGACGGCATTTGTTCCCTCTTGAAACGCTGAACATACCGCGGTGTGTGCAGCTGAATAAACAATGGCATCTTATTTTGTTTACAAGCGACAGATTCCTTTATTTTTGTATCGCTGCATTTGTCATTAAAAAAAAACATGCGCGGGGTTTAAAGTGAGGCAATAGATAATACATTTAGCCTGACGGTAGTGAAGTAAGAGAAAGAACTCAAGAGAAGATGAAAACACAGGCACTGAAAATGTGTGGGATGTCATAGGACATCGTCTGCTTGTGCATATCATGTCCATACTGTGATCTCACACATTTCAGCAGCGTTCGGAGAGCTCTTCAGGTGCTATGCTGGGGCTGTATTTAAGCGTTTTGTAATTTATAATAATTATTACTTCGAATGTTTCCAAGCATTGAATTTTGATAACCTTGTCAAATCAAAGTTTCAACTTTGCAATAATGAAAACAAAGTTAGTTTTTAAAATCAATGAATATCTACTTTAATAAAACCAGGTAGGTATGCACATGAAGCAGCAGGTACTGACAGTGCTCAGCTGTAGGAGCTAGTGTACATATTTGTAGGTTGGAGTAGTTTATCCTTCCATGTAGTTAGTTGAACAGTCTGTTTCGCCTGAATGCTCATCAGCAACTGAACTAAACGTACAACTGGTGCTTAAATGATTTCACAGTAGGCGTTACAACACAATAAGAGATACTTAGGAGATACAAGATGCTTGATAATTTTTTATTTTTTATTACAGGATTGTCAGTGAGGAGGAATTCATGAGGCTGTCCAAGCTAATTGAACCTAGCTACTACAAAGAGGTTGGCATTAACCTGGGCATCCCCAATGCAAAACTTGGTCAAATCATGATGCAACATATGCAAAATACCAGTGATGCATTGATGACAGTGTTCACGAGTTGGAGAGACAAACAGCCTCCAGGCACAGACATCAGGGCTCTTCTTGCAGAGGGATTAAAAAGAAGTGACTTAGGGTCCCTCGCTGGCAGTCTAGTCCCGAACAGGACAGGTGAGAATAAGAAGGAAATCATGTCAGCTGCCTTCAAGAAGGCCTTCACTGCCATTGATAATATATTGCTCTTGCAGGCAGCCAACAATCATTGTTTTGCCTCTTTCTCATTTGGTACAAATAGGGTTACTTATAGCAGGACATCCAACTAAACAGACAGCCCACGAGACCGATACTGCCGGTCTGATGAACCCTCAAAATAGTTGTCAGAACACCCATGAGACTTACATTTCAGTCTTGTGGGCTGTCAGTCTATGGTCATTGGTAGCTTGGGCCTTCTGACAACTTTTCAGAAAGTTTGCTAGAAAGATATTGTTGGTCTAGTGGGCTGTCGGTCGCATAGGCTGTGGCCATTAATACATGGTTACAGACCCACTCACTTTGTGATTTGTAAGGGAGATGATAAAATTGTTTTACAAGGATTGTCATTCAAATTTCCTGGCATTTCAAGCCCAGGCATTTTCTGACTATTTTTTGATCAAGTCATGCTCATCTTTTGTCACCAAGTTCATGAACATTTTACCATTTCACAGTCGTTTTATCTTTTGTGACCTTATGTCAGCCCCAAAATGGAGAATTTCAGATTTTTGTGTACAAAACAAAAGGAAAACTATTTTTCTCTCATTTCTTTTTATATGGCGTGGAATTGTTCTTTGAGCTGTAATTTACAAGGTTTATAAGGCTCATCATTATTGTCCATACTGCTCGCGATGGAAATTGATGTTATATACATGTTATATATGGATACATAAATAGACATGTACATACATTCAATCATAAAGACAAATTTTATGGAGATATTTTTAAGTTGGAAAAGAAAACAAACATAGATATGTCATGCATTCACAAAAGTATACGTGTATGATGTATAGAAAACTGCAAAGACGATAACTTATCATCTGTTCTCATTGAATCTTTGTCCACATAACACCCTCAAACAACAGAACAAAAAGAATGCAAATTTAAAGTTGAAAAACAAAACCGGTAAATACAATAGAAATTAGTTTTTGTGTTCATGTGTATGTTATGAATATCCTCAAATGAAACATTTTGATATTTAGAACAAAATGCTGATGATCTTAAAGATTAAGTTAAATCGTCACTCTTATTTTATTAAATTTAAAGGTGCACCTGTTACAATGCCAGGATCACAGACCCAACCACTTTCTCCTGACCTGATCAAGAGATGTGCAGATGATTTCAAATTCAAGTACCGGACAACTCTCTGTAAGATCAGAGCTGATCCTCTCGACCCTGATTCCATTGCGCAATTCAAAGACATGTACACAAATCTTGTCCTGGAAGAGGAATATCGAAAACGCAAGCGACCACTTGAGTACAGGGATCTCTTTGATCTCAAAGTCAATGGGGAGTTCCCCAAGCGGATCCTGGTTCAGGGAGAGGCTGGGGCTGGAAAGACAACATTCTGTGCTAAGATTGCCTGGGACTGGATAAATAACAGTCCTGTTCTCCCAAAGTTCAAGTGGGTACTTGTTGTCCCTCTTCGTGAAGCCAAGCAATATACGATCGGTGAGATTGCCAAGTCGTATCTCTCAAAGAACAACCCAGCAACAGCTTGCCAGATCACTGAGTACATCCGCTCAAATCCAAAAGATGTATTCATTGCGTTTGATGGATTAGATGAGTTTGGTGGCAAGGTTGTACAGCAAAGGAAAGCTGGTTCAAAGTCAGAATGTCACCAGCCAAAGTCTGCTGATCAAACCAAGGCAAGAGGAAGTTCTTCAGAAAGAAGTGACATTGCAATTACAGACATTCTTCGTTCAGATGAACTTGAAGCTTGCCCGGTGTTGGTGACAAGTCGCCCATGGAAGGTCACAGAGATTAGATGGGATGATAGTCTAAGGAAACTGTACACATTCATTCATGTGGAAGGTTTTAGCAAGGAGAATGTAGAGGCTTACATTCACAAGTACTTTGAAGACGATGTGGTCACAGCAGATCAGCTTATCCAATTAACCAAAGAGAATGACATCATATCTGAGACTATGGCCCCGTATCCTATCTACATAGCTATGCTCTGTCTTATGTGGAGAAAAATTGGTTCTGAAAAACAAGAAAAGTTTAGGTCATTTCGAACTTTTTCTCAAATATTTGATGAAATGTTTGAATTCTTGAAGGTGCATTATGCTCAGAAAGCGATCACAGATTTAGGCAGCCCATCATTCCTAGCATATCTCTCTCAAATTGAGAAGTTCATGAAACCAGTTGCCAAAGTTGCTTTCAACGGGCTACAAGAAAACACCCTCATTTTCAGAGAAGATGATTTTGAACAGTGCTCAGACTCCCTGGAAACAGCTTGCAAAGTAGGGGTGTTGTCTCAGGAGAAAAGATTGTCATCTGTATATGATAAGAGCAGTCCGTACCTGCAGTCTACTATCTTCTTTCCACACAAACTCTTTCAGGAGTACATGGCTGGGGTTCATCTTGCTTCCCTGTATGAATTAGATCACAATGAATTCAACAGGCTGATTGAGCAAGTAGTGCTGCCTAGGAAAGAAGAGTTTAGGTATCTCCTGTACTTCACTGTATCACAGGACAAAGCCATCATATTGCAAACCATGTCATGAAATGCATGGTACAAGGTAATACCGGGAAAAAAGAGGACATGGATTTCTTGGTCGATGTATCCTTTGAGAGTCAGGACCTAGATACCGCAGCCTTGGTGAGGGGTAAAGTGTCATCTCCGTGCATAACCAGCCAAATGACAGTACACACTATTGCAGGTTTTGTATTCGCTGGAATACACTTAGATGTGGTAAGCATACATACATGTACATAACACTTTTAATAGCAATGGACTCTGATTTTCTCATATTATTTTGTGTTTATTTATTTATTTTGTTGTTGTACGCGTACAGTACGTATCACCTCTTGATTTCGTCATTTTTTAAAACTTAGTTATTTATTATTCTTCCTCAAATTTGTTCGCAGGATATCTCAAGAATGGATAATGCCATTATCATGAAACTTGCAATGATGATAGATCCTGGTCCAACTAAGAACTGCATGTCTTTCCAGCAATGCGGGGGCATTCTGACGTCATGATGTCGTCATGTGAAATGTCATTAATGGTCGTATCTCAGCCATGCAATATCAATTGCAATTCAAATTTAACATGAGTCATGCTCAGGTCATGGGTCACAATTTGAGCCCACGTACATGCGCGTACAGGTGCTTAAAAAAAAATGCTTGAAACCCCAAACCAAGTAATTTTTTATACGTTTCAGACAATTTTAAGCTTTCAAAAATTTGCCGCATGATGCATACGGATCAGATAAATTCTGTTTTTGGCATGTTTTAGATTCTTGATAATTTCCTCAACGATTCCTTTCAATTCAGTCGTTTTTTACTCATAAAGATTGAATATGCGCTCATCAAAGATAACAATACATGCGCAAAATATGGTAAAATCCTGCCTTTGTTTAATTGGCCATAATTTTTTTAAATGCACGAATACCCCCGAAATGCAGACATGAGTATGAGTTATAGAATTGTTTATGAACATTTTTTTTTAAAAATAAATGTAATGCTTCCTGGGAGAAATTTCAATTATTTAAACATATTTGTGGCTTACACCCAGTAATAAGATCGATTGATCGATCTGTATTGAAAAACAAGTCAGAAAAAATCTTGGAACCAGCGGGACTTGAACCTGCATCTACTGCTTGCCGGGCAGCGACTCTACCACCAGGCCATCACTGGTCCATGGCACAGTCACGATGAACTAGAAACAATACTGTTTCTAGTTCATCGTGGCCACATGAGGATATGTATCACCTTATTCGTCTTAGTGACAAATTCAAGTCTATTTATTTTTTGTTTGTTTAAAGATCAGCGTTGAAAGGAATTATGGAGATAACTTTGGACCAACTATATCACATGATTTGGTAGAGATCATATGCTCTGCTCCCTCTCTAAAGAATGTTTCACTAAGGAATGCATCCTTCCCCAGTGACTTCTATTCAGTTCTTGCTAAAGAAGGAAACAAGTCCATGGTGAGTGAAAATACATGTAATACTGTAATGTCGTGGTCTAGCCTATTTTTTTTTTTTTTTTTTTTTTTTTTTTTTTGGGGGGGGGGGGCTTTTTCACGACGCAGAACATCAATCGCTTGTAAATCTAGGAAATCACTGTCATTATAGTCGGAATATAAAGTTAGGTTGGTTCACAAATTTGTGGTGTCCTCTAGTTGGCAAATAAATACCGGTATACAGAAAAACTAAGGAATACAAGTCGTTTTCTCAAATTTACACATATTAAAAGAGGACTTAAGGATTACGAGTGAAGATGAAGAACAATGACAAGGTAAAAGCCAGGACACCATGAGGGTTTCTTTCATGTGTTTTTCATTTTTAGATATATTTCATAAATTATATTTTTATACTGTACTTTGTACTGCTTGGAAATGTAAAAATGTATACATTTTCTTTATTAACTTTAAATTCTATGAATTCCATTCTTTAAATTCTTTCTACAATATCTTGTGATTATATTCTAACAAATCTTGGTGGTTTTATCTTTGCATCATTATACTGAATGGATTTTTGTCATATGAAATGTATACGTGTACTCTTAGTGACTGTTGCCATTATAAAATACTTTACATACCAATACATATTGCAGCTAATGACATCGTTGTATGTATTGTTGCTCTTCTTGTTATTATTATTGTTGTTGTTATTATTACTACTGTTATTATTCAATTAATATCTCATTTCTAAATCTAGATGTCAATACAGTGTACTTTTAAGCACAGCTACATGCACAGACTCTACATGTTCATTCATGTATAATGAATGCTTTCAGTCGTGAATGTATAGCATTTGTGCAATGTCACTGATGTGTCTAAATAATTGACAAGGCGGTTATGTCATGTATTTGATTCTCTGAATATGCAGCTCTTTTTAATAAAACCAGTCGTATGAATTAATATTCATTCTAAGATAATGAGCATCAACCAAGGTTCACATAGAGGCGTAAGTGTTCCAGTGGATAAGTCTCTGGACAGTTAAAGGGAGTGGGTAGTCAGTTTTCATGTGCAGAAGGCCATAATTCGCTGACACCAGATTTGGTGGAAATACCATTAATGGGAGTACAAATCTGCACACAGCAAACCCGTTGGCCCGTCAAGAATTATCCCCTAGTCTCTCGGAGCATTCTTCGGGCGAAGGAAAAGCAAAGCATTACATAAGGTCTAATGGTCATAAAACTCAAGGCTAACCCTGATGATTGACAACACCTGTTATTGGGTAAACACCCGAACGGTGTCGAATTCCCCATGAGAGCTGACTTCTCTGTGACTTTAACCATGCATCGGGTATGAGGTTCTAATCCCTGCAGTACATAGCACTAATGTTGTTCGGCAATGCTTTATGGCTATAATTCTCAGTCCTGTTCAACACAATCATGCTCTGTCAACATTTTTTCTGTGCTTACTTTCCTGCACTAAACAAATTCTTATACCTTAACCCTGAACCAAAAATTACACCCATCACGAAACCTAAACTCAAACCATCATCCGTCTCATCTACTCTTACCAGCAAGTAAATAGTACTACCTAATGATGGCTCCCACTGATTGTCGCCGGAAGCATGCATCCTTTTCAGGACAGACGATAACAGTGATGTCCATCAACACTGAGGGGTTTTCACTGTCCAGCGAAACAACTCATTTAAAAGCTCTGCAGTGAGAACGACTGTGTAGCATTATGTCTACAAGAGACTCACAGGGCCATCAACACATTCGACCGAGGATTCCTGGAATGAAGTTGCCTATAGAGAGGCCACATGAGAAGTATGGAAGTGCTATCTTTGTTAGGAAAGATGTGATCATCAATCAGACCTCACTGACTGAAGAGGATAATATAGAAGTCCTTGCTGTCAACATGGGGAAACTAACAGTCACTTCTGTTTATAAACCGCCGGGATCTACATTTGCCTTCACTGAACCTCAATCTTTCAACTATGACAATGTAAACGTTATTATTGAAGATTTTAACAGCCATAGCGCCTTGTGGGGATATGAAGAAAAAAATGAGGATGGTGACCTTGCTAAGGCCTGGGCAGAGGCGCATCATCTTGACCTAATCCATGATGCTAAGCTCCCCCATTCCTTCAATAGCTGTCGATGGAAGAAAGGTTATAATCTAGACCTATCCTTCACAAGTGAACAAATATCTTGCCAAACCAAGAAACGAGTCCTAGAGCCAATACCACATTCACAACACAGACCAATCATCGTTGACATCACTGCTGATGTGGTACCTCAGAGAGTTCCCCTACAACGCTGTTTCATTTTTCGTAAAGCTGCCTGGGAGCAGTTCGCCATCGATGTAGAGGAAGCCCTATCTGATCTTGACCCAGTCCCGACAAACTATGACCAATTCGTCCGGACTGTACAGGAGAAATCCAGGTAGCACATTCCACATGGATGTAGGGAGTACTACATACCTGGAATACCAGCTGACAGTGCCTTGCTGTACAAGAAGTATACAGAACTGTACGAGGTAGACCCCTTTTCAGAGGAAACTCTAATTGCAGGTGAGCTCCTCATGGCAGGAATATCAGAGGAATGGAGTAAGTCTAGGCAAGATCTCATTGAGGGTTACACAGATTGTACCTGGCTCTTTAACAACTTGGAACTCCAGACGGCTATCGACTCCCTTAAGAATGGCAAGGCAGCTGGTCTTGATGAACAAAGTACAGAACAGATCAAATATTTTGGGCCCAATACACAGAAGTGGGTACTCTCTCTGGCAGAAAGCCTGTGTGATCGCTATCCTCAAGCCAGGGAAAGACCATAATGAAGCAAAGAGCTACAGACCAATCTCCCTGTTGTGCCACCTCTTCAAGCTTTTTGAGCGCATCATCCTGAACAGACTTGGGCCAGTCACAGAACAACACCCGATACCAGAGCAAGCAGGTTTCCGGCCTGGGATATCGTGCACTGGCCAAGTGCCAAATCTAACCCAGTACATCGAAAAAGGTTTTGAGAAGAACGAAAAAACTGGAGTTGTGTTTGTCGACCTGACAGCTGCCTACGCAACTGTGAACCACTGTATACTTCTCAACAAACTCTATACCATGACAAAGGACTCCCATCTGACTAAGCTTATCAACATGCTCCTGGAAATAGACGCTTTTATGTTGAGCTCAACGGGAAGTGCAGCAGATGAAGGAAACAAAGGAATGGTCTACCTCAGGGCAGTGTTCTTGCTCCTGTGCTCTTTAATGTTTACACCAACCACCAGCCAGTGTACCAAGGACCAAGCACGTAGCCAGAGTTTGATATTTGGGGGGGGGGGGGCACATACATGTAATCGATCGAGGTAAAAAAAAGGGGTCTACAAAATTTCAACCGATCCTGGAAATTTTAGGGGGGGGCCCGTGCCCCCCCCCCCCCCCCCCCCCCCCCGTGGCTACGTGCCTGCCAAGGACAAGAAGCTTCATCTATGCTGATGACCTTGGCATAGCAGCCCAGAGTTCTCACACAGACAAGATAGTAGCCACTCTTTCATCAGCTCTAGACAACCTGACAGACTACTATAACAACCAACTGAAGGCTCACCCTACCAGGACCCAGGTTAGCTTGTTCCATCTCTGCAACCACAATGCCTGGAGGAAGCTGTCCCTGAAATGGAACGATGTCTCCTTAAAACACTGCGATCACCCTGTCTACCTTGGAATCACTCTTGACCAAACCATTTCAAATAAACAGCATGTTCAAAAGGTGAAGGGTAAAGTCAAGACAAGGAACAACCTACGCAAACTGGCAAACTTGTCTTGGGGTGCCAATTCCTCCATGCTGAGGTCAACTGCTCTTGCGTTGTGCTACTCTGTAGCAGAATATACCTGCCCTGTATGGGAAAGATCATCCCATGCAAAGAGATTTGATGCAGCACTCAACGACAGCTGCAGATGCATCACTGGCTGCCTGAAGCCCACAAATGTGGACAGCTTGCAGATCCTGGCTGGCATTGCTTCATCCGAACAGTTGCAAGTACGACCAAACGCAGCAGACAAGTTGAGGACACCTGCCATCCCTTTACTCTCATCAACCGGCCCCTACCCACATGAAGTCAAGGAAGAGCTTCCTTCATACAGTCCAGCCACTGCCACAACCTCCTCATTCAACCAGAGTGATCTTGTGGGAAGAGAAACGTGAAAACCACCACCTTGAAAAGCTACCAATCCTGACCAACAGCTGCCACCTAGCCATATATGTGAGTGGAAGACGTGGAAGTCCCTCAATAGGCTTCGCTCAGGGGTGGGGCGATGTAAATACAACATGCATAAATGGGGATACACTGATGACACAGACACCGACTGCGAGTGTGGAACATCTCGTCGCTGTTTTCACGAAGTGACGGTAGTGAAAAAAAATTGCATTCACTTTGCGTGACGATTTTCCTCACTACCGTCACTTCGTGAAAACAAGGACGATCTGTGCAATCTATGTCACACTTATTCAGATGCCCACTCCTAGATGACCAATGCTGCCTGGAAGACCTAGTGGTAGCAAATGAGAATGCTCTTCAGTGTGCAAAAGCCTGGCAGAACATTTGAGTACAGATGATGGACACAAAAGAAGCTCAAACCTATTTGCATCCCTTTTCAAAATCCTGTATATTTGACTAAATATAGCCCAGAGCATTTGCCACCTTTGATAGCCAACCACATACATGGATACCTGATCACCAAGTTATATTTGCATTCATACAGTACAAACATGCAGTCTTGTAATGTACTTGTATGAATCACTGTTTGTATACATGTAGGTCAGGACCCTCACACTTGAAGTTCATAGTATTAGGTGTCCAACGTCAGCCTCTTCACATCATCTAGCAGATGCTTTGTGTTCCATGCCAAACCTGACTGACCTGACACTGCTTGGAAAGGGTTTCCAGGAGGAGTTCTATTCTACACTGAATGCAAAGGCATCAACCTTACAAGTATGTATTTGTGTTTGTATTCTGCATGCATCCTTGCCATGATGAATCCAAGTGCACATGTAGCAGTGGAGATTAGTTTTAATAAGGAGTTATGACATTTTAGCAACAGTCTTTATTTGTTTAATGTGTGTAATGTTTAATATATGAAAATATATAATACTCTTATCAGACAAAGAAACGGTATTGGAAAAAGGGGTTTTCATGTACAGTATATGATACAGAAATAATAAAGCTTGAATTGAAAATATGATGTTCAAAAATCGTCACCTTTGAAAGTTTGCTTCAGATAAAGTATTTTGGTTATTGATGGAGACTGAATAGAGTTGTTTAATTAACCCCATTTTGTTGAAGGGGAGTTTTAGGTTGTTATGCTATAATATGATTCCATTTTTAAAAGATTACTGAAGTACCCTAGATCCTAGTTGATACAAATAAAAAATAAAAAAATTGTATATGGTTCAGTTCAAGGCAATTCATTAGGTAATGGAATTATGTCGTCGTGGGTCTGAAAGCAGTATATATCAAAGTATTCTTCAGATTCAATACTCGTTCTACAGGGATGGATATAAAGATAACAGGGTACTTATTAAAAGCACAGCTACATGTACACACTCTAGTCTAGATAATCATGTACCGGTATGCGGGTATTGCATAATATCAGTTGTAAATGTCTTAATAGCATTCATGCACTGTCACAGATGTGTCTAAAAACAATTGCCAAGACAGTAGTTCTTTCATTGTTTATTTGATTCTCCAAACAAAAATACAGCTCTATTTATTCCAATCAATCATATGAATCATATTCATCCTAAAATAATGGCGATCACCAATGTTTCATGTAGAGGTGTTTGTGATGAATTGGATAAGTCTCTGGACAGTAAACAATTCCTGCCGTAGGTAGCACTAATTTTATTGGTTAGACATTAATCTCATTTGCCCTACTTAACCTAGGTGTAGTAAGTGGGTACCTTTTAGGATATATTCCTTGAATGCATCACTATGTAGTATAATTGGGTAAATGCCTGACTTTCTTGACTTATGCCGTCCACGCAGGCCAGGGGCCTCGTGCTGGCTTCTGTATGGTGATGGTATGCCAAGTATATCTGTCTGCAGCCAGTCTTGATGCATCTGTAAGCATTGGTATGGATCTTGCTTTGCAGTCCTCTGAGATGCAGTCAAGCCATCTTTTGGGTGGACGGCCTCTTGGTCGATTTCCTGTGACAATTTCCTTCAACAGCAATTTTGGGGTATCTTGTGGGTTTCATTCTTAGGACGTGGCCAAAATATTTGAGTTTTTTAGTAGAGACTTTGTCCATAACATCTTGATCGAGGTTGAGGGATTCTTTGATGTGTGTGTTTCGGATCTTGTCTAGTCTTGTCACCCCCATTATGCGACGAAGGCATGCCATTTCAAACACTTGAAGCCTGTTGCTGTCTTCTTTTCTAACTGTCCAGGATTCTGCCCCATAAAGCAGTATTGAGAGGATGAGTGATTGATACAGGTGCATCGTGTGGCTGCTAAGGCTTTTTGATGCCCATCTGTTATTTAGCCTTTGGAAAGCTGCCCCTGCTTTCCTGATACGATTCTTAATGAGCCGTTTCTGCTCCCCCCCCCCCCAGGTACACAAAATCTTCCACATGTTTTAGTCTGTCGTTGGCTATGTCGATGTTGAGGTTGCACTTGTTTTTGCTAATAACTTGCACTTCTGTCTTTGCTATGTTCACCTTGAGACCAAGGTCACAGCTTGCCTTGTAGACTTTATCATCAAGTGTCTGCAGTTCCTCTGGAGTTTCAGCTATCAAGACGATGTCATTTGCAAAACGTAAGTTGTTTATGCAGGTTCCTTGAATTTTTGCTCCTATTTGGACTTCATCCTTTGCCGTGGTCATAACTAGCTCAAGTAGTATATTGAAAAACCAACGGTTGTCTTGATCCACTCTGTCAGCTCTCCATTTACTCTGACCGCACTCTGGATGGTTCATACTGTGCTTGTAGCAGTCGTATCAGCTTGCTAGGATAGCCAAAACATCCCATCGCCTTCCACAAGCCCTTCTGCCATACCGAATCAAAAGCCTTCTCAAAGTCGATATAGCAGCAGTACAGGATTCTGTTCTTTTCCAGGTATTTCTCAGCTATTTGTCTTAGCGTGAATATTTGGTATGTTGTAGCCCTGCCTGGTCTGAATCCTGCCTGGGATTCAGAGAGGATTTCTTCTGTTCTTTTGAGAATTCTCCTTTGTAGGATTATTGTCAGTACTTTTCCTGCATGGGACAGCAGTAAATGCACTACAGAAATAAGTGTAGGTACCTCCTGTTCAACACATACTCCTTTAACAATGTGCTTACTATACTGCACTAACAACATTCTGAACTTTAACCCTGCACAAAAAAGTATACCTATCACAAAACCTAAGCTCAATCCTATTTGTAGCCCTTATCCAAATCCTATATAGTTGAGGAAATAAAACCCAGAGCAATTGTCACCTGAGTATAGCCATACACATACATATATATTGGAGCACCCAGTTACATCAGCATTCATACAGTAATAACATGTACTCTGGTAATGTACTTGTATGAATCAATGTTTGTATACCGTACATGTAGGTCCAAACTGTCCAGCTTCTAGATGTTGAGTGCCCAACATCAGCCTCTTCACATCACCTAGTAGAAGCTGTGTGTTCCATGCCAAACCTGGCTGAACTGATACTAAGAGGAAAGGGTTTCCAGGAGGAGTTTTATTCTACACTGAAGGCAAAGGCATCAACATTACAGGTATGTAAAGACTAGTAGAATCAAATATCAATTTAAACTATCAAATATTTTTGTTATAAATTGTTAAGTTCTTAGCGATTCATAAGGTTTGAATTATGTCTCATGGATCTGAAAGCAGAATCAAAGTATACTTCAGATCCAATACTCACTAACCAAGGATGGAGATCTAGATCACAGTGTACTGTAGTTATGTTAACCCTTACTGCACTGGGCTATTTTAAGCTCCCTGTTTCTGGGAGGGCCCCCTATGATCTCTGCGGTCGAATTTCTGATTAACACGATCATTTGCATGTTTGTAGATATTATTTTTTTCCTAATATTTACATTTTTGTCGTTATAGCCCAATTAATTATGCAAAATGCTAATTTCATGCATCTTACAGAAAACTCTACATATTTGTCTCTAGACTTGTGAAGAATCTTGAAATTGTGTTGAATAAAAGTTCCCCTCATTTCGAATTCCTGAAGTTTCATTATTTTTATGATATTTGAGAATGCACAGGTTAATTTGCATAAATTATGAATACGCAAATGACAGGACTTTTTTGTTTTTTAAAAGTATGTTTAGCACTGTGAGCAAAGCGAAAACAATAATTTTTCTTACTGTTGAATAATATTTTTCCACTACCATCTGCATATCACAGCTCATATGCGGAAAAAATTCATCATTTTATTTTCTTATGTATTTTTTCCCCATTATATCTATTATATTTCTAATGCATTATTTTGTTCTGGAATACATCAAGTTACTTTAAGGAAATATATCAAAGCAATTTAATATTAATTTGTATCTCCCACTTATGAAGAAGTACATCTAAACCTGTATTCACATTTCTGCTTCTACAGAGCATTTGTCACCTGGCCATAGCCATACAAATACATGTACAGTGCATCCCAGAAAAAACGAAACCGAGAAGTATCGATGTTCTATCATAACTTAATCAAAACTATAATTAATGAATGATACATATTTGGAAAGCTTAGAGTCTCCTCTTTCATGTGATGCTACTCAGATAATGCATATTTCACGCATGAGTGATTAAACGCAATTTGAAGGAAGGAAACCAAAAAGACATTTGGCGGGCGGTATCTGAATTTCGAAGAAAAATTCATATTTCTAGAAAGTTGAGTTTCTGCCCTTTCATATGACACCTCAATCAGGAAAAATGAGCGAGGAATGACAAAGTTCTGTTTGTTTAAAGTAGTGCTTGCATTTCCATAATTTTATTTAACGAAATCGTTTTCACTGGCTGCCTGCCGTATCAATAAACGAAATTAACAAAAGACTTAACTCCGTTTCGTTGACAATCAGCCGTAGACGAGAGTCTTCATGCATGGCTGATTGTCAACGAAACTGAGTTAAGTCTTTTGTCAAATCTGCTTTTTGCTACGGCAGGCACCCAGTGAAAACGAATTCGTTTGTTAAAATTATGAAAATGTAAGGGCTACTTTCAACAAACAGAACTTTGTTATTCCTGGCTCATTTTTCTTGATTGAGGTATCATATGAAAGAGCAGAAAATGAACTTTCCAGAAATATAAATTTTTCTTTGAAATTCTGATACCGCCCGCCAAATTACTTGTTGGTTTCCTTCCTTCAAATTGCTTTTAATCACTCATGCGTGAAATATGCATTACGTAAGTAGCATCAACTGAAAGAGGAGTCTCTAAGCTTTCCAAATATGTATCATTCATTAATTATGGTTGTGATTAAGTTATGATAAAACATCGATACTTCTCAGTTTCGTTTTTTCTGGGACGCACTGTATATTGGAGCACCTAGTTATATTTGTAGTCATTCAATAAAAACATGTACTACTCTGGTAATGTACTTGTATGAATCACTGTTTGTATACATGTAGGTCCGAACTGTCATGCTTCTATCTGTTTGGTGTCCAACATCAGCCTCTTCACATCACCTAGTAGAAGCTTTGTGTTCAATGCCAAACCTTAATCAACTGCGAATAGATGGATGGAATTTCCAGGAGGAGTTCTTTTCTACACTGAATGCAAAGGCATCAACCTTACAGGTATGTATGTGTGTTTGTACTCTATATCCATACCATGTACAGCTACATGTACAGAATGAACATATACATTTATGTATAAGGTATACTTTTAGTCATGAATGCATGTGCCTATCGGTATGCGAAATAAGACACAGAAGCGTATAGTTCACCCAATGACTGATAGTAATATAAGGGAATACGGAACTTGGATACTCAATTATGATTGGTCGAAGTTTTCTCTTCCAATGAAGTGGCTGAAAAGTGCACAGTGTTCTACAACACTATCCATCAGTCAATGGTTACTTATTTTCCAACTCGTGCTATCAAAATGCACCTAACTGATAAATTTTGGATCACCCCTTACCTTAAAGGCCTTATCAAGAAACACCAAAAAGCCTTTCAACAAACAATGTTTGTGGAGACAACTACGAAACAAAATCAAGCGTGAAATTAAGAATGCCAAGGCAATGTATTACGTTGATCGTGTACAACGTCTGAAATCTATTAATCAAAGCGAATGGTTCCGACAAATTCGTGTGATGTCAGGTAAAGACACGTCGGTCTCAATCTGTGCGCCGAATTTAGATCCTTCAGACCACAAATGAATCGCAAATGCCATCTGCGAGAAGGTTTCCTCAGCTGCAGCTGATCTTGACCCAGTTGACAGAGAACGCTTGCTGGCTTACCTACCATCACAACCTCTTTGACATGTCACTCTATGGGAAGTCTTCATGGAATTGAGCAAAGTCAAAGTCAGGAAAGCATGTGGTCCAGATGGTATCTCGTCGCGGTTTATCAAACTATTTGCATATGTACTTACTAAACTGTTGACTTATATCATTAATGCATCCTACTCCCAGCTGTCTATTCCGCCAATGTGGAAGCGAGCGCATGTTACGCCTATTAAAAAAATGACACCTGATCACATGGACAGTCTTCGACCAATTGCCCTGACAAACGCCTTCGCAAAGGTGGCAGAGCACTTTGTTGCTAAGGATGTTCTCTAATCAATCATGTCAAGGTTAGATCCTACTCAGTGTGGTAATTTAAAAGGTATTTCTACCAGTCACTGCTTGATCGACACGGTTCACAGTCATGCTGATAAGGGTAGCTCAGCCTCCACGATTTCTCTAAAGCTTTTGATCGGATGATCATACCGTAGCGATCAACAAACTATTAGACATGGGTGTCAAAGGCGGTCACGTTGCATGGATTGAGAATTTCCTCTCAGAGCGCCTTCAACGAGTGAAATACAAAGGGGTCCTGTCCGATTGGTGTTTGACTTTAGCAGGTGTACCCCATGGCACCAAATTAGGCCCGGTTGTGTTCATGGCCTTGGTTAATGATGCTGCAGTCAATGAGAACAGTATACCTGGTGCCAACGATATATGTGTAAATCATTTCAAATATGTTGATGATCTCACTTTCGTCGAAACGCGCCCTGCTAGATCACAATCAACCCTCTTGTCTGAACTAACTCAACTACAGGAATGGTCAGCCACCAATAACATGCGTTTCAATTTGCAGAAGTGTTCAACAATGGATGTCTGCTTTTGTAGGAATCAGGCAGGCCCGACGGTGCTTACCCTCCAGGACGCATCGCTGCAATGCAGCGATACATTAAAACTACTTGGGAGTTTTTATCCAGTCAGATTTGAAATGGAATACGCATGTTCAGTATATGGTCAAATAGTCATCTGTATGTTCTTCGCACCTTGAAGCATCACAGTCTTTCAATTCAGGACCTTATTGTTTATACCAGTTTCGTTAGATCAAGTCAAAATCATCGAACAGGTACAAAAGCGTGCCCCTAGAATCATCCTTGGTGCAGAATATTCGTACAAGAGTGCATTACTCCAGTCAAAACTAGTGTCCCTCGAAGATAGACGGGTGAAACTTTGTCTCTCGTTCGCAAAATCCATGCAACTGTCCTCATGTAAACTGCATCACCTTCTACCAAAAAGTAGGCCTTGTAACTATCAGACTAGAAACGCAATAGCCACTGTAGAGTTACCATGTCAAACTACAAGATTTAGAAACAGCCCTGTTCCCTCTTTGATTCGGCATCTTAGCACTAATAGGATTGATTATAAAGAATAGGTTTTTTTGAAGGTTTCTTTCGTTTTTCTTTGTAAATGAACACAATGTCCGTAATGTTTTTGCTAAGGTCACAGTTAACAAAGCCACCGGCCCAAATAGAATTTTCAATAAGGTTCGGAAATCTTATAATCAGCAACTTGCCTACATTTGTACTTGTATTTTCTGTTTGATTATTGATAATGGTGTCATTCCACAACTTTGGAAATTGGAAGTCGTCAGTTATTATTCCAATTCCTGACATTGAGAAACCTGGCGAGATAAATCATTATCGACCAGTTGCTCTTTCGTCTAATGTCATGAAGTGCCTAGAAAGAATCTTGCTAAAATTTCTTAGATGTCAAGTGAACATTTTTGATCAATCTCAATTTGCATATCAAAATAACAGTAGTGTTGAAGATGCAGTACTTGCATATCTTCATAGCCTGTACAATCATCTTAAAACCCCAAAATCCTATGTCAGATCGATGCTTATTTATTTTCCAAGTTCTTTCAAAAGAATTATACCACATTTACTGATTGATGGACTTCTGAATTTGAATTATTCCACCCAAACTTGTCATGATTATCCATAACTTTCTTGTAGATAGACCACAATGGGTTAAGTGCAATAATATTACATCAGATGTTAAGTCATTGAGTATAGGTGCACCACAAGGGTGTGTTATTTATACAAGCAAATGTAAAGCTTCAGAATCCAACTGTGCAATACCGGTAATCCAATATGCCGATGATACTATCACTAGTGCATTTCTACTGAACAATGCTAGGGTTTATTTCGAGCTAGTCAGTTTGTTGACTGGTGCGGTAGTTGTCATTTGGTCCTGAATGAAAACAAAACTAAGGAAATTATTTTTGACTTCCGCCGTTTACCCCAACCCAAATTACATGAATCTTTGGTAACCCATGGTCATTGTATTGAACATGTTTCAGAATATAAATACTTGGGAACAGTTAGATGCTGCTTGTAAGTGTCGGCTTGCATGGTGATGTAGATAAACAGTAGGTTTGCGGTTGCACCATGGACTCCTCAAACCCCTCTCTCTCTCTCACACATGGTGCAACCGCAAACCTACTGTATATTGGGAACAGTTGTTGACGAGAAGCTAAATTGGAATAGAAACTCACAGATTGTAGCTAGTAAAGCAAGCCAAAGATTGTATTTTCCAAGAAAATTAAAGGAGTTCAGAGTTGATAACAGCATTCTAGTTCTCTTTTGCTCATTCAAAGCATTCTACTTACATTCAACTTTCTGTGCATGTTTAGAATTCTCTCAAAGCGAAACACCAAAAAGCTAGAAAAACCAAGGAAAACTGCCCAACGAGTAATTCAAATAGACCTCCACCCTATTAGTACGTTACATGAGAAACACATTCTTCTAAAAGTTCTGACAGTATAATGCGTGACCCCACATACCCACATCACTCCTGTTTCATTTACAATCGTTCTGGCATTCGTCTGTTTGTTCTCAAAACTTCTTGCTGTCGCTATAGTCAGTCCTTCATTCCTAATTCCATCCACCTGTTCAACAATAACATTAAACTGTAATTGGATGTGATGTGAAATGTGTGAGTGGATTCGGATGGATTCATACCGATTCTTGCTTATTTCTAAGAACCCATGGGTTGATACACATAAATGTTTTTTAACGCCAAGTTAAATGCAGCGGCCCTCATTTGCACTCCCTCATAAGTTTTCGCGATGTTTTGCCTGTGGATGCTCTCTCGTGATAGGGTGGCCCTGGTGGAATTTGAATCGGACGGGCGTGTGGTTTGGCGGTGGGAGGTTGGCGCCTTTCTTTTGTTTTCTCTGGATCTGAATGAAGTGTCTGGCCAACGCGAAATTTAATTCAGAGAGAATAGAAGGGATGTGTTGGCTTCTCATTGCCAGGCTTCTTGCCTGATTGGTTTTGGATTTTGCTGGGGCGTGCTCGCGCTGGAGGGGGTCTGCAGGTGGAGCATTGCGGAATTTGTATATGTGTGCAAGTGGGGGCTGCAAGCGGTTTTTATTCTCTCTTCCCCTTACCTACATTATTGTCCTTTCTTGCTAAGCTTCCTTTATTCCTTTTCTCATCTTACTCTGCTATCTCCTCTTACTTTTGTCAGAATGTATTCAACTGTTTGTTAATCTAATTGATGTTTTTGCACATAATTATTTTATTCATTGTGATCTCGTGCCAGTGGATGCCAAATTTCTGCGTTTTTTTACGTGGATAATAAAATCTGAATCTGAATATGTTGGTGACTGCCACATTAATCCTGTTCCCTTGTGCCATAAATTTGACCTGCACATCACCTTGAAAGAACATATAAAAACTGTATGCCAATCAGCAATGGCAGGAATCAGGTGCATAAGTAAAATCAGATGTTTCCTTTCGAAGCAAGCTGCACTCACTCTGGTGCATGCATTTGTGACCAGCAGATTAGACTACTGCAACAGCTTGTTGTTTGGACTTCCCGCAATTGATATTCACCGGATCCAGATGATACAGAACAATGAAGCGAGACTGGTCACTGGTCACAAAGTATAACTAGTACTCTCAAGAAACTACACTGGCTCCCTGTAGATAAGCGCATCAAACTCAAACTCAAACTCTTCTTAATTACATATAAACACAACACAGTTCTTCTCCTTCACACCTGGCTGAATTTCTCAAACAATACTACCCACCCCGAACACCTCCGTTCAAGCAATCAAGCATTACTTTGTGTACCAAAAACTAATACATTATTTTATGGGGGCAGATCTTTTGCAGTTGCTGGAGAAAACCTTTGGAACATTCTTCCCAAATTCATTCGACAGGCAGCCACTTCTGCAATAAGAGCACATTTTTGTTTTGGTCCCGAAATTTGAAAATTTGACTGATCAACGTATCGTTCCGTTGGGGGGGGGGGGGGGGGGGGGGGGGGGAGGTAAGGTCACCTTTTTAAAGTCACCCATTATAATTTTTTCTTTCTTTTTAATAAAAAACAACGAAGGGGGTGGGGTTTGCTCCAAAACACACACATACAAAAAAAATGAAGGGGGGGGGGGGTTAACCCCCCCCCCCCTCTTCCCCTGCGTACGCGCCTGCCTTGTAGGATATATTCCTTAAATGCATCACGAGGTAGTATGAACTAAGTAAATGCACTACGGCTTTAAGTGTCGGTCCTGTTCAAGTATTTTTCTGTGCTTACCATCCTGCATTAACCAAATTTTAAACTTTATCCCTGCACCAAAAAGTATACCTATCACTAAACCTAAGCTCAAACCTATATCCAGCCCTTATCCAAATCCTATATGTTTGACTAAATGAAGCCCAGAGCATTTATCACCTGAGCGTAGCCATACACATACATGTATAATGGAGCACCCAGTTATATTTGCAGTCATTCAATTCAAACATGTAGTCTGGTAATGTATTTATATTGATTACTGTTTGTATAAATGTAGGTGAAAGTTCTCATGCTTGAAGATGTAAGGTGTTCAACGTTAGCCTCTTCACGTCATCTAGCAGAAGCTTCATGTTCCGTGCCAAACCTGACTCTACTGGCACTAATAGGAAAGAATTTCAAGGAGGAGTTCTATTCTACACTAAATGCAAAGGCGTCAACCTTACAGGTATGTATGTGTGTTTGTACTTTATATCCTTGCCTTGATAAATTCATGTACACATGTAGCAGTGGAGATGCGTTTAAGGACTAATGATATTTTAGCAACAGTCAATATTTTCTCAATGTGTGCTATGTTTTTTATGAAAAGATATAATAGTCTTAGCCAACAAATGAACAGTATTATAAAAGGGGTTTTCATGTTCAGTGTATGATACAGAAATTGATTTAGCTTGAATTGAAAATAAGATGTTCTGCAAAAAACTTTGCTTTTAAAGGTCTGGCTCAGAGAAGGTAGTATGGTTTTTGATGGAGACTAACTGGATGTGTTTAAGTATGCATTTTGAGGGGGACGGGGAGTGTTGTGTTGATATTTATGTAGTAATACAATGTCAGGATAAAATTATAACTGAAGGACTCTAAAGACTAGTAGATTCAAATATTGTTTGTAATTTAAATATTTTTTTAATTCAAAGCGATTCATAAGGTTGGACTTATATCATCATGGGTCTGAAAGCAGTATCAAAGTATACTTAAGATCTAATACTCACTAACCAAGGGTGGAGATCTAGATCACATTGTACTTATTTTAAGTACAGCTACATGTACACACTCTACATATACATTCATGTACATTAAATGCATACTTTTAGTCATGAATGTATATTTGTGCAGTTAAAGGATACCTAAACCCAAAGAATAAGTGTAGGTATTCTGAAAAATGAGATGTTTTCCTGCCGTTTGATGTACAATATTCCTTACAAAAATGTACAAGATCTATATAATGAAGATATTCCTGGCATGATGTGATGCCTTTCAGCAAAGACATGGGCGCAGCCATTTTCTTGAAAATGTGACGTACCTGTTGAAGTTGTACATGTATCATGCACAAAGCTTTAGTTGGAAAGAATTTTTAAATCAATAACGAAACCTTTACTTTCCAATAATTTTTTTTTTTACTGAGATGATAGAAATTATATTAGGTGAAAAATAAATAATAGGGTCACAATTGGAACAAAATTCATTTATAAATACTACACTATAGCAGTTGAAAAATCTATTTCATTTATGAGAAACCTTCACCCCTGAAGAGAACTCACTAATTTATGCAATTTGCGTTCTGGCAATTATAGTACAAAGGATATAGCAGGTGAATGAAATGCTTCATCACCACACACGTCTGGGAAAGAAGCATCCATAAATTTGAATACATTACTTGATAAACGACTTCGCATAGTACGTCACGTTATCAAGAAAATGGCGATGCCCATGTCGTGTTGAGAAACTGTACTTTATTTTTGCTTTATTCCTCTCTCATAACCTTTGGTAGGGAATCTTGTAGATTTATGGGCAATAATATAATAAATCTCTCAGAATAAGTAAAGTTATTACTTGGGGTTCGGTTTCCTTTAAGCAATGTCAAAATGTGTTTAAATAATCGACAAAGCATTAGCAATATATTTATTCTTAAACAAATTCTTATATTAGTACTGTAACCCCGCACCAAAAGGTAAACATGTACCTATCACTTAACCTATAACGCTCAAACATATTTGCAGCCCTTATCCAAATCCTATATATTTGACTGAATAAAACCCAGAGTATTTGTCACCTGATGAACAAAGCCATACATATACATGCATATCTGAGCACCCAATTATATTTGCAGTCATTCAATTCAAACATGTAGCCTAGTATTAAATGTACCGGTACTTGTATGAATCAATGTTTGTATCGACCGTACATGTAGGTCCATACTCTCATGCTTCAAGATGTTCAGTGTCCAACATTAGCCTCTACACATCATCTAGTAGAAGCTGTGTGTTCCGTGCCAAACCTGACTGTACTGGAACTATGGGGAAAGGATTTCCAGGAGGACCTCTTTAATACACTGATTGCAAAGTCGTTAACCTTACAGGTATGTATTTGTATTTGTACTCTATATCCATGGCATGATGAATCTATGTCCAAATGTAGCAGTGGAGATAATTTTAAGGAGTAATGATATTTTAGGAACAGTCAATATTTGTTCAATATGTGTAATGTTTTATTTGAAAATATATAATAGTCTATACTCTTAGCAGACAATGGAACATTATTATAAAGAGGGTCTTTCATGTGCAGTGTATGATACAGGATACCGGAGTGTTGGCTCAGTCAGTAGAGCGTCCGCCTCACAACCGGGAGGTCGTGGGTTCGAATCCCGGCCGCGTCATACCAAAAGACGTTAAAAGATGAGAGTTGTTGCTACCTTGTTTGGCGTTCAACAATAAGGGATAGAGCAACGTCGATCTGGCGCTGCTCAGTGGCTGCCGGGCTCACGATCAATTGGGCAAAAAGAATTTCTGTTTCGGTTTAATAAAATTTGGAGTGGACTATTAGGCTATTATTATTATTATTATATAGCTTGAGCTGAAAAGATGATGTTCTGCAAAGAACTGCACCTTTTAAAGGTTTGCCTCAGAGAAGGTAGTTTAGTTTTTGATGGAGACCGACTGGGTGTGTTTAAGTGTGCATTTGGGGGAGGGGAGTGTTGTGTTGCTCTTTATGTAGTAATACAACTTCAGTATAAACAGATTACTGAAGTACTGCAAAGACTCATAGATACAAATATTTTGAAGTTCATAGCGATTCATAAGGTAGGAATTATGTCTCATGGGTCTGAAAGCAGTATCAAAGTGTACCTCACATTCAATACTCACTAACAAAGGATGGAGATCTAGATCACAGTGTTCTTTTTTAAATCACAGATAAATGTAGACACTGCACATAAACATTTATGTATAATGCATACTTTTAGTCATGAATGTTTTATTTTGCATTAACTCATAGCCTGCCATAAGGCTGCATGCACGCTATCGTTATAGTGCTTTGTACATGCGAGAGAGCCTTTGCTTGAGTGCCATGTGCGTGCAATGCAGCATTCATAATAGCAGTTATTGTTCATGCTCATTGGACTGTGCTGTGTATTTTGCACTCGCTATTCATAGAACCATCGCGCTAATCAGATTATCTCCAAAACAACCTGGCACTGGGGGATTTGGGGCTTGACACAATGGGGATTAGCCCTGTGGCATGATAAGAGTTAAGGCAATATCAAAATGATGTCTAAATGATCTTCAAAGCGGTACCGGTTTCTTTTTTGTTCATTTAATTATCCAAACAAAAATACAGCTCTATTTATTAAAATCAATCATATAAATAATATACGTTCTAAAATAGTGGGCAATCAACCATGGTTCGTGTAGAGGTGTTTGTGTTCCAGTGGATAAGTCTCAGAATAGTGAACCATGAGGTATGGGGTTTGAATCCCTGCCGCATGTAGCACTAATGTTCTTTGGCAATACGTTAATCTGCATTTGCCCTACTTAAACTAGGTGTAGTATGAAGTGGGTATCTTGTAGGATATATTCCTTGAATGCATCACTATGTAGTATGAAGTAAGTATAGGTCCTCCTGTTGTTCAACACATGCTCTATCAACAATTTTTCTGTGCTTACTATCCTGCACTAACAAGAATTCTAAACTTTATCCCTGCACCAAGAAGTATACCTATCGCTCAAACCTATTAACATCCCTCATCTAAATCCTATATATTTGACTAAATGAAGCCCAGAGCATTTGTCACCTGAGCGAACTATTCATGATTTTTTTGTTGAAAATATTATTTCTGCTGTAGCTGAAGGCAAGCATATTGTGGGTACCAATAGATCTCCCGTCAAATTCCAAGTTTGACGAGGAGTCTTTCAAGAGGGTGAATGATGCAATTAAGAGGCAGAGAGAAGAGGGATGCGCTCCCAAGACACCTCCAATATCCAACAAGGAAGATGAAGAGGAATTGGTTCTACCAATAAAAGGTATGGTAATGAATAAGTGCTGTTTTGGCTTTATGCAGAAAGCAAGTTTAATGTATACGTTATGAAGTAATATTGAATTGTATCAGGTATGGAATCGTGAACTTAAATTGGCACGTAAAATATCACATTTATTTGATGTTTTGTCCATTCAAGCTCCAGTAGGGCTATCGGGTTGATGCATTCATCAGGTATAATGAAATCTTAGATTTAGTTTGGAACTGGGACAAACGAGCTTGGACTTGCCAAAAATGACCCGTTATTGACCAATACCTTGTTCTAAAATTGTGTGCATACGTCTCAAATGAAAGTTGCTCTTTGACAGTAATCATGATAGTTTTTCTATACTTTTTCTTAATTTTGTTTAATTCTTTTGTTTAATTTGTTTTTCTTCAAACTTTGAGAGATTTCCTTTTTTTAATGCTCACTGTGAGCTGATAATCAGTTTATTAATTTGTTTACTTTCCTGACCAAGTCCAAATGTTAAAATGTTAAACATTACTTATAATGATCTGCAATATCCTTTTCACATGTGGGAGAAATGTTTGAATGTTTGATTGTTGTTTGACACTGTTTTCATATTCAATTTTATTTTAGGAAATGAAATTCCAGCAAAAAAGAAGATGACACAAAGTAGCGACGACAGTGAGTCAACCCCCTTTGTGAAAATCAAAAAGAAAGAAGATGAGGACTATAGGAGAAAGAAAGAACAGACAAAGCAGGATGATGATAGGAGGATAGCAAATGGGTCTGAACAAAAAGAAAGAAGGGAGAGCAGGAGAAGAGACGACAATGACGAAGCTAGGAGTTCATACCATTCTACTAGATACGAGGATGACGAAACCAAAGTTAAGAGAAGAGAAGATGAACAGAGGGATTGGAATGATCGTTGGGATAGGGAACGAGAGGCCAAACCAAGGATAGATAAAAGAGAGAGGGAAAGAGGAAGAAGGGATTTGGATTTGGATGTAGAGAGGGAAAGTGAAGGAAGGAGAGATAAAGAGGGGCAGAGGAATGATAGAAGTGGAGAGAGAGAAGACAAGAGAGATAGGAGGGATAGAGATAGAGAGAAGGAAAGAGAAAGGAGAGATAGAGAAAGAGAAAGGCAACAAGACAGCAGAGATAGGGGTGGAGAGAGAGAAGACAACAGAGATAGGATGGATAGAGAGAAGGGAAGAGAAAGGAGAGATAGAGAAAGAGAAAGGCAACAAGACAGCAGAGATAGGGGTGGAGAGAGAGAAGACAACAGAGATAGGAGGGATAGAGATGGAGAGAAGGAAAGAGAAAGGAGAGATAGAGAAAGAGAAAGGCAACAAGACAGCAGAGATAGGGGTGGAGAGAGAGAAGACAACAGAGAAAGGAGGGATAGAGATAGAGAGAAGGAAAGAGAAAGGAGAGATAGAGAAAGGCAACGAGACAGCAGAGATAGGGGTGGAAAGAGAGAAGACAACAGAGATAGGAGAGATAGAGATCAAGAGAAGGAAAGAGAAAGGAGAGATAGAGAAAGAGAAAGGCAACAAGACAGCAGAGATAGGGATGGGGAAAGAGAAAGAGATAGGAGGGATAGAGATAGTGAGAAGAAAAGAGGTAAGACAGATAGGGAAGGAGAAAGGCAACAAGACAGCAGAGATAGGGGTGGGGAAAGAGAAAAAGAAAGAGATAGGAGGGATAGAGATAGAGAGAAGGAAAGAGATAAAAGAGATGGAGAAAGAGAAAAGCAACGAGACAGCAGAGATAGGGATGGGGAAAGAGAAAGAGATAGAGATAGGAAGGATAGAGATAGAGAGAAGGAAAGAGATAAGAGAGATGGAGAAAGAAAAAGGCAAGGAGACAAGATGTGAAAGTTGTTGTAGTTTACTCAGCATTGTGAGCATCTGTATTAAAGCTATTATCCTCCCCCAAGGAGTGTAGAATGTGTGTACATTTTGTGTGGGTAAGCCTGAATTGAATGACTAGGCTGATGATATACATGTACATCTTACCAATAAAGCATTTTGATGGAGACTACATTGATGTATTAAGCGCTATATTAACCAACCCAGAATATTTGTATTATTTTAAGGTATAGTTCCATGTTGACATATGTGCTTAACAAAACAGAATTATTATTCTTGTCAACCTTTTATTGTATTGAGCGAGAAGGATCCGATAGGAGAGGTGAAGATGAATTTCAAGTGGAGATACTTGAATGTCTGAAAACACAATGCTGTAAAAGGAAGGAAAAGCAGCGAGTAGACACAGAAGAAGAAACAGGAAACATGGATGCAAAGAGTTGCGAAAATGGAAGATTTTGATGTGGAAAAAGAAGCCTAGTAGAGGAGTCTTCACAAACATTCCATATAGTGTAAATCTACATATAATTGCATGGCCTTGATGGGGAAGAATTCAGAGTGCAGTGCGCAAGCTAATGACCATTTTCTCAAGATTGCTCAACAAGTGAGAACAAAAAATTGAGGAGAGTGCAATATATTCCTAAGTCACACAAAAGTAAAGCCATTCGGTTTTTATCAATATTAAAATTAGGTGAAACCCAGTTATATTTTTTCCGTCAATTTTCCATTTATACCATTATGTTTTTGGAGTTAATTTCACATCAATCAGAGCAACAAAGTTTTGGTAAGGTATGGGTACTTATGTAAGTTGTCTTAGCCTTTTAATATTTACTGTGAATTCACTTTGTATGTGTTTGTGAATAAAAGAAATGAGATATTGAAACATTACATGGTCAGCCAGGTACTTTGTACAAACTATAATATATTCCAATATTTCTGGTCTGCTTAAACAAAATGATAGTAATTCCCTGCTCTGAGAGTTATGCACAATAATCTGAAAATAGTTACATTATAGCTGTCCCTTTAATCATCCCAGAATGTCAATATTTCTTCCAATTGCAGAGTTATTAGTGATGTATATACTATATATATTAAACAGATACCATATCAGTAGATGTGTACCAAGTTTTGTGTGCCTTACGTTTTGTATATACTAACAGAGACAAAATTTGTCCATCTTCCTGAAGTGAAAAATTAACAGGAATGAGTAAAGTTGTGATAATTTATATTTATCTAGTCCACCTCTACATGTATGTACTTCTACAATTCAGGGATTATTATAGTACTTGATAACGTTTTTGTTTTTTCTTCATCTTCTTCCATTTTAAATATCAGTAGATGTTTACCAGGTTTTGTGTGCCTTATGTTTTGTATATACCATTAACAGAGACCCAATTTGTCTATCTTCTTGGAGTGAAAAGTTGACAGGAAAGAGTGAAGTTGTGATGTATATCTGGCCCAACTCTACATGATTGTATGTACATCCACAATTCAAGGATTATTCCAGTACTTAATAGTGTAGTTGTATTTATCTTTTTCCATTTTAACTATCAGGCCTCTGAGTAGATGTGTACCAAGTTTGTGTGCCTTATGCTGAATGCCTGCATGTATAAAGAAAGTGGTCATGTGATTTTATATTAGCCTTGATGCCAATAGCTACTTAATTGTATATAGGAGGGAAATATGCATTGAAATCCTGAACTCTGTGACATGTTGAAAATGTCAAAATCACAATTTTTTAAATAGAAACTGGCATACCTGTTTGTGAGAACTGTACAACATACGTTATATCAGTGTATAAATCAATATTATTTGAAGGTACTGGATTTTTATGAGAAAAATGTAGCAATAAAAGAATGTTTCCAATTTCAAGAAGAAAATCTAATCACTGAAGTCCAGATTAGATGATCCTATAGTTTGTATAAAGTTGACCTTGTATTTATATGATATGCAAATAATATCAAATTAACTGAAATAGGAATTTCATTATATCTGAAATGTGTTCAGAACAATCATGTTTGTGCTTACCATGTTTATGTGTACAGAGTATGTGCCAACGATTAAAGTATTTCTTGTATTTCTTATTTTGAGTCTGAATTTTATGATTTATTTGTAAGGTTTCAATCCAGAGAGATGGGAAAGAGATAGAGGGAGGGAGCGAGGGAAAGGGAGAGAGAGGTAGGCAGCTAAGAAGGGAGGGAGAGATGAGGGTGCGTGGGTGGGGGTGGAGGGAGGAGAGAGAGAGATAGTGAGAGGGTGAGGGGGAGAGATGAGGGTGGGAGTGTAACAGCTACAGTGAGCAAGAGAATAGGAAGGAGAGATGTAGAGCATATGAGCGGTGGGGATGTAGAGATGGATAGCCAATATGTTTCAGTACAGAGGGAGGAAGAAGATCAAAATATTGGAGCATATGAGAGGGGGGGGGGTCGTTGAGGTGGATGTAGAAAAAGGGACAAGCTTGAAAGAGATTTAGATCATGAGAGAGGTAGAGATGGATAGCCAATATGTTCCAGTAAGAGAGAGGAAGGAGAGAAAAAGGAGATCGAAATCTTGGAGCATTATGAGAGGGGGCGGGGATGTTGAGGTGGATAGCTATGTAGAAAAGGGGACAAGCTTGAAAGAGAGATATAGAGCATAAAAGAGGTAGGGATGTAGTTTCTGACAGTGTCACGAGATTTGATTTAATAAACATATGATACATGTAAATATATTGATTTATTTTTCATGGTCGGCTGTTGGTCGGGATGGTTTTAATAAACATATGATACATGTAAATATATTGATTTATTTTTCATGGTCGGCAGTTGGCAAACAGGAAAAAAGCTCCCGGTATATCAGCTGCAATTCTCAAAAGTTTTATGTCACAAAAGTTGCTGGCTGTACAAAATACGAAAGAGGAAAACAAATCAAAGCTTAAAATATTATGTACGTGTTCAATATGAATAAACAAAACAGATCAAAACGAAAACAAAAACAAAGACAGTTTTGTAACCACATTCCCTTTTCTTTGTTTACAGTTTGCAAGCAACTGGAAACAAAAGCCACTTCATGATCATATTAACAGTCCCTGTATAATAAAATGAGAGTTCAAAACAGGCCAAACAACTTAATTTTCTGCTGATAGCTCAGATGATATTATATATGTATCACTAACCTTTTCAAAACCAAGAGTAACAAAGTATTTCTAAAACTGTTATTTTGCTCTGGTTCATCACGTTACGAACCAGAGCAACTTGAATAATAGTGATTTCCTATTGAAAGATATTTATTCGCATGGTCATATCTTAGCCAATGCTTATACATATTCAATTGGTATTCGAAATTTGGACAATATATTTGATGCTCTTTCGGAAAATGAAGCTCAAATTGAGAAATTCTAAAATTACATTTTAAAGATATCACAGCTTCGGTACTCTATGCAGGCCCTGTATTTCAAAATATGGGAGGAGGGAGGGCGGATCTTTACAAAATGACACACATACAAAAGAAATTAAAGCAAAAACAAAAGGAAAAAAAGAGAGACGAAGAGAGAAAGAGATAGAGAAAGAGAAAGATGGGGATGTTTCAAAGATCCAGGGATTTTCCAATAATCTCTCTGTCGCTAAATATATTTTATGTTTTTCTTTGTTTTGTTTAGTTGTGGTGCGTTACACAGGTGGCAATACATGTTGGTTAAATAAGGAATTTGAATGCAACTTAACTCTTTAAATGGCACTTACGGACTGAATGCCTACCTATGAATTGTTTAAATACAATACAATACGGGGGGTCCCCCCCCCCCTTGGGCTGCCCCCCCATCATTTTCATCGTTTGTAGTGCTTTCTATACCCCTCCCCCCCCCCACGAAATAATATAGGATTTCCCGGCCAAATTCGCGTGTTTGTCATTCGAATTCATTTACTTTGCATTTAAGTTAGCGCAGATCGGCTTTGCCATGCCAATATCATTCAATTTTCCAGTTTTGGTATTTTTTAATTTAGGATTTTGGTCGAAGGGTTTCATAGATCTGTCATTCAATTAAGAAACTGCTCAACTAGCATTCAAATTAATATTCACTTGTCGAAGCGTAATTTTTATCATTCAAATTAACACCTGTCATTCGTATTCGTAATATTTGTATTCAAGTTAGGAATGTTAGGGGGAAGAATTGCAACAAGCTTTTACAGTTTTTAAATAATGCAGTTAAAATGCATGCTTTGCCATTGGGGTCTAAGCTGTTATTCCATTTATTTATTTTCAGGACAATGCAGATGGGTGTAGTCAGACATAAAGTAAAGAAGGGGCGAAATCAACGGATATGGCATTTCTGCACGGACATGTTCATATACCCGGTAAAGGTGGGGGTACCCTCAATCGCCCCTTTTTACTACAGACTCGGAATTTTACAAAAGTAATTCACATCGTCTCTTATACCCAGCACCAGAGGCGGTGGACCCGGGGGGCAGGGGGGCACAGTGCCCCCCACTTTTTCAAGTACCCCAAAAGTGCCCCTTTTTCCATGGGAAAAGTGCCCCTTTAACTTTGTAAGAAGCGCCCCTTTTTACATAAAAAGTGCCCCTATTACTTTGATATGTGCCCCTGTTCATTTTTAAAAGTGCCCCCTCTCCTTTCCATCTCTGATATGTGCCCCTTTTATTTTGACACGTACATCTTTTCCCAGACAAGTTCCCAGTTTCCTTTGCAATAAGTGTCTATTTTTGGATACGAGAAGCGCCCCTTTTTATTTTTGTTAAGCGCCTCCTTCACCTCTGATAATTGCCCTATTCAAATCTTAGATGTGCCCCTTTTACTTTGACAATTGCCCCTTTTCCTTTGTAAGAAGTGCCCCTTTCCCTTTTAATAACTACCTCTTTTTTTAAGCGCACCTTATATTTTCACATGTGCCCCCTTTCCTTTCTAATAAGTGCCCCTTTTCCTTATGATAAGTGCCCCCATTTAACAAAGAGCCCTTCGCCTTTTCATAAATGCCCCTTTTCACCTATGAAAATAGTCCTTTTTCATTCTCCTACTAGTGCTCCTTTTCATGTCTGGTAAATGACCCTATTCAATTCTGAGAGACAATCGTTTTATTTTGACAAGTGCCCCCTTTTCCTCCTGATAAGTGCTCTTTACATCTCTAATAACACCCCCTTTTATTTTGACACGTGCCCCTTTTCCTTCCTAATAAATGCCCTTTTTTCTTCATAATTTCCGCTTTTCATAAAAGCCCTCTTTCACCTCCAATAAATGCCCCTATCAAAATCTGATCGGTGCTCCTTTTCTTTCAACAAATGCACATTTCCCTTTATTATTAGTGCCCCCTTTTCATTCTCATAAGTGCCTCTTTCATATATGGTGATTGCCCCTTTTCAGGTGCGATAAGTGCCCCTTTTCACCTCTGATAATTAACCTTTTTTAACAATGATACGTGCCCCTTTTCCTTTCTTATGAGGAACCTATCCCTTTTTCATAAATGCCCCTATCAAAATCTGATGGTTGCCTCTTTTCCGTCGACGAATGCCCAATTTCCATTCTCATAAGTGCCTTTTCATCCCTGGTGAGTGCCCCATTTTCACCTCTGATAATAACTCTTTGTACTTTGACACGTGCTCCTTATATTTTCTAATAAGTGTCTTATCCCTTCGATAAGTGTCCCCCTTTCCTCTTATCATTAAACGTGCCCCTAATTTCAAGCGACTAAGAGCAATATCTCCCAAAGCTCGCTCGCTACGCTCGCTCACATTTATAGATGTTATAATTATGTTACTTATCAAAGGTCTTTTCAGTTTGTTGTTATGAAAATGTGCTTATTTATAACCCGATGAGGTTTGGTTTTTTCCTCTTTATAAGATGTAGTTTTCGCACTGTGACCTCACAAATCTTATATTTTTCCTCGCTCGCAAATGATTTTTTTCGACCATCACACCCAACTGCAAGGTATGATGCTTTAAAAAGCAATATTTTATACGATGTATAAAGAGAAACAAATATTGAAATCATCCCTGATAATGTAATCAAATTTTAGGGGTATATACCAATGTCTATTTTCGCTTTGAGATTTCCTTTTGTAGGTGTCCTTTTTTCCAAGAAAGTGCCCTTTTTGGTTGGTGCCCCCCCCCCACTTTGGAATTCGCTCCGCCGCCTCTGCCCAGCACACCCCTCTGCTTTTCTTAAAGAGTTTCATAGTTTACTTGCCCGCCAGTAGTGGCTAAAGACATGGCTAAATAATGAATCATGTTCAAATTGTTGACTCTAGTCCCTACCCCAGTCACAATATTGTACCCTTCTTCCATAATGAAATTATGATGAAATTATGATAAATTTATGATGAAACATAAGACAAACAAGTTCCTTACATGAACATTTACAAATATACTGATACCATCAGGTCCGTAGATGCAAGTCGTTTTTTTCTTCTTAACAATCAAACTTAAATGCTGATGAATATCAGATAAATCTAATAAATATAAGTGTACAAATGCAAGAAAATGAAATATGATGAAATACACATGAAAAAACAATCTTGAAAGAAAAAGAATGAGCTATAAAAAGTGTGTAATAAACGAGAAATTTATATTGACCATCAATTTTAGTGAACAAAGTGCTAATTTGAATGCTACAAATGAATTAAAATGCTAAAAGTACACCGTCAGAAAATCGTGTTGCGCCAAATCGAATGACCAAATAGCGAAAGAAGCAAATTGTTCATTAATTTGAATGAAACATACGTAGATTCTAACGAAAATTCCATAGATTTGAAAACTAGAAAAGGGAATATAAACCCGAGATATACCTGACTGCACTAAAACCGTGGAATTTGAACGCAAGACAAATTAATTTGAATGACAAACTCGCGAATTTGGCAGGGAAATCCTATAATAGGCGCGATTTTCAAATTTCGGGGGCAAAGATTATTCAAAACAAATTAGTGCTCACTACCCCCCCCCCCCCCGCCCCACTGAGCGAAATATTGGTCGGCGCGATTTTCAAATTTAGCCCCCCCCCCCCCCTCTTTGAAAATCCTCGATCCGCTACTGGGTCACCCCGCCCCCCCCCCCCCCCCCCCCCCCCCCCCTAGCTCAAAGCGATCCGCCACTGCCGTATAGGATCCATCCGGTATTTTATTTGTCAGTTGTTTATATACATAGTTACGGTCTTCTCCTCTTTTTCTTCTTCTTCTACTCTCCTCCTTCTATTTCCTTTTCTCGGATATTCTCTCCATGGTGGAAAAAGGAGAGGGGATCTCCTTTTTCTTTTTCGTCTTCTTCTTTTCCTGTTCCTGTTCTTTTTTCAGCATCGATCTTAATTTTTAAAACAGTATTTTTAAAACACTGAGGGGAAAAAAAAGCGCAAATTGATCTGAAATAAGAAAAGATATAATATAAGATAATATATTTAATCGTTTTTCATTCAAATACCACATAGAGGAACAAAGTGAACTAAAAGAAAGACGAGGAGACCCTGGTAATTAAAAGCAGAGTTATAAGTTTTAGGGTCCCCTCTGGACAAAATAATTGGTTGGTACTAGCTACATAAATAAGCAACAAGATACACATTATGCAGGGAGTATAGGCTACATATTTGTAACTACCTAAGAATACATTAGGAAAAAGGTGGTATAAGAAAAAAGAAGCGAAAACAACAAAATCGAGAGACGAGCTAGACAAGACGGGAGAAAAGAGAGAAAATATGAGAAATAATAAAAGACTACAGCACATTCACAATGGGCACAGTCCGCAACGGGCACAAGACAAAATACAGGGGGAGGGAATAAAAGGCTGACAGTCTGAAAATAATCAATTAGACACTAATATCAAGAAATAAAATACGTTTATCAAATGAAAACAAAGTAAAACAATAATAACTTGACAAAATGACACATGAAAGCTGAAAAGATTATAAAATAAACAAATACCTGAATTAAAGAAGGATAAGATTAATGGCTCGTGAAAGCTCATTTATGGCAATATCGTGAAATAGGCCCCGCAACTTACCCGTCTTGTAATCGATTACAAATCATCTTAGACTTCTAACTTCAGTCTTCAGCCAACATTTTCATGACGGACAGCAATAAAAGGGAGATAAAAGTGAGTTAAAAAGGGGGTTGAAAGGGACTTATTTTTTAAATAATAATTAGGAGGAGGGGGGGGGGGGGCCGCCCCCCAAAAAAAAATTAAAAAAGGAAAAATATTTAACTAAAAGATAAATTTAAAGAGAGGGGGGGGGGGGGGGGCTGGGGGGGGGGGGGGGGGCTGGGGGGGGGGGGGCCCCCCCCCCTCAAAAAAAAAAAATCAAATAAAAGATAAATTCAAAGAGAGGGGGCCATAATAAAAAAAAAAAATATTAAAAAAGGAAAAATATTAAAAAAGGAAAAATATTTAAGAAGGTAAATTATTAAAAAAGGAAATATAGATCTATTAAAATAGTCTAGAATCTAGGGTCTAAAAGATAAATTTAATCATTTAAATGTAACCCTTTTTAATCATTTGCTAGCTCTATTTATTAAACCTCAAAACACCCCCTAAATTATACTTCGGTGAAAGAAGCCCCACTACCGTGCTGTCCGTCTTGAAAATGCATAGGATGGGGCCTTGTTCACGAGTATACAGTATAGTCGTGATACAGGCCCCATGTCCGTGTTGTAGAACATGCAACGCCGTTGCGCGGGGCCTATATCACGAGTATATATAGCGAGTTGAATAGGAGACTCGCTAATATATACTCGTGATACAGGCCCCGCTGCTTTGTTGAATTGAGCGCGATGCCGTAGCGCGGGGCCTATATAACGAGTATATAAGTATAGTCGTGATACAGGCCCCGCTGCTGTGTTGAAGTGCGCGCGGTGCCGTTGCGCGGGGCTTAGATCACGAGTATAATAGTGAGTTGGCTGAAGTTAGAAGCCTAGTATAAAATTATAATCGATTCAAAACAGTTGCGGGGCCTATATCACGAGTATGCCAAAAGCTTATTTACAATTGTTTACTAAAAAACTGGATTAAAAAAAAATGTAACACAGAAGAAGATAAGAAAAAATACAGAAAAAAGGAATAGAAAACAAAAGTGAAAATTACAACTTCGGTATATCAATGTGCCTATTCATGTCGTTGATGGCGCTTGAATTTTGACCTCTGACACGAGTTCCCTAACGACGGATCAGCGCTTCGTTCGTGAACCACTGTTTTGATACGATTTTTCTACGGGCAAGTTCTTTAGCGGACGGAGCATACGCGAATCCGGGGAACCGTAGCGTACGATATCGCGACTCGACAGTCCTATTATTGTTATTCCAGCGAGAAACGTGAGGGGAGGCAGTTACACTTGAAGCAAAGCAAAGCGGATCAACTGGACAAGAAGAACACAGGCACAAATTTCCTTGAATATTTTTGTTGAAGTCGAAGAATAAACCAGAAATGGCTGTGCCTTTTTCGAACACAAAACTGCGAGTTCCGAGAGGTTTTCAAAACCTTCTCGAAGGGCTAGCTCGTGAAGTTTTGAGGAACCAACCGGACAATATTTATGCCTTTTCTGCAATCTATTTTGACAACTTGCTCAAAATGAGAGATCGTAAGTTTACTCTCACACTCTTAATTCTTCATTCTCTTATTCGTTTTTATTTTAGTGTTGTTGATCTGACCATGTGATGTCTGTCTCTCAATCAGTTTCATGAATCAAATTGTAATTTTATTTTGAGTCTGATCAGGGAGTTGGAATGGACATTCCAACTTCCCAGCCCCTGGTATGATGATGCAGTACAGTGTGACTGTGACTGAACTGGTTTGGTTTGGTTTGGTTTGGTTTGGTTCGGTCTACCGTCTAGATCTAGATCTAGGCCCTAGAATCTAGCCCTTTTAAATTAACGGCCATTGTCTACTGAATGAAAGGAAAACAATTTGAGTCAAGACCCAGGCAAGAATAACAAACTGTCCGGCTACACAACCTGTCCGGACAGTTGAATTCATCAGGGCGGTGAAAGAAAGGAGGGGCCGAAACTCTTGTAATTTATTCAAACGCATTCGTGAGTTCTAACTTAAAGCGTAACAATGGGATGTGTGACATTCCACTTGGCATTGAAGTTCCATGCTCCGAACCGCGATTCCACTGCGGGGACTTTCGGAAGCCAGGCACCAGTTTTACATTTATTTAAAAATATTAAATTACCGACAAAATTTTAGTGTAGAGGCTAGATCTAAATCAAAAAAATTATTTGGGGATTGCATTGGGAATAGTGCATCAAACACATTTTCAAATTAAGTACTCCGTCCTTCCTATAATTTGTGTTCTAGAACTTTAGAAGTCTAGAGTGGTAAAAGAAAAATTACGTCCTGACAAAAACTCAATATTTGAGGATAATGCGCTATTAAATTTGTGCATGTTTTAATGTCCTGTTATTCAATCCATGATTTATAATCTTCAATGACATTAGGTTTGCTATAGACCGAAAGCTTCAGTCTCTGATATCGACGGTGGTTCCGCTGAGATTGCATCTGGCTCCACTGACCGCCTCTATACATAGACTGAAGTACGGCCTATGCCGTACTAGTGGACCAAATGGTTCGGTTCGGCAGGACCGCGATGAATGATATGCAACGAGATTTTCACTCTTTACATCCTCATAAATGCACTTTTGCTGCAATATTACAATCTAGGCTTATAAAAATATAAAAATGAACAAACAAATATGGCTTTGACTTACGATAGCTTGCTCATTTAGATCCTAAATTAATGATTAATCCGAGAAAGTTTCGTAGTCGACATGATTCGTTGTCATCCATCTTGGTTTTAATTAATGAATATTCATTTTTTCTTTTCGAACGTCCAATAGCTACATGTACGTACGAGTTAACCAAGTGATATACATGTATGTATATTCATAAACCCAATACGAAACGAGTGCTCTGATTGGCCATTCGCTATGTTTTGGTAGGTTGACCCGGAAATATATCGGCCGGGTGATGTCATCATAGATTACTATACTAGTTTGAATGGATGAACGGTACATTTCACGGTTCGGAGAAAAAAATTGGATAAATCATATAAGTAAGTCAACAAATTTCGCATTTTTATAATAGGTCAATCATTATTTTTAGTGTAAATAGGAGTACAATACATAGACCTAATTTACATCTGATTTATAAATCAGAAAATTAGATCTAAATAGTGAAAATCGGGGGAGAAAGCTCAATGACCATAAGTGGCAGCTGGATTGGCCAGATTACCTCCTCGGTGCGAGACCTCTGGGTTACCATCTGTATATGGGGAATGTCAACAAATGTCGGTTTGACCCAAATCAGATGGTTATTTCTGTCTAGGTTTGCTAATTCATGTTTTTTTGTATTTTTTAAGTTAAAAAAAGGATGCAATTAGCCTACACAAGTTTGTGTTCGCTTGTTGTACTCTTTACACATTCAACAATGGATAATAAATCATTGAAAGGGACAGCGAACAGTTGCTGTGATACCATTTTCTGATGTAGGAATTCTAAATCATGAAAATTCATGCGCTCTTTTATCTTACCACCTGGTCAACAGTTGCAGATTAGTGCATAACTTGTCGGCAGCGTGGAGCATGGGGTCAAAGGAGAGCGGCTTGGTTCCAGTCCTTCTCTATCACGTCCCTGGTTGAATTAAAACAGTCCTTTGAGGGAGTTTACATACAGAAATTCATAAATCTTTTAAGACTTCCGATGAACAATATTAAAGGGATTTTGTAACATTGTTCAGATGAGAGATAGTGGTGCTAAGGCAGTAACTTCAATGCTAGATGTACAATTAAAGATAATCTGAAAATTTGAGCGAAAACAGACCATTATTCATGGTACAAATTGGGAAAAACTGATCCTATCGATTCCTTAATTCTCCCAACTATATTATTACAATTTAATTACATTTTAGGTGAATGGAAATCTCACAAAGCAATAAAATGGCTCTACATTCCATTCCACACATTTAAGTGTTGACAGATTTTTTATAGCCTGTTTTTATGTCTTTTTTTCATGGAAAAACGGTTAGGAAAATTCAAAAAATCGTTGGGAGAATTTAGATTCAGAAGCGCCGCACATCGACGCCCGTTCGAAAACCCGTTGAACTTTGTTTAAAATCTTCATATTGCGTGAATTAATTTCGGATTTGGGGCATCGTAGTTGGATAATCCATACATGTACATACAAACATAATTTTACATGTTTTGCATCCTGATTCAACAGATTTGTGAAATCAACCATCTCAATGTTACTACAGTAAGTACCTTTAAGACAAATATTTATGATGGTTAGTTCTATTATTTGATGCAAACTTTTTGTGAAATTCAAAGGAAAAATGCAAGGCTTTGTTTTTATTGAGCATCGATCCTCACACACAACCCCCATCCTACCTATCCTATGTATGTACAGTACATGTAAATTGAATGCATTGCTCATGACATGTGTTGTAGCTGTAGATCTACATGTTTACATGTATCATCTAGTCTATCTGAACTCAAGTTTGGACTTGTCGAATTTCGATGAGATTTTTGGAACACTTGTACTCTTTAGAATAAGATGAATTATATGAGATGAAGCATTAGAAGGATATAAAAGAAAATCTGTGTCAATTTCAAGTTAAATATATATATATGCAGACATACAACGTGTTCATGTACATGTAGGGCTCCCCATCTGAATTCTGGCATCAGTGACCCGCACCACGAATGGAAAGAAGAACAGATCTAGTGATCAATGACAAAACATGAATAGTAATACACCACTTATAACAATGATGATAATAGTAACATTTAATAATAATACATGGTATTTATTTAGTGCTTTAACAAATGTTTCAAAGTACTGTGTAATAATGAAAACAATACTAGAAACTCTAACACAAAATTACATGTACATTATGTAGTTTCTATGTTAACATTACGGTAGTACAGAAAGGATAACCAGGTTATTTATAAGCTCAGAACTTAAGTTATGAAGAGATATTAGTTTTAAGCAACTAGATTCAAGAGATGTAACCTGACAAATTTAAAAAAAGAAAGAAAAATAATCTTTAGAATTGTGTGTTGGTTGAGAAATGTTGCCAAAATATTGCCAAGAGGACAAGGTTAAATAAACTTTGCTGGGTTTTGCATTGATTCTGAAAAAAATACCCCCCCCCCCCACTGTTTTTCATAAAATAAAATATAAAGACACATGTACAGGATGAGCAGTACACATTTATGATATAAATGGAAAAAGAAATGAGTTCACTTTACGATGGCTTATAATGTTGAAGCATGTATTTGAATGAAACAAATTTCTTCTGATATGGGTTGTATAAAATGTGAATATGAATTTTTGTGTTTGTTATAACAAATAAAACTGGGGCAAAGATATAAAAAAGAAATAAGAAGAAACAGAGAAGGGGGGGGGGGGGCAGATTTGACGGACTGGAAAGCATGATGAGTCATATATATTTGTAAATGTAAAACAAAATAAAAATAAAAGTGAAAATAGGGTATGGAATGGCAGTGAGAGAGAAAGAGGGAGAGAGAGAGAGAGAGAGAGAGAGAGAGAGAGAGAGAGAGAAATCTGAAGGAAATGGAGCAAGGGAAGAGGTGAAATGGGAAGAAATTTTGGCAAATAAAGATGAAGTTTAAAAGAGGCATAAAGTGATTTATTAGGGAAGGAGGGAGAGCTCTACAAAAGAAAGAAAAAGGAAAGGATAAAGAGGATATTAAGCATTTCTTTTGGTAAAAGCTCCCCTGATGGAATGATTCAACCAAGATCACATTTCCCCTTTCATTTCCTGCCTAATGTTATCTCAAGTTAGCGTAACCAAATGTATCGTGTATCTTCAGGATTAAGTACGTCTGCGTCGAGATTAAACTTGGATCGTCATCGAAACATGAAACCCTGGCTGTCACCGTGCCAAGAAAGGAGTCCATGTCAGTCAATGGTTGACATTTAGTGGGGCAAAAGATTATTCAGGGCTTGAAGCAATATCAATTGAAACTTGAAATTAGCTGGAAAGAAATAGCTGGAAATATCAGTGAAGATTAGAAATTGATGCTTTTAAAATGGAGCTTGGGAAATATTAGAATTAGGAAAGAAATAGATTTGGTTATTAGGGGTACATGTCTGGTGGATTATTCTGAACTACTAGTGTTTCCAGGTTCAACTTATCAAAATGGAGAATTAAGACATGTTGAAAGGAATAATGATAAAAATCAGAGAATATTATACTGTAGTTCATTGACATGTACATATGGATTGTGTATTGGTTAACCGTTAAAGTTGACAGTCACCAGACAACATATAAAGTAAATGGTATTAAGCATGGAAAGAGGACCAATAACTCTAAAATGTAATTTTTTATATGTATACATGTATGTACATGTACATGTATGTTTTAGAAGACATCACATTGTTTCACATAATATGAAATAAAGTAGCATATTGGGAGAATTTTGTTTTTTCAACATTTAAGTGGGCACAGAATTTAACTCAAGATTTATTTTAACTACTTGTAGTCTACTTAAAAGTCACTATGTATTTTAAATTGTTATTTCTGTATTTCCATGTAGAAGTAATATTTGAAGCAGAGTGTATCAACATGGAAACCAAATTATACAGAGTAAAAATGCATAATCTGATGATACATGTAGGTCTAGAATCTTGTAACATCAAGACATTTTGTTTTTCTTTCTTCTTTTGCAGAGCAAGGTATTGATCCGGCAGATATCGGAGCGAGACATGAGGACCGTTACTACAACAACAAAGCCTTCCAGGTCAGTATCATCAATATAAATTTGGATTTAACAAAAAATTCTCCCTCCCCCCCCCCCCCCCCCTCCTCTGAGTGCCACCTAATTTCCCCCTAGAAATGAACTTCAAATCATAATAATCTTAATAATAATAATAAATACAGTGAAGTCTTGTATATAGCGCTCGTTTGGCACATTGCCACTTCTGGTGCTCCATTATTATTACCCCAGCTTTAGCACTGGTGTCATTACAGGGCTCAAGAATTTTGAGGAATTAATTCCTGCTAGGTACCCATTTACCTCACCAGGGTAGAGTGTGGCAAACTTAGATTTTGTGTCTTGCCAAAGGACATTAGAGTGCTGTGACATGGATTCAAACCCTGTACCTTGTGGTTCACAGTCTGGAGACGTATCCACTTCAAAATGCATTGTACCAGATTTTGTATCATTTTGAGTCCAAGCACAACTTACTACATTCAATTTTGATAGGATTTGTTGCCATCAGAAGGAATAAATAACCATATGAAGTATTTTTCTGTAATTTTGGTTTAAAGTTGACCAATCACCTGAGAATATAATTTGTGAATAGCTAGAATACATGTACATGAAATCAACCCAAAAAAAATATTTCGCTAGGCATTCTGTAGGTCAAAGGGTTTGGAGTTCAAGAAGATAAAAACCCTGCACACATATATATCCCAAGTCTTATTTGGCTTCCATGCTTGCCATATTTCATGCACATCAGTATTATTTGGTAATACATAAGTTGGAAAGTTAAACTTTTGACCTAAACAGCTGAAATTTCAGAGGTAAAGATTTGGTATCGAGATCAAAAGTGTAACTTGCAAACATACAATATTTGAAGCTCATGTTCTAAATAATGTGTGGCAACATGGAACCCCTTAAAGGCATCGTTTAACAATGTTAAATCTAAAAATGCATGGCCCTACATTGTACGTGTTATCATTCTCTGCGATATGGTGTAATATTGAAGCTCCAAAAAGATTTGTTTAAAAATGATCATGAAGTGCCTCAAAAATTAAAAATCTTTGAGTGACCGGTTTTACCATACTCATTTCCCCCAATAGACTGTAGTGTTATAAAAACCGTTAGGAAAATGATTTTTGAAATTTTGATTTCCAATCGTAAATATCTTGATAATCAGACAGGCGATCGTCTTATACAATTTATGGGGTTCCTGACTGACCTAAAGGTATATATATGATTGCAGCATGAGCTAAATCAGGATTTTGTTTCAGAATCTGAGACAATTTAATTTACCTGATCCCTTTAACATCAAAAGTAAAACATGTTTTTGTGATTGGTAAACTTTAATGCTAACAATTAACACTTTGATATTCATTTCAACCTCCTTGTTTCTGATCACTACAGAATGGTAATGTTGGCGATGTCAGTGATCCTCAGCAGCAAGAAGCAGCCGTCAAAATCCAATCAGCGGTCAGAGGTCACCAGTCACGAGACTCATCACGACCCGACCCGGAAGCGAAACCGTCACAAGAAGAAGATGCGGCCGTCACAATCCAGGCAGCGTATCGGGGGTATGAGGCTCGGAAGCGTGTTCATGCTTTGAAGTGCGTCTAACACTGTTTGCTTTGATTTTTTTTTCTAATCTTACTTTTATGAGGGAAAGGATCGAGTAAAGTTCCGGGAAGTGTTTCATAAATACTAAGATCGACTTTAAGTTGGACTTAACTTTGGTAGGCTTTTCATGCCACTAGTTCCTCTATAAACCATTCCTGGCATTGGTTTCTCAAGGGAAGTACAACATTTATTTGTGGTCACAAATCTACAGGATTTTTTGTTGTTGATAGTCCATTATTGAAGGAAAAATGATTATCTGAAGATCATAATTAAGAGACCATTAGTGAGAGCAACCAGTGGCATGAATGGCCTGCCATAGTTAAGTCCAACTTAAAGTAGATCTTTAAATAGTCTTTGTGAAACACCCCCTGAAGTGATTAAAATGTTCCCTTTAGCCCTAGCCAGATATCACGTGACATACACTGTTGCAAAGTTGGAATTATATTTCTTTACATCTTTTCATGAAATGATTTTAACATGTTTTTTTCTTAAAAGATGTAGTTTATCATATTTTCCTAGAACTATGAAAGTACGGATTAAAATGAAATATGAAATATAACTGAAAAATTGCATGACCAAGATAAAAAAATATTTAAAAAAATTCTTAAAATAAAAAAAAAACTATTTGATTCTGCATGATTCTTTCAAAGTAAAATGTATACAATTTATTGTCTTTTATCCTCATTCTAAGATGGACATAATTAATGCTATTTTTTCCTCATTACTAGCACCCCTCCCATACAATGACACAAAATGTAAATACAGGTGTATAAGAATTGCATGAATTCAAGGTTGTTGTGTTTTCCCTTGATTACTTTTTTAGCCTCTCTCACCCTATGATTATATTTGATTGCCCGCACTGCTTAGCACTGCCTACACCCACATGTTAAAGCCAACACCTTTCCTAGAGAATATATTTACGTGGCAATTTAATATTGGAGAGGCTGAATGTGTTTTGCATGTTTTGAAGTGTTTATCAATTTTATAGATCATATTATTTTATAACAATATGATCTTTTGATGCACTCTGTTAAGTTTTCACATTGTTTCAATGCACGTTTGTTGTTTTTCTTGATGATAAAATTGTCCCTCCTTTTTTTTTTCTTTTGTATTTTGCTTTGATTTAAATTTTTTGCGATGATAAGAAATTGAGAGAAGGAAATACTCATTCTATTTTCATCTCCATTATTCCCTTTTCTGAGGAAGAAAATTTGAGTGGGGAGGAAAGTGTTATTTTGACCATTTGTTGAGAAAGATATAAAGCTCCATGTCAAGCATTTAACTTATTATTTTTCCATCTTTGCTTCTCAAACAACAAAGAATGATGAGCCTTGCTCACGTTAATTATACATGATCCCAACCTTTTAAAGTCTTTAAGATACCTCCTTAGCAGGCAGAGTAGATTCGGGCCCTGTTGTGATAGATTTTAATTGATCATAAATTCATAACTCGAAATCAATCGCAGCTGGGTACTTTACGAGATCAGAGATTGTAAATTTGCCATTGATTGGAGGACTGGCAATCAATTCAAATTAATTACAGCTCTTAAGGAAATATGGGACCTGAATAATGTCAACAAGCCTATTATATTTAATGGTTGTTTCATAATGGATATTGAAATATTATGTGAAAAGCAAAATTAATTATGTTTACTATTTTATTTATGAATATATATATATATTTTTTAGGGGGGGGGGGGGTTAATGGTTAAGGAAATGTGTGAATGATAAATTGACTTTTGAAAAGTATTTTCATAAGTATTTTCATGTTTTTACTTGTAGCTTCTCTATTAATTATCCTTATCTAAATGGATATATTTTTTTTTCTTCCAGGGAGGGCGAAGCAGAACCAACAACAGAGGGCAGCACACAAGACCCTGCAGCAGACGCACCTGAGCAGCCACAGGAAGAGGAAATAGACATTGACCTCAATGACCCGGAGGTCGAGAAAGCCGCCATCAAAATCCAATCCTCGTTCAAAGGTTTCAAGACGAGAAAAGACATGTCAGCCAAAAAAGCAGATTCCTCAACGGTAAGGATGTAATCATTTTCCAAGAAACAAAATCCCTAAATTCCAACAACAATATTTCATAACATGGTATAACTTCATTCACAATACCGCAATAAAATGCTATAGCAGAATTATGCGTAATGCGTTTCTCATTAAATTCATAGCACATACAGTATAGGAACTTTAATGCATACAGTTTGTATTATATTTTTATTCCCATTTTCATGAAAAGAAAAAGAACAAAAAAACCTCACTGAGGTTAACTGTGTCATGTAAAAAGTGCTTGAACAAAGCAATTGAAAGATATAAAAATCTATGTCTGTGAACTATAGCAAATATATAAAGAAATAACATTTAGATGCTCAATTTCATTTGAAATTTCCTATCCATGGAATACATAATGTACAGTACCGATACAGAAAGGGCTTCAACTTATCTGTTATATTTTGTCTTCTGCTCATGTAGAATTCATGGCATAAAAGATCAAGATAAATTGCAAAACATCACTAAAAGATGACACTGTACCTCCAAATCTTAACTCAATTATGGTACCTTTAAAGTAAAAAATAAAAAGGCCCAATTTTCCATTTCTGTGGAATATGATCTAGAAATCTTGGCAAACATGTTGGAGAAAACGTGCCACTCCCTCTCAGGAAATTGAATTTGTGGTTTTGATTTCCAGTAAAACTTTATTAAAACTCTACCTGAAATAACTTGAGCCTGCCGCATGGTCACAGAGGGATCGTAAAAACCAGACATACTGCTTAACCCTGATAATACCATGGAAAAAATAAGGTGTAGAGAGTCAGTGTCATGTGACGCTTTGGGGGAGAACGGGTTGAATTAAGGCCAACAAATTTTCACTCGTAAAACCAAAGAGCTAAAGAAAATCTGTTATTCTCAGCCGAGGAAATGGCTGTCTGGGAAGCTTGAAGGAAATTCGGTTGAAATAAAATAAAAGTAGATTTATTAATATTGCCTGTTGTTTGGCACACATGGTATCAGGGGAGAACCACCCCTCCCAGCATCTCCACCCCCTAAAAAAACCTTAACAACAACACACAAACAACCAAATAAAGGAAAGAAAATGCATTAAAATCATTGATTCACTCTGGCCTTGAAAACATATTATTGTAAGTATTGCCTGTGTGTATAATTTGTTTTAAATTGGTGCTCATTTAAAAGTTTTCATATACATGTACATGTACATGTATATAATTGAATCTTCAAAATCCAAACTAATGGAGAAAATAAGTATTTCAAGGCAAATATATTGATCACACCAGCACAATAAACCTGATTTAATACTCAAGGACCACTTTGGTAGGGATTTTAAGGAAATAAAAGTGGGGTCCATTTTGATAGTTAAGATGCAGAAAGAAAACTGTTGCTTGGTTTGGTATGAGGGTGGGCAGTTAACGTTTCATTTGCTTATTGGCTGCTATGCAATTGCCTTTGCTCTTTTATAATGCACTTAAATTTTCCCATGAGATTAATAATTTCCACTATTGTGCATCAATGAAAGTTTTTGCAAGTTTTTCTGAACTTTTCTCTGCGTAACTTGAAGAGCATAAAGTTTTCCCTAACTCGTATCAATTTTTTGGACCAAACTATGCAAAACAAGTGTTAATTACAATTCCTAAGTCAAACTATCTATTGCGGTTCCAACAGATTTGCCTTATGGACAGTTAAGTGTCTGTATAACTTGCATTTGCATAGATTAAGGGTTGAAAGCGGCCTACACTGAAAAATATCATTACATATCACAGTCTTACAAAACATATTGTCGTGTACCCCCTGGGATGCTGTAATGTCTAATTAGTCCGGAAGGGTTTTCCCTGCGTTCCTCTTATCAAGTGGGAAAAAAACAACCAGCAAGCTTCTTGAAGATTAGATATTGAGGTCATGAGGCTCGGAAAGGAGGAGGAGCCCTCATTTCTTTCCTTCGAAAAAGAAAAGATGAAAGATTGAATGTGGTTTCAGATGTTTTGCTCCTAGCCATAGCAACTTGTTGTCATAACGAATGTCACAAGATTATACTTAATCTCATTATGGCTTGCACATATTAATTCACCTCCGTGTAAGGAGTGAAGTAAGCACTGAAATATTAGTCATTTAAACGGATTAAAGGTAATACCACATGCTTTTCTGCTGTTATTTTTGTCCATATATCCTTATTCACATATAATACATGAAACAGTTTGAAAAGTACTGCTTGACATAAAATAATAAAAATCATTAAGGCTTGTGGGAAGGGGGGGGGGGGTGAAGTGGGAACGTAGTTTCAAGTAAAAGCGGCCCGTAACCATGCTCATATGTACTGTAAAATACAGATACATGTATTTGTAGCACTTTCTGATTTGTATGCATACATGTACCTGGCAACCTGAAAAATTTGGAATCCCTCGAGACAAAAATTAGGACTACAGTCTCGTATAATCTTTAGGCAAAAGCTTTAAGAAAAAAAAGAGAATCTGGGGTTTATAACAGGCTCAAAAATAGGAATCATTCCTCCAAAAATAGAGTGGTTGGCTACCATGTTTTAAGGAAGTTTCCCCTATCATGTATGAACACGGCACAAGAGTTGGATGATGAATCATGTCATGTTTGGATATTGGGGGCTTCATTTTTTTCCCGTTCTTGATTGAATTACATGTAAAGGTATTTCAGTCCTAACACCTTGATGATCTATTTTAAGATTCCCAGCCTATTAAAACAAAAAAGGAAGCTGGGTGCTGAAGAGGAACCAGACTGTTTACAAAACCCAAGACTCCAGGGCAATTTACTTATAAACAATATTCCTATTCAATCAAGACCCTTTATTTCCCATCTGTTGACAATTACAAGAATCAATTGAAAATTCACAGGTATTCAATTGATAGTGTTGGTGACACAAGGAAGTGATTCACAGATGCATTTATTTTAAGAAGAAACAAATTCTTTGATATTTCTTGAATATTTCTTGAGTTTTTCATTAATGTATTGGAATATGTTTTGGGGTAATAACTGGTAACTTGTTAAAAGCTGATTGTCAATGTGCTGTTGTTTTTTCCAAGCTGAAATTTTCTCTTATTTTCTTTGATGTTGATTGCATTTATGAAACACTCATTGAAAAAAATGAACAGAAAGGTAATGAAATAAAGAAAATGTGAACAATTTAAGGGAGCTTAAAGTGATCTTCAATGGAAAAGCTTTTTAAACTTAACTGCCTTTTCCTCAGTTTTATCTTATTCTTTTAATGTAACCTTTCTTAAAATTGTGATGATTGTTAAATGTTATGTTGAAATGTAATTATTTTGTCTGTATTTATATATTTATATATTTATGTACATGTATAGCACCTTTAAATGTCCGAAGGCAAATTTTATGTATTTTTTACATTATCTTGAATCTTGAAAGTAAGAGAAATCAGCTCACAAGGAAATTGCCTTCAAATTTGCTTCCTTGGACAAAACATGCAAATAATGGTATAACCATGAGAACTTTGAAGAGAACTTAAAAAGAACTAAAATGGAATATTTGTGTGTCATCAAATTAATGTCAGAAATGTTTATTCTTGATCCCTGCCCAGACGAGTGAGGCGACCGAACCGGCAGAACCGAGCCAACAGGAGGCAGGCGATGGCGGGGAGACAGAAAAACCAGCAGAAGAAACGTCACAGTCCGAGCAAACCCCTGCAGATGCCTCATCGACGGAAGCTCCGACGACAGAAGCTCCAGCAGCTCCAGAGGAGGAGGAGGTCGATATCGACTTAGAAGATCCAGAGGTTCAGGCCGCGGCTGTCAAGATCCAGGCTGGTTTCAAGGGCATGATGGTGAGGAAAGGAAAGAAGAACGGAGCTAAAGAGGAGGAGACACCGGCCGAAGAGGGAGCCCCAGCTGCTGAGGCAGAAGCCAAAACGGAAGAACCGGTAAGTGGTTTGCTTTTATGTATCTTAAAGCCCTACTCTACCACTTGAAGCTACTTGGTCCCTCTATATAGAAAACAATGCCTAATCGGTGACCATTGGTCCCCCATGATCACCTTTTTCTTATGTTAATCGAGAGCTGAGTTGATGAGATAGCCACCTGTCAATGACCACCCTGGGTAGTCTAATCCCTCTCAGCCAAACAACCTTTAAGAAATTTATTTGCATTTATTAAACTGTGATAAACTTCTGCGCAATTGAAGTGCCTTGGATATAAAAATTCCTTTTTTAAATAAACTAATCGATGGACATTGAGTTTAGAAACGAAATGAAAATAATTGCTCCCAAAACAAAAATATAACTAGATTAAATTATGACATTTATTGCCTGAATCTTTTAAATTAGTATTTTAAAGATTTGTACGTGGTTCAAGGATCATTTCCCTTATCACAATATCGTAGATTATCAGTTTTTAGCATACGTGGAAAAATGAACAACTCATCCGGGCTTATTCATTTTAACATGTGGTCCTTTAAAGGGATAGTCCACCCCAGGATTTTCTTTAGCTGACGATATAGACCTAATAATACCATGAAGAATGATACAAGTCTCATTAAAATCCATGATCACATAACGAAGATATATCAACTTTTTTATCGAAAATCAGCCGCCCCCCAAATGCAAATGCGTTACATGGGCATGAAACGATCGCCAAAAAATAACCGATAGTATCGAAATTGTGACGTATGTTGCGAGCTGCCTTCTTATTTCGCAGACATTCACTTTCGCTTTCACTTTCATTCATGATTCGTCGTGTCAGTGCGATAACAGTGTACCGCGAGGGAAAGTGAATGTCTGCGAAATAAGAAGGCAGCTCGCAACATACGTCACAATTTCGATACTATCGGTTATTTTTTGGCGATCGTTTCATGCCCATGTAGCGCATTTGCATTTTGGGGGCGGCTGATTTTCGATAAAAAAGTCGATATATCTTCGTTATGTGATCATGGATTTTAATGAGACTTGTATCATTCTTCATGGTATTATTAGGTCTATATCGTCAGCTAAAAAAAATCCTGGGGTGGACTTTCCCTTTAACCTGCCATTAAAAAAGTGAGGGAAAAAAAGAACTTGTGTTTATGTGTAGCAAGTGGAGTTGAACTTAGAAAGCTGCATGTACATGTAACAAAGGTCCCTAAGCATACTTATCTTTATCTATGTGTTAGAAGGTTCACATTTGTGAAGTATACTGTGCTGATGTAATTTTGTTTTGCAGACGCTTTTAATTTCCTTTAGCAGTATGAACAGGCCCTTAATGGACTATCAAAAATAAAAGGGACACCAGTACCCAAGTATTGTGGTGTATACACTAGTTCCCACGGTCATTGAAAAACCTTGGAAGTCATGGAAAAATATATTCTTCTGGAAAGTCATGGAAAATAAAAACAAATCTCCCAAAGTCGTAGAAAATGACGGAAATCTATCTTGTCTGTGGGCTGGGTGTGGCTATGGCAAACCTTCCAGTTTGAACTGACAATCTGACGCTGCTTCGATGCTGCAAGCCATACCGAAATGGTACTTACCTGGGCCCCGTCTTCCAAAGAGTTTATATCAATCGCAACTACATGTTTGCATACATAAGAGATAGGAGACTGCAAACTTGCAATTGATTCGAGGACATGCGATTGATTGGGATCAATCGTAATTCTTTGGTCGTGGAAAAGGCAGAAATGGGTCGAATTTGGGTCTCTAATTTCTGTGGGAACCCTGTACCATGCTTGACTCGGCCTGACTCAAAATTTATCTGCACCTTTGTAACTCATCAATTTCCTTTTTTTATAATTTCCTTTTTTTTAAATCATTAACAGGCTGCAGAGGCAACGGATGAAACAGAAGCACCTGCCGCAGAGGAACCCAAGAAAGAGGAAGAAGAGGTCGATATCGATCTGAACGACCCTGAGGTACAAGACGCAGCAGCCAAGATCCAAGCTGGTTTCAAGGTACAGAAATTGATACGATAATGCAGGGCCCCATCTTATAAAGAGTTGTGATCAATCCAAACCAATCACAAGTCCTCCAATCAATCACAAGTTTGCAGTATTGTATCTGCTATGTACATAGTTGCGATTGATTTCAGTCACAAATAAGTTGTTATTGGTATCTGCTCTTTATAAAAATGGGGCCCTGTTCGATCTTAATAGAAGAATAATTTATCGTTCCTGAGGAGTGTTGCACAAAGACTAAGACCGACTTTAAATTGGACTTAACTATGGCAGGCCGTTCATGCCACTGTTTGCTCTCACCATTTACTGGCATTCGTCTCTCACGGGACGTACAAACCATGGTCACAAATCTACAGAATTTACATTTTTTGATAATTCATTATTGAAGGAGAAAATATTATCTGAAGATCATAATGGCTAGAGCAACTATTGGCATGAATGGCCTGCCATAGTTGAGTCCAACTTTAAGTTGATCTTAGTCTTTGTGAAACACCCCCCGAGACAGTTGCTTAGGTTTTGTGGTTTGGCTCAATAACTTGTGAATCAGAGCCCTAAAAGTATCTCAGAAACAGAAGCAGAAAGAGAAAGAAGAATCTGCTCACACTGTCCATCTTTGTTGTGTTATCGTGTTACCAGGAATTTATGAAACGAAAATTAAATGGGATATCAATACTTACAAAAGTGTACTTAAACTGTGATTAACCCATAGCAGTATAATAACTTTTAGTGATGTTTTTGCATTATCTTTTGATTCAGAATGCTAGGGATTATACAATATACATGATCAGAAAGAGCACAACGTCGGTGGGGTGACAAAACCTTGTATCTCAAAAATCTTGAATTTTCAGGAGAGCGAAAAAACCTTTCCTGTCTCAACATATTTAGTGCTGTGACACCGTCCTTTGTGTGGAATTTGTGAAAAAACAGAGACAGGAGGCGTTCCATGGATTTATCAGGTGGTGTCGTAGGCCATTAGGTACAAAATTATGCAAAAAAATCAAAATCTCAACAAATTGAGATACAAGGTTTTGTCACCTCACCGATGACAAGTTACATCTTTTTAGTCTGTTCTCAAATTAGGGTGATGCAGTTTGTCACAGAATTAACATAATATTTGTTTAGAATAAAGCGTCACACTTTGGACTCCAACTTTGTCCACTTGGGTGATGGTCTCTCCAATAATTTCCTCCACACTCAGGGCATGATGGTTAGAAAACAGATGAAGAATGGTAAGAGCGAGGCAAGCGATGAAGCAGCCGCAACAGAAGGCGAAGCAGCCACAGAGGATGCGCCTCAGGAGGGAGAGGCGGCACCGGCCGAAAATGGAGATGCACCAGCAGAGGCTGATGCAGGGCAGGCCGAGGAGGCGCCCAAGGCAGAGGGGGATGCCCCTGCTGAAGCTGAAGCTGAAGCAACGCAGCAAGAAGAGGCAGCTACACAAGGTGATGCTGCACCGGCTGAGGGAGAGGCACCTGCAGAGGGAGAGACACCTGCAGAAGAGGCGCCACAAACTGAGCAGGAGGCACCACAGGAAGATGCAGCTGCACCAGCAGAAGGAGAGGCAGCACCGGCAGAAGGAGATGCAGCACCAGCAGGAGAGACAGAACAGACAGAGGCACCGGCAGAGGTAAGGACCATTGATCATCTCACTTGTACAATCAAGATTTTTTTTAATTTGTTTTTTAAAGGCAAGTTCAAGGTATTTAGACATTTTCTGACCTATACTTAACTAAAATAACAAAATTAATGAAAATCTCAACCACCAGTTTTCCTTACAAGTTGTTTAGTATGATCCAAGCCGTAATAGGCTTTTAACTTTATAGAATAATTGTGGATACTAGGAATTACGATGATGATGGTAACGTAAAGGACGAAATACCTTGGACTTGCTTGTTATAGAAAATTGTAAATAGTATATCTTTATGGCGCCATAGAAAATTTCTTTACTCTGGAACATGATATTTATGTTACACAGGGGAGACTTCATAATCAAGACAGCTATATTGAGCTAATGCCATTAAAACTGATAAGGGATTGTCTTGTATATCACTGTATTTTATTTGTGGAAACCATGTTCTTGAGTCTTGAGTAGGTAGTCTCCACTGTAATGTACTTTCAAAAGTACCTTGATTTTAGGCCATGCTCTAAACCTGATCTCAACTTTGTAATCGCCATTCCTTCTTTTTCCAGGAAACAGCATCATAAAGATTTAATACACTCATAAACAAGGTAGGATTGGTTTGATGTGGCTCAATTTTCTCCATCGCACAAAGACATTATCTTCAACTCTATATCACATTCACCATGCCTACTCTATGGCATTCACCCTTTCTCATCCATTTAGTAGCAATGTAGGCCTTAAACGTCATGATTTTAGAGGCAGGCCATTTCGGCCAGTCAGTCAAACACAGAGGTCTGAACAATTGTTTGAAGTGGCCCTACTAGTTTTTATTAATTTTGAGAGGGCATTATGGCAATATACTGGTTTACTAGCATATTAAAATGTTATGCATACAGTTTAAACAAAGGTTGTTTGTGACAACCTGAAAGCTTGCCCTAGGCTTGCCCGACATAGCATCAAGTAATGTATGCAGACTGGATTCCAAGTATTGTAGTTCATTCAGTAATAACATCTTAATGGAATAGCTTGTCACTATAATGCAGGTGTCAATTGTATGACCCACCCTATGGACCCCGGGGAAGGTGCGTCATGGTTGGGTCATTTACCATCAAGGTGTGACTCAGGGTACCGTCATTTTACTCCTATGGTCAGTCACAATATTGACGGTGGGGTGTGTCGATGTCAGTCACTTTACATAGGTGCGTCACTGAATAAAGTACAGTGTATTCAAATGACAGTCAAAATCAACAACTGGTGCGTCATAATTTTGACCGAGGTACCGTCATTGGTAGCCTGAAGTTCGTCATAGTTTTGCCGCATATGTGCATGTTTACCCTCGGAAAGTACCTTGATTTTAGGCCATGCTCTAAACCTGATCTCAACTTTGTAATCGCCATTCCTTCTTTTTCCAGGAAACAGCATCATAATCAGTAAAATCCGACGCACATTAGACAAGTGACGCACCATCCCCGGGGTTCATGGGGTGGGTCATACAATTGACAGGTGCATAATGTCCCCAGGAAAGGAACATCCATGAATTTGAATATGTGTTAGTAAACCGGTCTATTGGTAGAACCTCACAGAAGCCCAAACAAATGTCATGATATCAAAATGAATTGGTTAAAGTGCATTCGTAAGTTTTGATGTTTGAAAGAGGCATTATGACCATTGGCAAATCCTGTTTGATCTGTTGGTTACATTTGAGGCCTGCAGTGTTGATAATGGGTGCATATGCAAACTGACTATTAACAGCATAATACAACTTCTAATTTGGTAAGAATCTGTGTGTGCAAACACTGATACTAACAACATATATTGCAAAGGTTTTGGTAGGTATTGGATTTTTTGGTAACAAAACCTGCTGTTTGATTTAAAGTATATCCCACATGGTTGGTGTCAAAATATTTTCAGCACACTGATACAATGTTAGATCCTTCTTCCTTCAAAACAAAGACATGTCCTTTTAAAGTGACCTACATGATAGCAAGAGATTCTTGATCTCGTAATAGATTAAAGATGTTCATGCTTGGGTATATAGTCGTTCGTGAAGAAGGCAACCTGGCGATCACTACCTAACACTGAGCCAACGGGTATTACGCTCCTGTGCGTACGAGCTTGTGCTGCCCTCTATATACCCACGCATGAGCAACTCTAATGTTGCATGTCTATACATTGACTAATGTCAACTAATATGTGGAAATGGTGAGTAGTTTAAGATGGGATTTTATAATTTCTACAGTTTGTTGTCTTTCTCAAGACAATGTTGAGTCTTTTTGTTGAATTCAACATTTGTTACGAAGGGAGCAACCCCTTTTCTGATTACCTTTTTATCTTGTCAGTTTCATTTTTGTTTTTTAATTAATTGCCTCATTTTTTAAATTGTTTAAAAGCATTTAATGCATACTCATCAAACAGACCCTAATTCATTTTGTCTCATGCTTTGTAATTATTATTTTTTTCTTCAAAGTGGTTTTCATTAACATCCAATGTACATGCATGTATGCTATTTTTCCATATTTCATGATTTTGGGGAAAAACAAAACTCTAACATGTTCTGTGTTTCTGCTAATATAATTCATAGTTCTTGATACATCCGTCTATACATGGATATTGTATGATTTTGTATTCAGCCCAGGTTACATAATAAGTTTTCTTTTCAATCTTTCCTCTACAAAAGGAAAGGTTATTACTATTTTATGTCCTACATGAACGTTTAGTGACTGCCTTGTACATGGACGAGAGACACAGCCCAGCTGTTGATCCATTTCGTGGTAATGTGGAAGTGGTAATCATTAATGGTTTAATACAGCTGTACATTGTTTGACCTGAACAGATGATTGGTGCTAAAGATTTGGAGAATCGCATTGAAAAGAGCCATACCAAAGCTTTACGTCTTGCACTCATCAGAGTAATACGCAAGAATGAAACAGAAAGCTGAAATCGATCAATGTAAATGTAAACTAAAAAGAACAAGGCTCTGATTGGCTCTCTGACGTAACAGTAAATTAGGATTTACTATTGCCAGCCGGTTATACCAGGATTTTCGCTAAATATAGAGCATCCAGCCTATGTTTGAACTATTCAAAATACTGAATAATGTTTGTGTTATAACATTAAAGCTAAACTTGAGTTCTGGTAAAAAAAAGAAAATGAATTCTAACAGAATCAAACGAAACTTACACCGAATGTTCAAGATTACAAATAAATGTCATGTGCCAAACAATTTTGGAAGAAAATGTATACTGGCTGAGGAATGAGCATAGAAAGACAAGGAAATCAAGGTAGGACCAGCCCCGACACCATGCGTGTTGTCCCATATATAGCTTTCTGTGTACAGTGCGTGTTACTTTACCAAGACTCGGTCAAATTTATTATGATTTTGATGACTCTAGAACCTTGCAGTGCACACCAATACTTACATGCTACATGATCAACTGTTTCTGATCCTTTCCACACCTTTTCTTTCACAATGCAATCGCATACCAGTACTAAAGTTTATCTTTAAGTTTGTTTGTGATGGTATCCAAGATCCAGTGCTTTGATTGCCCCATTCGGGCAAGAAGACATCAGGGTGCTTGCCCAAGCATTGCCATACTTAGGTAGCCCAGATGGACTGATGATTCATGTGTATTCTTCTCCTCAGTGATTGAAATGAGGCAAGGATATTTTGCAGTTTCTTGAAGATTTGCTTTAAAATAATAATAAGTGCAACTTAAAGAAAAAGTTGAGTTCTGGGAAGAGGTGAAAAATAATTTGTGAGCGTTATCATTCTTATTATGCAAGTGTGGAAGAACATCAGATAAGACATGTTCCCTGAAAAGCATGGCTCTTCAAATGCCTCCATATTCTAAATATGTCATGTAACATTGTAAAACTCTGGGGTAGGATTTTTACACCATGTGTCCATATAGTCCCATATACATCTTTCTGTGTACAGTGTTTGTAACTTTACCAAGACTTGGCCAAATTTCTTATCATTTTGATGATTCCAAAACCTTGCAATACACACAAATTCTTATATGCTAGCCTAGATGATCAACCTTTTCTGGTCGATTCCACACCGTTTCTTTCACAATGCAATCGCATGACCAGAACTCAACTTCATCTTTAAAGAGAACTCATACCGGTATCCTTCACTGCATCATTATTACTCTGGTTATAGCTGAGCCGCCAAAGTAACTGGCGCTTAAAAATATCGGGTACCTATTAACTTGTACACCTGGGTGGAGAGTGGCAAATGTAGATTAATGTCTTGCCGAAGGGCGTTAGTACCCGGCTGGGATTTGAACCCCTTACCTTGTGATCCATGGCCCTGTGACTTATCCACTAGACGGCAACATCTCTACATGATAACTTTGGCAGTGCAAATAAGCTACGGAGGCTTTTCACTTCTCTTTGATGTGGAAGCTAAAATAGTCTGAATTTTCATAAACAGACATTAAACATGCAAAGCTAGCCTGCTGTGGCAACGATAACGAGGTGTTAGGACAGGTCAATGTTCTATATGGTCAGTGGACCGGTACATGCATGAATAATGACAGCAGTGCTGTACAGCTGATGGCGGTCAGAGAGGGCTGTGCTAGACACATGTCCATCGCCCTTCATACATTAGATTAAGTTCTGTATTTCTATGTTTTTTGCTATTATAAAGCAAGGGAGGGAGGGAGGGAGGGGAAGGGTAGAAATATAGACAGAGAGGGAGAGAATAATCTGACAAAAGGAGGGAGAATCTTAGAAGAAGAAAGATAATCAGAGAGGGAGAGAATGAGAGAGAGAGGGAGAGAAAGAATAAAGTTGATGGTATTAAACGCGGACTCCGTAAGGCTACTAGTAGCCGTTGACAACAAAATTTCAGATAAATTCGTTTTTATACCTCTGCCCAATTTAGTTATACGACACTCACTTTTCAAAATTATTTTCTCTTCAGGTTCAATGTTCTATCTCCCTCCCTCCCTCTTGCTCTTCCTGTCTACCTCTATATATTTTTTTTCTCTCTCTCTCTTGCCCTGTTTATCTCTATCTTTTTCACCCCTTCATTTTCTCTCTCTCTGTCTCTATCTTTTTCACCCCTTCATTTTCTCTCTCTATGTCTCTATCTTTTTCACCCCTTCATTTTCTTTCTCTCTGTCTCTATCTTTTTCACCCCTTCATTTTCTCTCTCTATGTCTCTATCTTTTTTACCCCTTCATTTTCTTTCTCTCTGTCTCTATCTTTTTCACCCCTTCATTTTCTCTCTCTCTGTCTCTATATTTTTCACCTCTTCATTTTCTCTCTCTCTGTCTCTATCTTTTTCACCCCTTCATTTTCTTTCTCTCTGTCTCTCTCTTTTTCTCCCCTTCATTTGTGCTCTTTTGCTCGCTGTGTCTCTTTCTTTTTCTCCCATTTATTTTCACTCTCTCTCTCTCTCTCTCTCTCTCTGTCTGTGTCTCTTCTCTTTTTCTCCTCTTCATTCTCTCTCTCTCTCACTCGCTTTCTCTCTCTCTCTCTCTTTGATCCATCAGATTTTATTTGCACTCATTGTGTGCTCCTATGCTGTGATGTAAATAGAACCCTTGATACATGTCATGCAATTTTATTGAATCTGACAACAAAGCTGAAGTTTTAAATAAATACATGACACCTCTTTAATAATCTTATTTGTGTACCCAGTTTAGCAATAAGGTACACATGTGCTTACTAGTATTTAAATGTGCTTTTTTAATTATTTTATTTGCATGATTAGTTTACATTCCCAGGGATAAAAAGAGGACTTTGACAAAATATTTGTTTTCTGTCTCTTTGTTTAAAGCCCCACTGCACTACTGATAGCTAATTTTGCCCTCTATATAGCAAACAATGCATAATCGGTGCCTGTTGGTCCCCTGTGATCCTCTTTTTCTTATATTAATTGAGAGCTGATTTGATGATATAACCACCTGCCAGTGACCTGTCCTCCTGTCCAAACTAGAACAGATGGGCTTTAATATATATTTTTTGTTTTAGTACTGTGGTTACTAATTAGAATTTTAATGTTTGGATGCACAGCACTTTTTAGTTGAGGTGACATTATGAAACAGACAGCTGTATGTCCGTTTGAAATGTCTCACATTGATCAATATCATAATTGAAGCTCCTTATCTGATACACGATTGAGAGGGAATCTAGAAAGTCTTTTGTGCATACTCGAGAAATCATTATTAAATTGAATTTAATTATTGATTGCATTTCCATAACTGTTTCTACAGCATTGTCCTTAAACAATAGAATTGATTATTAGATCTAAATTTAAATTACTTTCACATGGAGTAATATCAGTTGTGGAATTTCTAAAGAAACCTGCAATTTCATGAATGTCTTTTTAAAAACATAATTCCATTAAGAACAAATGCTTCATACCTTTAGTTGATGGTTAGATGTATGAATGAGCAAATTTTGTTTTGTATTATTTTAAAATATCAAGTTTAATATATTTCATGAAAATAATGACTCTAGACAAAGTAGTGTTTTATCTTTTAGGAGTGAGATTTTCTCATTTATCTGCTGCACATTTTTAGAATATTCTCTTTTTTAAAGACCAATTTTAGTACTACAATAGCTACAGTATCCAAGAAGAAAAAGCCGCATATCTCTTGATCTCTCTATTGATTGCCTATTTCTGTATCATTATTCATGTACTCGAGAGACGCTATAAATTGATATTAATTATAAATGACAACAGCGAATTGGTTGTATTTTAATTCTGATGAATTTATAACAGGATGGAAGATTGATGAGCCTCGTAAAACATCCAGCTTGACAGTTTTATGAACAATGAGGCCCTCTCATATAAAGGCATGGAAACACGACTCTGGATTAGATGCAGTTTAACTTAATAGCCCAGCTACATGTATATACAATTAAGAACTAAATTATTCATAACCCTTGTAGGTTTGATGTTTTTCTGTGGTTTTTTCTTCTCAAGGATGAAAGGTGGACTGGTTGAATTAGGTCCTTGGTTGAATAAGTTCAGCTACAATATGTCCTCAAGAAACATAAATTTAGACAAATCAAATTTTCACAAACCTAAAACTTACAAAACTACAAAATTACAAAAGGGTAAAACTAATTCAGTTTTTAACTATATGTATGTGGAGTTTTTATGTTTACATTTACAAACCGTATTCATGCTTATGTTCAGAGCTTTGCATTCAGCGTCAGTCATTTACGATCCACCTTGCTGTGTTATTCCGGGTGTGGATTACTTGTGGTGCAGGTCAACTCAAGCTCGCTTCAAAACCATTGTAGGCATGTCTTCATTAGCTTAAGTTTGCCAAATAACCCGCTATTTTAACTATTCCGATCGCAAATTATCTAGCTAATTTGCGTCTTCAGCCCTCAGTTGCAGTTAGCGGGATATTTGGTCGAGAAAATATCCCAAGAAATGTTGGTCTTGTTTCCAAAATATCCCGCTATTTGGGAAATAGCGAGCTAATTTGCGCCTGTCTGAGCTAGTTTGTGATGAGCGTATCAGTCTGGTGAGGACGCAATTTCGAGCTTCAGGCAAACTCAAGCTGATGAAGACAGGCCTTGTGTAACTACATTCTGTAGCTCCCAAACCTTGTTTTCATTCCACTCGGGTTTTAAAAAAGAAAAAAAGAGAGAAGGGGATGGAGAAAGAGAAGAAGGATGAGAAGGAAAAATAGAGGAAGAGGAAGAAAGAAAGAAGTGGAAAAAGAGAAAGAGGAAAAAGAAGAAAAGAAAGAAAGAAAGAAAGAAGAAGGAGAGGAAGAACATGTTGATTTGTGATTTGTTGGTGCTTGCCTGAGCGACGCTGTAATAACTTTTATCTGTTACTGCTTCACAGCCATAGTACATGTTCATGTAGCTTATGTTCTCAATGTGAACGTGTCTTCCAATTGATATACATGTAGGCACAAACAGTTTTCATTTCACTCAGGTGGAAAACCACACCATGCATAATACATTATTATGCATGGACGAAAAGTGAATGGAATCGTTTGTCACCGCTCCGACAGCTCTTATTAAACCCATTATAGGTAATACAGTTATCTTTAATAAAAGCAAGGAGAGAGAGAGATAGATATATAGAAAGATATATATATATATATATATATACTGTATATATAGAGAGAGAGAGATAGAAAGAAAGAGAGAGAGAGAGAAAGAGGGGGGGGGATGAACTGATAATTAATACCCTGGATGTAATTCCATTAGTAATTTGTTTGCACTTGCTTGTTCTATCAATGCTATTGTTTGTTATTTTATCTATAAGTAGAGAAAAACAGTTTGCTGTACAAAGAACCTGGGCATCTAAAAGCATTTTCATTCAAATATAAATTTTCTTATGTTCATGCCCTATGATGATAGACATATATATGAAACCTAGAAAAGTGCAATAGCATTGTTAATTTGTACTAATGCAGCTAACACTGTATATTACTCGAGAGTCATTAATATCATATTATTTCACTTATATTGAAATGGATCGCGTGATGGCTACCCTGTAATAAACTGGAATTGGTGTCGGTGGGGGATATGCCCTTTAATCCTTTTCAAGCAATATACAATGTTAGCTGCTGACACTAGTCGCTGACACTTTGAAATGTCAGCTCGCAAGCCGATGTGACAATATAATCAATACAAAGGCAAGGTTTTGTGGTTTTCTTATTCACTCTCAACTCCTCTTTTTTTCTCTGCCTGTCTTTTGTGTCAGTCTCTGTCTCTGTATCTGCTTATCTCTTTCATATTATTTTTGTTATCTACATGTAGCTCAGCTAAAATCATAGGGGAATGATTGTAAAAGTGATACCGGTAGTTTACATTTATGTGCCCAACTATCTCTCTGTATCTGTCTCTACCTGTCTCTGTCTGTGTCTCTCTCTGTCTCTGTCTGACCCTTCTTCTTTTCTCGTTTCTTCAAGCTTCCGTGTTATCTCAACTTCTATTCCACTTACTTTGCTGTCTTTCATCTCTCTCTCTCTCTTTCTAACTCTCTTCTCTGGCATCCAAATCAATCTCTCACCCATCTGACATGTGTCTAGCCTACAGCATCTAATCTTCTAAATTCACCTCCAGTTCAGATGACATATTGACATTGATATTGCTTTAACTACAAGCAGAGAGAGAGAGAGAGAGAGAAGAATGATGAGATAAGAAAGAGGAGTTCGAGAGTGTATGCAAAAGAGTGGGAAAGACTTAATTTATAGCAGAGAGAGAGAGAGAGGGGGCGCTAGAGCTAGTGCGACAGTGTCAGAGAGGAATAGAGATCAAAGGGAGATGAGAGAGAGAGAGAGAGAGAGAGAGAGAGAGATAGAGAGAGCAAGAGATGGCTGAGGGAGAATAATTAATCTACAACTCAGATGACATATTGACATTGATATCACATCAACTTATAGCTTCTAGCAGAGAGAGAGGGAGGGAGAGAGACGAGATAGGAGTTAGAGGCACAGAGTGCAAGAGAGATTGGAAAGGTGGGAAATATTCAACCTTGTAGCAGAGAGACAGAGAGAAAGACAGAAAGAGAGAGAAAGACGGAAACAAGAACAGATGAAAGCTAGAGAGAAAGGTGGAGAATTTGAAAAATGAAATAGTTGAAAGACTTAAACTTGTAGTAGAGAGAGAAGGAGGGAGAGATATGAATTAGCCGCACAGAGTGCGAGAGAGAGAGAAAGGTGGAAAATATTCAACCTTGTAGCAGAGAGAGAGATGGAGAGACGGAGAGAAACAAACCAACAAACAACAAGAGATGGAAGCTAGAGAGAAATGCAGAGAGTTTGAGAGATACAATAGTTGAAAGACTTAAACTTGTAGTAGAGAGAGAGAGAGAGAGAGAGAGAGGGAAATAGCAAACATGTATGTGAAAGATAAAGCAGGAATTACACGTATAGAGAGATGGGAAATAGTACGGGAGATATATATAGAGCAAGGAAGTGGATGACAGACAGACATGGCTCTGGGAGAATAATAAAAATAAGCAGTTCGTCAATGAAATCTAATTATGGCAAAAGTCAATTTATGTATCAGGTACTCTCTCCCATACCTGTGTGCATCCATCTCATCCATTTTCCTTAGGCTGTTGAAATATTGGCTGAGACACCAATTATTGACAATTTTATTAGAATTTATATGTCTGTACAGGACTTTTTAAAATTATAAATTAATAAATATAAAGTTATACATTTCCTTCTAGTATCATGGAGCCTTGTTTTCTTCTTCGCGATATTGAAAAGGATCAAGGCAGAATAATTTTTCTTTAAAAAAAGTCTCTTTAATAGATTAAGTAATATTCACTGGTATTCCTTAAATAGGCAATACTTGTATAAAGTCTGTAGAAGGGATTCATTGATACTGATTAGTACTCCTTGAATTGGCAATACTTGTATAAAGTCTGTAGAAGGGATTCAATAATACTGATTTGTATTCCTTAAATTGGCAGCATATGTCCACGTATGAGAAGTATAGGGCTATAATAATTGTCAAAATATAAAATTTTAAAAAGGGGGTAAATGTGGTTTATTTCTAGCATTCTGTGTTTTGAGACTGCAAGTCTTCTGTTCATACATAGTGTGCTTATGGAGCTATAAACCATGATTTAAGAAAACCTTTGTGAATTCTGGCCCTAATATTTATTTACATGTATGTAGGTTTTGAAAATATCCATGTCCTTGCATAAAATTATGTCCCAGTGCATGATAGCACTAATGTGCACATATTTATGAAAAATCATATTCCGTTCGTTTTGAAACATAATGCAATTTGCATCCAAAGTACCATAGTAGAGTTGCCAATTTGAAATATGACGTTAGTGATACTACACTTATTGGTGTGTGCTTGATCCCATTCAAGAGAAGGCACTCAAACCTAATGGTATTTATAAGTCAAGCCAGTGCTGTCAGACTGATGTAATTTGTATTTGTCAAATTCGAAGAGACTCAATCTCGTTGGAGTGTAATGCCATCGCAAACAAGTCCCGCTCTTTTTTGGTTGATGAAGGGTGAGACGTCAAGACGTGTTAGAGCTTACTTCCTAACGCGGACAGAAGCTTAAAGGGGGTGATCAGCAAGAGAGTCACTATATCTTTAATTTCCATGTTGATTCTGATATGTTTGATTATTTTTTATCTTTTTTGCTTTAATATTCATAGATTCTTATGAAAATAAAAAATGGAGATTTATTTAATTTTTTTTGGATTTTCATCAATTCTTATAAAACTATTGTTATCTTTTTTGCCTTTATATTCATCTATTATAAAAATTATACTTTTTACTTCTCATACATGGACATAGTGTATGATGCCAATTATTTTAAGGATTACAAATCAGTATTATTGAATCCCTTCTACAGACTCTATACAAGGTATGCTTGGTTAAGGAGTACAAGTGAATATTACTTAATCTTTTATAAATAATTTATAAAAGAAAAATCCTTCTGCCTTGATCCTTTTCAATACCAGCAAGAAGAAAAAAAAAGGCTCCATGATACTACAAGGAAATGGATAACTTTATATTATTCAATTTATAATTTTAAAAAAGTCCTGTAAAGACATATACTTTTCCCATTACTGTTCGCATCCTACTGGGTACCCACTTAACACCTGGATGGAGAGTGGCAAATGTAGATTAATGTTTTGCCATTGGGACATTAGTGCCGCCGTTGGACTCGAACCGCGACACCTTCCGGTGACATATCCACTAGACCAGAACACCTCCACATATATGGATTGCCCTTTTATACTTGCATTGCTGATTCTTTATATTATCTTTGAAAATATTTTGAACAAATCTTTTCTATGAGGCCACAATACTATGCAACGAACAACATTGAGGTAATGATTCCTTAATTTAGCCTACATTCTTCTTCTTTCTTGCTCAGCTTCCTTCATCCCTTTTCTCATCTTACTCTGCTATCTCCTCTTCCATAGCGTACATGTAGGTCTTTACTTTTGTCAGAATGTATTCAACTGTTTGTTAATCTAATTGATATTTTTGATTTGTGCACATTCTTATGTTATTCATTGTTATCTCTTGCCAGTGGAGGGGGATTTTCTGTGTTTGTTAACGTAGACAATAAAATTTGAATCTGAATCTGAATCTGCATACACCCCGGTATGCAAGTGAACCTTCCCCCCTCCCCACCCTTGCCACCTCGTAATGTGATAACGACACCTATAAGTGGCCAACTTAATAGTTGGCCTTTTTTTCTTATCTAGTCATTCATCCATCCATCCATCATTCCAAGCAAGGGACTGAACGCTTGAAGCCAGCGCTACCTCCAAATGAGAAATAGGGCGCTCTGGAATAATTTAGGGCAGTGCACTATGCTTGAACTAGCAATCTTTGACGTAGCAGCTAATTTTTTATTATTTTTTCCTCTCGTCTACCTCACAGGTTTAAAGGGATTGGGTAAATTTGTCTCCGATTCTGAAACAAAATCCTGGATTTAACAAATATGCTGTAATGATAATTATAAACCTTTAGGTCAGTCAGGAACCCCATGCCTTTTACAAGCCGATCGCCTGTCAGATTATCAAGATATTTATGATTGAAAATCAAAATCGAATTTTGCGTGTACCTAACGGTTTTCATAACACTACAGTCTATCGGGGAAAAACGAGTATGGTAATACCGGTCACTCAGGTTTTTACTTTTTATAGGCACTTGATCATTTTGAAGTGCAATTTTTTTAGGGCTTCTATAGTACACTATATCACAGACACTGATAACACGTAGGGCCGTGCATCTCAGATTTAACATTGTTAAATGATGCCTTTAAGCAGCGCTAGTATATTTTGTGGGATAATAGCCCGCTGTCGTAATGTCGAGTCGGGAGAATGATCTATGTGCATGATGCATTAAAGTGATTAACGTTCATTACCATGTGCACTCCTCTGTGATGTATTTCTCTCGGTACCTAACAGGTAGACTCTATTTTCATCTCAAAATTGATCTACGTTGCCTGTCTGGTAATCTCTTTCCTTTTCAGTCTTTAATCTCCTTTTCTTTATTTCCTTTACCTCTTGGGGGGTATATGTGTATTTTATATTTCACAATTTTTGTTAACTTCTGTTGTTTTATGTAATCATCAGAGTAAATAGTTTGCATACTTTATGATAGTGCATGTGATCTTAATTATCAGAAATTGTAGTTACTCATACTTTCCTCTTTTACTGCTCTATTACTCTCTTTGTTCCCTTTTAGATTTTTTTCTCTTTCATACCCTTGAAATTCTATTTTCTTTCATCCTTTATCTTTCTCATTCCCACTTTATTCCATTTGTTCTCTTTCCTTTTTTTAAAACAAAACCCTCATACCATAGTATTTTATTGCTTTTGTCCTTCGACTTTCTCATTCTCATTTTCATCTCTTCTCTTTCTTTCATTCTTCTCCCTTCTCCTTTCCTGTCTTCCATTCTTTCCATTCAACTTCTTTTATTCTACCCTTCTTCCTTCTACTTTCTTGTTTTCCATTCTTCCACATTCTCCCTCTTTCCCGTCTTCCATTCTCTTCCTACTCCTCTTACTTTCCTCCTTTCATTTTTTTCTCTTCTACTTTCTTTTCAATTCTTCTCCTCCTACTACTTTCTTCCGTTCTTCTTCCTTTTCATACTTTCCCATTTCCACTTACATTGTAAATGTAACCCAGCCACCTTTTCAATTCAAAAGTCATACTGCACCTGTTTTCTTCTCTCCATCGCTCTATCCTTCCACTCTTCCATCCTCTACTCCATCCTTCTCTTCTCTTCTCTTCTCTCTATCTCCCATCCATCTCCCACCTTATACCCTCCAATCATCCCTTATCTCTAACCCCATCACTCACTCACTGCTAATTTATGCAATTACCTGTTTCAGTACAGTAGCCTACCAGGCTAGAAAACTATAGTCTGATTCTACAGACTTCCATCCAAGAAAACTTTAACTAATTAACAACAAAAATTCCCCATTTTTGGTTGGACACAATAGTCCTAAATATTCTAAAAATATATGTGAATTAGAAATAATGTTGCTATACAGCTTCCAGCCATTTTTGTTGCAATACCAGACGTTTTGGCATTAGGAATTTCAGCATTTCCATGGAATTATGGAATTCTTTGTATTTGCAATAGGAGTTCTATTGAAGTGGTTTTTATTTGAGGTACATGACTTTGTGAAAGATTTGTGTAGAAGTAAAAGAATGATGCAAGTGTTGCCATTTTGAGGAAGAAAAGCTGATTCTTTTTCTCTTTAACAAATGTGACTTTGGCCATTACCAGGCTGACAATGTTTTGTAAAAACGGATTTGCTACAGAGAGTGTTTAAAGGGATCATTTAACAATGTTAAATCTGAGATGCACGGCCCTACGTGGTATCGGTGTCTGTGATATTGTGTAATATTGAAGCCCTAAAAAAAATTGCGCTTCAAAATAATCAAGAAGTGCTTCAAAAAAGTAAAAATCCTTGAGTGACCGGTTTGACGATACTCGTTTTCCCCAATAGACTGTAGTGTAATGAAAACTGTTTGGCAAACAGTTTTCAAAATGTGTAATTCCAATCATAAATATCTTGATAATCAGACAGGCGATCGGCTTGTAAAATCCATGGGGTTCCTGACTGACCTAAAGGTTTATAATTATCATTGCAGCATGAGCTAAATCCAGAATTTTGTTTCAGAATCTGAGACAAAGTTTAATACCGGATCCCTTTAATCTGCAGCAAGTTTACAGTCTCTAGTTAATATATGGGAGACTAAAAATTAGTACAAGTCCATAACAATATTCCTATTTGATTTGAAACCAACACAACGGTCAAATATCAGTCATCCATAAATCCATTAGTAATGTTTGCATGCTTATTTAGCTTCCATAATCCTGTTTGTGTAAATAAAAGATTTCTAATACTCTCTTGTTTGCTATAGATCTAAAAGCTGAGCAATGCTTATTGTAATTGTTCTTGCCTAATTACTGTGAGGATCTAAAACTGAGCAATGCTTATTATTAATTGATCTTGCTTAATTACTGTGGAGAGAAATTTAGTTGCTTTTGATGATTTTCGTGATGAACCCGGCCATTCTACTGCTCCACAAATTGGCAAGAACACAAAAATCTTGCTTGAAATACCCAGCCATTTTCAACCCATTGTTTGCAATATTTGATGAGTTAATTCATGATATATGATCTGCTAATGGGTATTTTAATTAGATAGACATTTCTTTATTTACACTGTATAGAAAAAAAGACATGGCTGATTTAACATGGTATTAAAAGGCTGAAAGTTTCTGTCCATTTCTTGAAATTTACCACAGTTTGTAATACAGCGTGAGGATGCACAATGGACAACTTATCCTACAGTCAAACCCGCTTTAGTGACCCCCTGTATAGAAAGACCACCTGTCTACAAACACCACATTTTTTGTTTCCCTTGAAAATGGTTTCTCATTGAAACCTGTAGTAAAGGAACCTGTCTACAAAGACCACTTTTTGTGTTTCCCTTGGGCGGTCACTATAGTCTGGTATGTCTGTATTAGTATTACAGAATATAGTGCTCTTACATATATATCCAGTAGTTTGTCAAGAAAATATATTTCTTTCTTGGGAATCATCCAAAAATCCTCTCTCACATGCTGTGGAGAGATTAAAATCCATTGTTTTTTTGAAGAAATTAGCCTTTTTCCCAAATTTTCCCCCAATTTTTCAACAAAATTCTCGCGTTTTTATATTGTTTTCACAGAACATTTGTTTTAAAAATGTAGCAACAACAACAAATAATTATTTTTGCTAATTTGAAGAACGTTTTGTGATCAATTAAGCCCTACTGATGAATCCTTTTCTGAAAAGGTTTTAAGTTTACTGTTATTTTGAGCTCTGAATCTGCATCAGTTTTCTCACTGAGAATCCATCATAATGTACAGCTTTCATTGACACAGTGATTCTTAATGGGTTTCAGTTCTCCATGTATAAGTACAATGACAAATACTCTGCTGCATGTTCAGTGCTACACTCGTGAAACAGGGTCTGTGAATCAAGACTAACCTCTCCCCAAAACTGGGCTCCAAAATGCGCACACAGGCTTAATGAAGTTTTAGGGGACACTGCCGGCTCTCTTCATTTCATTATCTATCGTCGTACTGGTAGTATCGTGCCGCCGCCGACAAACTCTCTCTCTCTCGTCGCGTTGTCCTGCTTCCAATTTTGCTCCCTTCTTGCTTCGCTGTGGGAAATTTTACATTACATTCGTCAAATTCTTTGCATTTTTAAAGGATATTGGTCATTTTCCAGTTTTATTTTCAGAGATGGTGAGTGTGGAATTTGTATTAGATTGACTTAGTCTTTATTGATTTGAAGTATTTTGGTACCAATTTCAAACATCTATCTCCTTATTGTGCTACAATTTTGTTTTGGTTGGGTGATGGTCATTACTTAGGCCCGCAGTGAAGATGACAATTGACCGGAGTTGAATCAATTTGAGTTGAATGAAGTGAATTTAAGTGAATGGAAGTGAATTAGATTGTGTTGCACTCAGTGGAATTGCACTGAATTTTGATTGAAATGAATTGAATGGAATGGAGTAGAATAGAATAGATTAGAATAGAATGGAAATGATATTCATTGAGATAAAACCATTGCCATTTTAAATTCAATTTTAAGGTTATTACTAACCCGGTCAATTTGTAATGGGGGGGGGGGGGATAGCAAGAGATGGTCTTTCTCCTCATAAAATTTTAATTTCATTTATAAAGGAAAGAGAGGAGGAGAGACACAGAGAGAGGGGAGAAAGAGAGAGAAAGAGAGACAGAAGACAGGGAGAGAGAAAGAGAGAGAGAGAGAGAGAGAGAGAGTGGGAAGATAGGATACTTTCCCCTCAAAAATTTCCTAATTTCATGACACACATAATTAACAACAATGATGTATTATGATCTTTCTGTTTTAAGGAATTAGGTACCTTTCCTTGGTTTTTGAGATGTGATAAGTACTAAGCTTAGTATGAAAATTGTTTTACACTGTATCTGCCCCTTTAATGCACAGGTGGTATCTTGGCTTGCTGTAATAATATTTGAATTGACGTTGATGATCTGAGAATAATTAGCTCTCCTGTGCACATCTAAATTTTATTTAAGCTACCAGTGCATTTATATTTACCACTTAAAATACCCAGTTTGTAATGCTAATTTGACAATTGAATATTCAGAAATGGATGAAGTTACAACTTCAAAGGATGCAACAAGAGCAATGTTATGACATTTGCTCCAGTTATTGGTGTTTCGCAGTCATTTTTTTAATGCTAGTCAAATTTGTTAACCTAAACCTACCACTACACATAATCGGAACTCTAATGCTAGCCCCAACATAAAACACTATGGCTATCAAAGCCTTATTGCTATAAATATGATACCCTTGGATAAATTTCCACCAGAACAATGTTTGATCACCACCAAATTAAAGCAACCCAAAATGAAAGGCACCAGTGATTTGTGTATAATTGGATATGGACAGCCGAGCTTTGATCTTGCACATCAGAACTGCAACCTTCATAATAGTTAATCAAGCATGTTCAAATGTAGGGTTGATTGCCTTAAAGGTATAGACCAGTTTCAGAAACGCCCCCCTCTCAAAAAAATGAAATGGAATTTCTTATTACCAATCATGTGAAAGAATATGTTTGACTAATTACGTGATGATACAAATTTTGCCGAGAAACTGCCTACTAATTGATATATTTGGTAAATTAGTATATCTTTCCAGACCGGATAGATATCGCGCACGTGTCGCGTAGTCCCATATAAATCTTTCTGTGTATATTGCTTGTAACTTGTAAAGATTTCTCTCTAAATTTTACGATTGCACCCACCTCTGAACAATGTCACTATACTGTTCAGAGCGAGCAGGGTGTCAACTTTGTGTTAAAGTTTATGATTTAACATTCTTCTGGGTCCAAATAGACAGTTAAAAACTATATATCTTTGTTAAACAGTAGATTTACAGGACCTGGGGGGTGTTTCACAAAGATCCTAAGTAGAACTTAACTCTAAGTTGGACTTAAAAATTATGGAAAGCCATTAGCATCTTTGAAAACATTTTGTAAAAGTTATTGTAAAAGGCATAAAATGTTAATTCAAATCATTCATATTTTCTATCATCAAGGAGATTTCATGTTCTGGATGTAGAATTTATAAAAAGTCTAAAATACTTGAATTTTTGCTTTTGAATATATTTCATTTTAAGGCTCTAATGGCTGTCCATAATTTTTAAGTCCAACTTAGTGTTAAGTTCAACTTAGGATCTTTGTGAAACACACCCCAGATGTTGTCATCAAAGCAAATGAAAGGCGGCCTATTAACAATACCAAAATTACATTTCATTTCAGTGTGATTAAACAAGAAAAGTAAATTAAATGTACAAAAATACAGAATTAAAGAATAACAATTTAGAAACTAAATACTCATTGACATATTTCTTGAATCTGTCCATGTTGGTTAGGAGGGAGTTCCATAAAATAATCGGGATTAAAAAATGAAGGAATATCAGTATTTTTGCAAGGTATCTTCTATTTAAGTTCAAGGTATTGCGTTTTTCAAATGCTTTCTAGAAAATATACCGCTCTCATGCACTGGGAACAAGTTTATTGATATTTCATACGAATGACTACCTCCTCAAACAATACGACAAATGCACAATTGCCACAAGTGGCGATGGCGGCCGGTATTGATTACCTGGCGACTGAATTTGATGGGAATCGTGCATCTGGAGAGTATAAACTCGTTTCTCTACTCTTTTTATCTCCAATTTTTTCCTTACGTTATTGTTATCGTCTCCATGACCTTTTAAAGCATTGAAATGGAAACTGTCTGCGATGGAAATATCTTTAAACAACTGGGACATGTATTCCATGCACGGAGTAATTGAATAAAGTGTAATTTCAACCGAACAGGAAATGTATGTACAGTTTGAAGCTCATGGAGTGTTTTAGTTATCTTAGGAAAGACAGCTACATGCCTGACTTGTACCCTGAAGCTCTTGACATGATTCAGTCCATAATCTATAAAACTGATCATTACTTGTAACTTGTCTCTTAAAGGGGAAGTGCGTTCTGATTTTACGGTAAGTGGGTTTAAATAAAAGCAGAAAAATGAGAGAATCAATTTAGTGAAAGTTTGCGCAATATCCTATTAAAGTTATTGAAAGTTTGAGCAATATCCTATTAAAGATGGAAAAGCAACACATTTTTTTGTTGCTTTTCTATCTTCATGAGGCAACTCTGTGACATATCTTTTGAACTTCTCTCCAATTTGCTCTATACAGTAGATTTCATAATTTTTATTTTCTTAGTTACTGATGATGGAATAGATTTGTTTCATAGAGGAACTGTATTAAAACATATTTGCAATGATTGTATTTCGGATGAATGTATGATTGAAGATTTTCTCAATGGAACATATAAAGTTTAGATTTTTTTTACAGGCTAAATGGGAAGGACCTTCCAAGATACATCACAGAGTTGCCAATTTGTGTTTGACTGATCACACCTTCAAAAAGTCATAGCTTTCTTGTTTTTAATCAGTTTTTACTCAAACTTTCACTGTCCAATGTCTCTCATTTAAAACCAACTCAATATTGGAGTTGATTTCCTCTTTAAGAGCCAGAAAGTTGTGTTTGACTGATCACCCCCCATCCCCCCCCCATAAAAAAAAAAATCATAACTTTCTTATTTTTAAACAGTTTTCACTGTAACTTTCTCTGTCCGATTTCTTTTATTTTTCTGCTTTCATTAAAACCAACTCAATTTCTGGATAGATTTCCCCTTTAAGAGCCAGAAAATTGCTTTGACTCTGTGTGTTAAAGTATTGACTTAATGCCTTTGTGACTTCAAGCAGACTATAATATCGGAGGCCATTAGGTTAATGTATTGGAAAAGGACTTTGGATTTACCCCTAAGCTATTTGTAAGCTCTGTACCGTTCAGCACCTTTGAATTCTTGCTGGCCATTCTTAAATAGGTTCATATCTGCTGTAGATAGTGAGGAATGGAGTTCCACCCATCTCCTAAAAATGTCCTCTTTGTAACCTATTTCAACAAGTAAATCTGATATCAGTGGTACATATTTAGGGAGCACACTATGAATATACAGTCAAACCTGAATATAGCAACCGTCCAAGGGAAACACAAAAGGTGGTCTTTGCAGTCAGGTTCCTTTAGTACATGTTTCAATGAGAAACCATTTTCAAGGAAAACAAAAAAATGTGGTCTTTGTAGACAGGTGGTCACTAAAGCAGGTTTGACTGTATATTTATATAATTTGTGTACAGCTAGAATGTATAAAAATCAACCTAAAAAACTCTAACTATATGTGGCATTCTATAGGTAAAAAAAGATAACAAATTGTATAGGGCTCGCACAGGAACCCAAGTCAGGCTTCTCATGAGATTGGTACGCTTTAAGATGGACTAACCAATTGCATATCTGGCCTGAATTGTCTGCAACAACAAAAAGGGTTCAGAAAACTTAAGTGGAATTTGGTGAATTCATTGCTGTCTGGCAAAGGCATTAACTCATCGGCAGTCTGGTTAAGACATTGACTTATTGTCATCTGAATCATAAGTATCTGAACAGAAGGATGCGAAGAGAACCAACACTTAGCTGGGGTGGAGGGGTGAATGCACTCTTATTTGCAGAAGATGTAGACCCCTTCGACACCAGGGCCCTGTTGCATAAAACTTACCATTGATGGTAACTTTGCCATCAATGGCAAATACCATGGAAACCTTGATTTTGATTGGCTGTTGAGCCCTGTTACCATGGTAGTTGCCATTGATGGCAAAGTTACCATCAATAGCAAGTTTTACGCAACGGGCCCTGATGTATAAAGGTTTCTAAACAGAACAATGTTGAGAGATCTTGAGAATTGTAAAGACTTTTTTTTTAAAGCCCTATTGTATGCGAGTGAGTACAATGCATTTACTAGTAAACTCAACAAGATGTTTGACTGTCAATTGAAAATATCCATGTTTATTGTGCAATTAATATTTGAAGCTCAAATCTTTAATAGTTGTATGGTATTTATTGAATCATACATCGCAGTTACATATACTGTACATATACTGAATTGCACATGGATATACATAGCATTTTTATAACAAGTGTACAATTTAAAACAGTATCATTTACATAATTTATAAGTACATGTACATGTATATATCACATGTTTATCCTTGATTTTGTACCAAATCTAAAATAAAAGTAACTTAATATAGTAAAGCTACATGGAACTCCTACATCAAGAACAAAACAGGTTTTGTTGATTGGTACGCTTTAAAAGACAGTACATGAATCCACCCTTCCCTCTTTCCAAGTCCTACAAACATAATAATGAAGATACTTTTAAGATATAACTCAGGTGCCAAAACTGCTAATGTGTTAATATCTTTGTTAAAAAGCAATAAAAAAATCCACCCCCGCCCCTTTTTCCGAAGCTCTGAATATTATTCTGTTCATATTCCGGTAAGTCGGAAAGACATTTGTGAATCCACCCCCTTAACCCGTCTGAAGATCTTGGGATTATCCTTCTGTTTGAAACGTAATACTCGTCAGGTGACAGTGGGTTAACGTATTTAGTTGATGGGCATGAACTCACCCTTGGGGGGTAGCGGTGAACTCAACCATGAACCGAGCCTCAAATGGGTCGTGAAATATGAATGAACAAGTTCACTAGAGGAAAATTAGGAGAATCCGACCGGGAAATGCAGGCAGCAGATACCGATAATCATTAAAATGCACATGGTTGCAGTCAATATGTACTCCCTAAAGGAATCGTGTGCCTGTACATTAAAGGGTCTAGTCAACTGTTAAGGAATTTCTTAATGGATAAAGACTACATGTACATGTACATGTACATGTATATTACATGTATATCAAGTATAACCTGGATGTAATATTTAGAAGGATTATAGTGTTTGAAACAACATTAACAAAAACTATTGCATTTTGTTGGACCAAATATATCAATAAACTAATATTGAATTAACCTGGATAAAATATTGAAAAGGATTTTGAGGGTTTTTAAAACATTAGGAAAAAATTGATTGAAATTTGCTGTTTCAAACAAAAATTCTGCAATATGATAATACAATTCAAAATAACTGATGGGTATTTCTCATGAAAAAAATATTTGTGTGACAAGCATACCTTTAAAGAATGCCTGAAGACAGAATGCAAGAGGGGGGGGGGGGGGGGGAGGTGTCTTCATTTTATATTCATGAGCAAAAGAGAGAATAGAAGCCGCTCCTCTTATCATGATTTCTTGTAAATGGTGGATTAGGAAAGTGACTTTATAGCCTTTCTGCACTAGTTTGGCCAGGAGGGATTAGACCTTCCCTGCACGGTCACTGACAGGTAGTTATCTCATCAAATCAGCTCTCAATTACATGTAACATAAGAAGAAGGGGATCATGGAGGACTAACAGGTACCGCTTAGGCATTGTTTGCTATATAGAGGGTGCATGTAAGTAGTTCAGTTCCGCTTTAATAGAGATATAACTTTGTAGAAGTAATGTACATGACACTGTAGTGGATAAACACAAATTTTACAATGGTTTTTACTGTAAATTGACAAGTGCTTTGTCGACGCACCATTTCTGCACTTCGTGGCACTCCTTGCAGTTAATACTCGCCTCACCTACCATCCCAGTATAGCTTCCTAACTGAGCTGCCAAAGGGATTACTGCATCAAGTAGTACCAAGGGGGAAAGGGAATACACAAACAAAGAAAGAAACAGGATTTTTCTCCTGGGAAAAGGTGAGAATTAGGAAAGGGGTTTTTAATTATTATGAGTGTAGCTTGTCAATGGCTGATCCTAACAAAAATAAAAGTCACAGCCCATAGGCATACTATATACACAAAATGAAAATAAAAACTCTGATGTGTGTATTTGACAGGGCACTGCAGGGTGCCATTTTAATTACAGATATTTCATGTATGTCATGTCATTGCCTGGTCGAATACCCTGTCTTTGATAAATAGGGGTAATGGTTGCATCTTATTCTAACTATGCATTATTCTTGTTGTCAGTTGGTTCTTTTTAAACAGGTTCCTTTAAAAAGTGAAAAAAAGTTGAAAGTCAGGATAGTGAAAATGGAATGCTAATTTCTGTGCAAAGATATTTTCCTGCATACTGTACATGTACATGTATAAGAGTAATATTAACATTTCTATGAGAGGATATACATCATGAGCATTTATATGAACCAACAAATCTATCATACCAGTATGTATCAATGCATGGATTCATCATTTCATAATATCGACGGAACACATGTATTAAAAATAAAGACTTTGATCATTTGTTCTGAAATTCTATTCAAATTATCCAGAAATTAAAGTTTAATTATCCTGAAGTTGTAATTGAATCATTCTGAAATTGAAGTTGTACACTTGTTCTGAAATTATAGGTGAATGCAGATTTTTACATGAAAACAGACAAACGATTATAGCTATTTTATGATAGAATATCATTTAGCACTGGAGTGAAAATTGTATATTTTCATCGACTCCGCGCCCATCCCTTGTAATTTATAATAGAGATGTGCAGTAGGCTACTGGCATCTTGTGTTGTATCTGGGGAATACAATCCCTTTACCAGGCATTAAGAATTGATATTTTCTTCCACGGAGTGTAATTGGCTTTTGTGTTGTGGGACCATTAGGTAACCTTTCACATTCAGAAGTTGAACTTTCTGCATGGGAGACTGACTCAGCCCCTGCAATATGCATACCTAATAGATGTATTAAATATTGCAGTGGCTGATTCTACAATATGCATGAATTTCTAGCTCCATCTGTGAACGGAAGTTACGGATCGTGTAGACAACTGTTCGCATTAGCAAACTCAAGTTGTGCGTTAGCCACTTTAAAATGCATATTAATGCAGTGGCTGAGCCTGTGCCGTTCCCAAATTTCTAGCTCAATTTGTGAACAGAATTCATGTGGCCATGTAGGCAACCATTCACACATTTGTGCAAGGGAGACACTGCAAAAATGTTACCCAATGCAGTATAAACCTGCAAGGCATGGCAGAAAATTGCAGTAGCTCAGTCTGCTTTGTTTAAATTCCTCTGGTCTATGTGAACGGGGTTTGGACGTGAATGACAGAAAGCGGCGTGGGAGCAATCAGCCGGCAGGAATAGTGAAGCAACTCTGTGACTGGGGAGAAGAACCTCGTAAATATGTGACGTGCGCCGATGAATGCAACTCATTTATTAACTAGATTCTAAGGGCAAGGTAGGATTGTGCTCCTGATATGTAGGTTGTAAATCCTGTAGAACAGGGCCCCCATTTTATAAAGAGTTGCCATCGATCTGAATCAATCGCAAGTCCTCTATAAATCAGTCGCAGGTTTGCAGTCTCCTATCTCATTATGAACATAGTTGCAATTGATATCAATAGTAAATAAGCTGTGATTAATATCAACTCTTTATAAGATGGAACCCAGCTCTACTTCTTTTTCTTTTAAGCTGTTATTTGACTCAGATGAATTGATTGTCATAAAGTGATATTGGTAACAGAGTCAAATATAACAAATCTCAAAAATCAAATGTATGATTCAGTTGCCCAACGACTTGAGCTAAGTTTGATGAGAGTTTTGTTTCTATTTTGCAGTATATAGACTGTTACATACATGTAGTAAATACCCCAACAACTTCATCAAATTTAAGAGGAGGGTACTTTAATAGTTTTAAGATTACTTTCCCATTGTTTGCTCAATAGATTGGTTTACTAACATATTTAAATGTAGTGAACATCATCGCTTTACTTATTGTGATGAAAGTTTGTTAACCTTTTATATCTGATCAGACGATATTATAAACACAGTTGTTTAAACATGTGATGTTCACTAAATGAATGAATGTATCCTAAATAAAGATATGAATCTAAAAAAAAAAAAAAAAAAAAAACATATTTAAATGTTATGCATACTTTTTTAGCAAAGGTTGTTCTTGACAACTAAAAAACTTAAATGAGGCTTGCCCGACATAGCAACAAGTAAATGTATGCAGATTGGATCCAATTATTTTACTTACTTACTGCCCATTATGCCTCCTGGCACATAGGGCAGCTACAAAAGTCTTCCACTCCTTCTGATCCTGGGCCAGTCGTTGGATGGTTCCCCATGTGTGGTTCAAGTCTTTAATCTCCCCTTCCACAGTTCTTTGCCAAGTATTTTAGTTCATTCATTAATAACAGGTTTAATAATGGACTAGCTCGTCACTAAGTCACCGGGAAAGAAACATCTGTAAATTTTAATATGGTGGTATACCGGTCAATTGTAATGCCATCCATACATACCAATAACTGTAGATTGAGCCTCCATGAAAGTCCTCCCTTCTCCCATTATATCACGAACTACATGTATTTTCCACTTTTAATCTCATCTGCGTTGTAAATTAATGATAGCTGATAAGTGCGAAGGCCGTTAATCTTGAAGGTGTGAAGGGACAGGGACTGAGAAGGCAGGTGCTGCCTTTGTGCCACACTTGTTTGATACAATCAGCAACGTGGGGGCTTTCACACCACGAGGAGACATCCTAGTTACGGCGGTGAGCAGACAAGACCTTTTCATCCCAGGTGCAAAACTTAAACATGATTTATATAGACCAACAAAATGCCTTGTTGTTTTCACTCCCTATTTCCTTCCTTGCACATACACTGGAATTATTTGTTTGTATTTGCAGACAGTGGTAGATCAAGGATTTTCTAGGTGAGTAATGTGAGGGGGTGGAGTCACAAGTTTGAAAAGGTTTTGAAGAGCAAAAAAAAATAAAGGTCATCAAAATTATTCAGGTGCTTGCCTTTTTACTCAAAAGTTCTGTGACAAACAGTATTATTACTGAGAGAGTTACTCTGTTTAAATAAAACGAATAAATAAATAAATAAAAAACAAACAAACGGTTTTTTTTTAATACACATTGTATACTCAATGTGTACTTGCGATAAGCCAGATTAGGTTTGGCTTGGGGCAGGGGCCTTCCTTTTAAACCCCTGGATCGGCCTCTGGAAGAGGAGTATTATCATGAATTTATTACCCTAGTTATTGGATTATAAATTTACACGTAAATTGCACTCCATTTCAGTAGCTTATAACAGTTATTGTAACTTGTTAAAAAATTGTTTGATGAAACAGGGCCCTGATCAGAGTGTATAACATTTGAGAGACAAAAGGACTTTAGGCCATGTAAAATTGATTTCATGTTGATCGTCCCCGCCCGCTTCCTTTTTGGGGGCTGCCTCCTATTTGTTATTTGTTATTATTATTTTTTTTTTTTGAATTTTTTTTTTGAATTTTTGTTTGTTTGTTTTTTTTTTTTTAAAGAAAAAAAACATGAAAAACACTGCTAAAATGGCTCTATTTCTGATTTAAAAAAAAAAAAATTGTCGGCGGCCATCTTGAAAAAAAATAGCCTCGACTGTCAGGGAAAATGTACCGAGCGGCCATTTTGAGCGGCCATTTTGAAAAATATCAAATATCAAATAACATGGTACACCCTCCTCTTTTTCAAAAAATCCGGACGATCAACATGTAATCAATTTTACATGGCCTTAAGCCTGTTAGGTCTATATGAGTTAATGCCCTTATGGCTCTGAGGAGGCGATCATATTACTTGTGCCCTAAATGAAAAACAGAATGGTGTGGTCCAGGAAAATTTTTGCGTTTAATACATCTACAAGTAGCAGAAGAAAGCATTAGTTCTGTGTTGATTGATTTGACAAAATTAACTTACCTGTACATGTATCTCTTTGTCTGGATGCTAATAGCATTGTAGCCAATTTCATTCATTGAATGAGCAGGTATTATGAGAAGATGTTCTTTCAAATTAGAATTGTTGAATAGACCATTGTGCAATGTGCGTAGATTCAATGTTTCAACAAAAGAGAATTTCTGTAGTTTCTAACTAGGGGCGTAATATGGAGAGTGGAGTAAGCCATTGTGCTTGCCCGTTGAGGCTAGATAAAATGCATTTACTTTCTAACACGTTTGTTACACAGATGAATTAGAAACGCAAATAAGTCTTACAGGAAAGACATGATCAGGGGTCAATTGTCTGTCGATGGGTGCATTTTAGTTTGTTTGTGGAAAGCCATTGCATTTTCCCAGTGTGCATACATGTAGCAAGATAAAAGGCAAAAATAATTGATGACTGGTGTGAAAGAGGTTTTGAATATAATCTGTAACCTGTCCGTACTCATATCTCTCAGACACAAAACAATTCAACTCCAAGCTAAATTCAAACTACCGGTAAAATAGAAAAACCTAAATGAAGTGGAGCGATGCAGGCAGTGAGTGAATGCTGGTCTGCAAGTCAAAAGCCACTTTGGGTCATTTTTGTGCAGTATTTTCAAAACAAGACAAGACAAGACAAATCAATTCAAACTGATCTCTTCTTGGCTTTTCGGGCTAATGTTACTTTTTCGTTGGCACCCTTTATCTGACACCTTCTTAAGCCTCCTTCAGACATGACGCGCTAAATCGCCTTGAAATGCAAATTGAAGGAAAACCTAACGTCTAAATCAATAGCAAGAGGCAGTTTTGTGGGGGTTAAAAGTAGTTAAGCAGAGCTGTGTGCAAAATGGCCCTTGTGAGTGCTCTCTTTATGAGGAGACACATATAGAAATGTAAGCACACTTGGCTTATAAATCTTGTTTCATTGTACTGTTGGAGATCAATATTTAAGTGGTTTACCACCTCTTGTGTGAATATGCCTTTTTGTCAAACCTTGCTATGCCATACTTAATAGCATTAAGACACATCACAGGGTATAATGTACTTAATTATTTAAGAATTACTTCTGATACTAACTTGAAGCTCTTTAAAACGTTTGTATGATTAATGCTCCTGAGAAAATTGCTGTTCAGTCAATTACATGTACGAACCAAATTTTAAGTTCATCTCTGGAACAAACACTAAAGTTAACTTTAAAAACATAAACCTAACCTACATGTACAACCCAGTTGCAACGCTAACCCTAATCCTAACCCTAAACTTGTACTTTTGACGAAAAAAAGCCCGGTGCTATTAATGCCAGAGCAAGGAAAAAATCATCCTCTGAAACCTGTCAAACATACTCAACTCTCAAATGTTAACACACCTCTTCCCCCACATGCACATACATGGTAAGAATCATGTACATTAGCCACGATATTGGTAAATTTTCTAAGTTTACCAGAATCCACTCTTCAATACCGGTAATCTTGATGAGTGATATTTCAATGAGACGGGGAGCCCTACGCGAGACGCTTGCCCCCCAATTTCTGCGAGTCCATGTTAGTTTCAAGCAGTTGATGCTGTAGACATTGCCGAGTCTATATGCACGTCGCCACGATTTCGTTTGTGCAGATCAATAAATGGTTGCATTTCATTGCACAATTTTGCCTTGTAGTTTGGGAATGAAATGGAGGAATGGGAAATGGATATTGCAATACCTAGATGGTATTATTATTGAACTAAGTATGTAGTCTAGAAACATGAACTCTCATTTCTTTGCACATTTGTTCTAGTTTAGGGTGGCTTCAAGCATTTTAGGGGTATTGTGTGATAAATGGCTGACTTTTTTTTTAGTAAGATTGCACTTTTGAAATCATAGAAATCCTTTTTTTTTAACAACAATCTTTTATTTAAACATATTTGTGGCTTACACCCAGTAAATGAGATCGATTGATCAATCTTTATTTCTTTTCCTGACTTTTTTCTGACTTGTTTTTTCAATACAGATCGATCAATCGATCGTATTTACTGGGTGTAAGCCACAAATATGTTTAAATAATTGAAATTTCTCCCAGGAAGCATTACATTTAACAATCCTGTACTTACTCTGTTTTGATAATAAAAAAACATCTTAAAGAGAAATGGAAACTATTTTATGAATAATCACATGTGTCAGAAGTCTTTGAAAAAACAGCAGGAAGACGAGGTTGACAGAATATATGAGATGAAAGAAAAAAATGCGACAAAATGACAGATGAAAAAAGTGTAGAGGAAGGGGAGTTAAGATGCAGAGAATTAGGAACCAAATTTAAAAAACTGATTTTATTGACAAAATGATTCAGACTGCTACAGATTGAGTAAAAAAATTCCTCTCTATTGATAGCATACTACATCTCTTCAATGCCCTTGTGTGTTTTTTAACGAAGTTAACAAAATATACATGTATGCAGATATGTGTCAATATAAAGATCTCAAAAAATATTCATGGTCACTTGTTAAATCCACGTATTGCTTTCACAGCCTGGCTTTAAGTGCACTTCCTCTCGGGCGATGGGGAGACATTTCCATAACGCAATTTAGCAGAAGTGAAACCATTTCACGCAAGGTGATGATGTCCTAGAGCCTTGTACACCCTCCCAGGAATAGATAGATAAACATCATCTTACGGTGGAGTCTTGATCATATTCAAAGATAAAGTTGAGTTTGGGGAGCGTTTCACAAAACTTGTCATCAGTGACAAATGACAATTTGTGTCATAAGCTACTGAAAATCCTTGCTTCTAATTGGTTATCAGCAGATTTGTCACTGATTTTTTTTTATATTTGTCATTGAAAAAAGGCTTTGTGAAATGCCCCCCCCCCCCCCCCCCCACCCCCTGGACTCACATTTTCCGGTGACTTTTGCAATTTCTGCTCATCAACAATTTGTATTTCAGAGCATTCTGGGTCAAAAGATAAACAAATAAAACATCGCTAAAACCAAACAGACACTACGAAAGCGGGAATATCCTGCCTAGTATTGTCAAGTTTGGACCATCTATAATGGATGGCTGATATCAGCGTTGGATCCTTGTCGTTCGTAGAGGATTTCCTCCTATTGTCTATTGTCTAAGATGTGCCATACATCTTGCCAACTAGTTGTGAAATGCAGACCCTTTTATGGAGCTGGCATACATTGCTTTACTAAAGGCAAGGCTGGAGACCGCTGTACAAGAACCCAATATTATTATCTTAGTTAGGCCTACATGTATTCATTACACTGCCGCTTCGAGTCAGAAGGCGTTAACTCACAAACATGTAAATGTACTTTAACACACACAGAGTTAATTCCCTTCTGGCGTCGAACAGACAATATAGTCATGTACACTTTGAAATTCATAGCAATTTCTTCTTGAGGTAGGCTCATGTACAGGTAGATGACAATATGATAAGGATTAAAACATAATGGCCCAAATTCACAAAGGAGGTTTGTTGACAAACCTAGATTTATGTACGCCATATGACACGTTTCGACGCGTTTCAGACCAAGGTTTGTCTGAACCTTGGTCTGAAACACTTCTAAATGCACATAAAACCTGTCGACTAACCTCCTTTGTGAATTCGGGCCTTAGGGTCTGAACATCACAGACTATCCATGTATGTTAACTGACCCTGAAGTGCTTTCAAGGAGCTCATGTCTTTGTTAGATATGAATTCATTGGATGGCATACTGGGTAGTTTATGTACCGTTTGGATTCTGCAATGCGGGAATGATTCAAACCTTTGTATGCTTACAAATATACTTTACTGTATCGACTAAGAAGTGAGAAATTTTTTTCCTTCATGTTTTACTAATTAGTGTCGTTGTTGAGAATTTGTAACAATTGCAGAATGATTTTTTTTGGGTGCAAATTTGGTTTCTAAAATGCATATTTCTTTTTCCTTGAACAGTACTTTGTAACTTTTTTTTTCTTCTTCCTATTTTGCACTACTGTGTTGTTTTTTATGGGGGGGGCATCTCTTTTTATATTTATTTCCCCTTGTATGTGCATAAAAATACATTTGGAACCCCTTGTCTTCCACTTCAGATATATATATTTATAATTCTCTCCCTCTTTCTCTCCCCCTCCCCCTTCTTCCCCTTTCTTGCTTATTATCTGCATGCACCACCTACATGTATCTCTGTATACATTTATATTACTTCTTTGTATACATGTACATATCTCTTGTGCTAAATCTTTATATCATCTCTTTGTCTTTTTGACACTTCTGTGTAGTTTCTATATTTCTCCCTTTTTATATTGAGCCTCTGCCTAACTCCTCATGCTTCCTTCCTCATAATTTACTTTCAATTGCCCCCGATGACTTAACATAATGTATGATGTCACAACATGGTCTGTGAAATCTAATTAGCACCCGAGGTATGGAGTAAATCTTGCAAACCTTGTTGGCACAGCGTTCTGTTTCATCAAGTTATCTCAGTTTGCTTGTAGCCTCTACGCCATCTTGGTGACCTAATTTTAATAGTGAAGTGCTCTAAAGCTTTTTGCCATAAACAGATTAAGACATTAAGACTGGTTGAGCTGAGCTATTTCCCTTTCTTACTTTGGCTTGTCTTGCCCTCACCCCTCTCTCCTCTCCTCTCTTGTCTTGTCCTCCTCTCTCTATCACTTTCTCTCTCTCTTGTCTTGCCCTCCTCTCTCTCTCCCTTTCTCTCTCTCTCCCTTTCTCTCTCTCTCTCTATCCCTTTCTCTCTATCTCTCTTTTTCTCTTTATCTCTTTGCCTTTTCTCTCTTTTCTTGGCTCTTCCTATAGATTTCTTTTATTTTCTGTTCTCTTGCTTCCCCCCCCCCCCTTTCCTTTCCTTTCCTTTCCTTTCCTGCCATTTTCTTTTTGCTTGTATGCTTTCTTTTATCTTGCTTTTTTTTATCTCTCTCTTCCCATCCATTTATCTTTCTTCTCCCTAAGTTTCCCTCTTGTCATGCTTTCCTTTTCTCTGTTTCTTTCTCTTCCCTTCCTCTGCGTCGTGTAGCCTCGCCTTGTATTCAAAGGACTGAATGGAGAGGGCATTTGCGAAACGATTTTTGGTACAGTTAATATGTATGTAAAACCTGCTCAGGGGAGGCAAGCAAAGTGGTCTACATAGGCAGGTGGTCTTTATGCTTGATGGTTCCTTAAAGGGGCAGTCCACCCTGATAATGAATTGGTTTTAATAGACGCGGATAGTGAGAGAAACGGGCCGGCGACAGTTTGAGCAAAAACCTATTCAAAAGAAGAAAGTAGTGGTCTTAAGGTTATGCATGTGGGTTCTTTAATCTAGGTTGCAGTAAGAAAACTAGATCAGGCCGGGGAAAGCTTTTATATACAGGCGATCTTAAAGGTAAAGACCAGTTTGGGAAACGCCCCCCCCCCCCCCCCCTCAAAAAATGAAATGGAAGCCCTTATTACCAATCATGTGAAAGAATATGTTTTGACTATACGTGATGATACAAATTTTGCCGGGAAACCGCCTACTAATTGATATATTTGGGAAATTATCATATTGATCCGGCCTGGACAGATATCGCAAATGCACTTCAACATTGAACATTTGGGCATATATTTCTGCTTTTTTTTGCGAATTTAGGTTGAAGCATTGCCATCTAAACCTCTGAAGGCAATATTCATACAATACTACTGAATGGATATTTTGCACCCAAAACCCTTGAACCGCAATTTGACCACTAACTGATCTATACCTTTTAATAATACAGGTGGTCAAGCATGGTTTACTGTACCATCATCATTACATTTCTAGCAAAACAAATAAAAGGCACTTCAGACATGATATTAAAACGTGTGTGTCAGAAGAACCACCATGTCACTGTATTATCCGCATCAAAAGCATTTCCAAGTGTACAGAACAGATCAATTGCTTTCAACATATTATCCTATTTGTATGCACTGTCTATCGGAAGGCGAGAGGGGATTTGGAAATGCGATGACAATTTATTGGATGGTCTTTTGAGTATCATATATCGCTTCCTCTGCAATTTCATATTGAATTCACAATGAAGTACTATTCGTTAAGGGACATTTGTAAGGCCGATTATACGTCCATCTCACGGTGTGATATTGGGCTTCTGAGAGCCATAATATATATGCATTATTTATGTATGCCCTGTTCATATTGGAGGATACCACAATATTACAGATGTGCATTGATTGGTAGCAATTATACATTGTGGCTGTTTATATGTGTATTAGCAAGACAGCATGTAATACGTATTATGTGCCCTGTTCATATCGGGGGATACCACAATATTACAATATTGCAAATGTGCATTGGTAGCGTTTATAACATTGTAGCTGTCTATACGTGTAGTGGCAAGACAATACTTCTTCAATATCGAGTCACTACACAAGTCCCGTCCAGTGGTCCACACAGGCTGACAATACTGCAATACTGTAATACTGTAAGACAATACTGTAATGATAATTTAATTTTGCAGTATTGCGCCGCTCATACATAACAGCAATAGTATAGAATTGCCTTTTGCCTGAATTTTGCAGTGCATCGTAATTAATCAGCTACTCTTTCTCAAATTGGCACAGTTATTTGTATGTTCCACATACTCTTTCATAGTTGAAAAAGAAGTGTATATTCATTGAAACAGTGTGAATGAAAGTTTGTTAAAAAAATCGTTTTCAATTTGGTGCACGAAAATAGTGGTAATAATTTCACTTTACATTACCAATTTAGAGACTTCAATGAATATTGCATCGCGATTAAATCGCTCTTATTCATAAACAGCACAACGTCCAGCAACAAAACTGGTCTCAAGTTTCCAGTGATTTTTTCTTATGCACTTTCTGCCCATGTACAGTTTATAAACCAGAGCATTTCGCATCAAAAGATAAAAATAAAATGTCACTATAAGGTGACACTTGGCTGCTATGGGTTGCAGCAGAATCTATATATGGCTATTTTATACAGACACATACATGTAGATGGCAGACGCATGTACAAGTTTGAACAAGACTATTGAGGTAGTGTAACTGTACACTGAAGGTGAAAGCCTCGTGTTGTTGCAGCTTTGCTCTTCATGGACTCGAGATACTGTGTTTATGCAGCCATTCTTTGAAAAACAGCCTTTTTCTTTATCTGATTCCTTCTTACCGGTACTGCTTTGTTTGTCTCGCTCAATCTCTGGCTGGAACTTGTCTCTAGCTCTTTGCGTATGTATGTCCCTCAACAACACTTTTTTTCCTGCACATAATACATGAGCAGAATAAATAAATATCACTAACGGCCCAAAAACTTCAATCCATACCAATTCCATTGCAGTTATCTATGCTGTTTTTGTGAAAAAGTAATTTTTGAATTAAATAAGCATTAAAATATATATATATTTGTTTTTGTCATTTATTTTTATATTCTTGTTGCTTATACAATTGTTGCTTCACAACCTTGATTGAGACAATAGTTTGCAACACCAGACGTACACAATGGCCCGCATTAGAACAGACAATATATGATGCAAATAATAATAATAATAATCTGGATTTTTATTGCGCATAATACAAAATACTGTCCCTAATCGCTTTACAGATATATTTTTACCCCTGTCATTGGATTTATTCATGCACAATGTGCACCATCTTCACTCCCTAGGGAGTATTCCTACCATATAGTTACTGTGAGGGCACATGGAAATTGCTAACACAAAATACTTTCTCATCCTACCGGGTCCCCATTTTCTCTCCTGGGTATAAAGTGGCAAATGTAGATTCATGCCTTGCCTAAGGGCATTCGTGCCATGTCGGGAATCAAACCCTCGCCCTTTGCATTTACAAATGCACATACATGTACATGTAGTTATTGGTCCCTACAGAATCACCTTTGAAATTAGATTAACTTGCTCTGTATGCAGTACACATCGATGTATACAGGCACTTGAACGTGCCGACACCGGCAAGGGATAGGAAATGTAATATATTGTGAATTGCTGAAGGGAACCGACATAGTTTGAGATTACAGTCACATGCGAGAGAGACACGCTTTACACATGAAGGATATCCGGTTCCATGGAGGTTTGTTGCACATGTCATTCACATTGATTTTACATAGTGCACTCCAGAAACAGTTTCCTCGTGATTGAATTCTATTAAAAGAACTTTGGTGAACGTGGCTATTTTGGTCTGAAAAGGCACTCCTGGGAATCAGCGGTTTGACTTTAATGTGTGTGTCAAGGCTTTCTGAGTGATTATATTTCAAGCGTTACAATTTTGATGTGGCACCTTCATTCTGCTAATACTTTGTATTAACCAAATTGCTAACACTGACTTTAATAATCAGCTGTTTACTTGATAACTTTATTTCATTGTTTTATGAGTATATGCATATATTTTCTTTCAAGTAGGTGACTTCAAGTTTGTTTTTTTATTTTTTTTATTTATATGTTTTATTGAAGGTGATTTCAAGTTTATGAAATTTCATACATGCAGTATGCCTGTACTAAGATCATCATTCTATGGACCTTTTGTTATAGATATACCGGTACTTATAAAGAATGAGAAATGATGTTGTGAACTGAAACTTCAAACTGTGTGCTCAGAATTGAACGGGGAAAAAGGTTCCTGCACTAGGATGAAAAAGAAAATGTATAATTATGCAGTACAAAGTAAATGAAGAGTTTCTTGCAAGGGAAATCTCAATTTGTATTTGTTTCATCTAAACATCTTTCATTACATGTGTTTCAAACTTTCTGTTATTTGTTTTCAAAGTCAACTTTATGTCAGCTGAGAATCAAAATATCAAGAAGAAAAAGAATGAATGTTTTTTTAAAACATTTTGTGAAGAACCGTTTGTGATCAATTTCTTATGAAATTTTCTCCTTTGCTTTCTTTTCTATACAGGCATCCACTAAGGCAGATCCCCCCAAACCAGTCAATCAGGAGGAGGAGGAGGAGGTCGACATTGACCTCGGTGACCCCGACGTCCAAAGCGCAGCTCTCAAAATCCAAGCAGGGTTCCGCGGCATCAAGGCACGAAAAGGAGCCAAGGACGTCAAAGGCAAGGAGAGCAAACCAGGGAGCTCCTAGGACAGTCCAAGAACTCTTTAATAAAACAACAAATTTTATACTTGTTATTTAGTCCTACGACACGCCCGTACTCGTAGAGCTAAAACTATTTATACTCGTCAAATAGACATCGTCATTTACATTATAGGTGTAGGAAAGTTAGGGTCATAGAGGGGTAGACATGGATTGATGTCCAAAAGTTAAGAAGAAATTCTAGATGAGTGAGTTTTAGAACAGTGCCCATCTACATCGACAGTTTATTGCAGAAAGAGGTTGTTTGGGAAAGGTGTATCAAAAAGGGAAATGCAAGTTCTTTCTCAAATGATTTGGATTTTGTAATTCTCCACTCTCTTTCTCCCTTTCTTCTAACACCTCTTCCTTTCTCAATCTTCTCTCTCTTCCTTTCTCCATCTTTTCTCTCCATTCCCTTCCTCCTCTCCTCCTCGCTCTCTCTTCCTCTTTCTTCTTTACATGAATAAGATACTTCTTGTATTTTTGTTTTAGGAATATCATCACATATGAAACCCAAAGTTAAAAACAAAAATACTCTCATCACGTGACTCTGTAACGACTTAAATGCTTCTATCGTTCTCTGAACAGTGTCAAGTTTGACAGGTCGATAACTGCCGCATGGTTTATTATCGTGCTGGCTCCGGACCATTAGTTACTGCATGCATTTTACAGGTTCCAAGTATTCACCACTCCTTTCTTTAATCAACCTTGGTGTTTAATTCCTCCATATGGGGAACAAGTAACCTGTCATAATGCCATCTTGGATAATTGGAAAGCAATAATTGATGATTAATCATTCGCTGAATGCGTTTGGGAGTACGTTCCAACCTTTTCTCAAGGTACATTATCGGTACAACTATGCAAACTTCTTGTTCATTCTCTAGTTTAAAATTCATGCTTTGATTCCATGAGATCCTGAATGGATATTCCAAATGACTCGATTCCGATGATAGAATTCAGAGTTCCACTTAAATGAAGTCTTTCTGTACCATGTTTTATCATATTGCGTGATTATATACAGTGTACTTTTGTTCGTGGATAAAGGTATGTTCTCTATCATGATTTCAGATCATTGCACATCTCCAATGTGAACGCAAGTTTGTCTCGGTGTGTGTTCGTACATGTATGTTGTTCCACCTTTACATGCAAAAAAAAGGGAGTATTCACACTTTCAAATATGGCATACTGTACATCACGCAGATCAGGGAGTATAGTAGGAACACTCCTTTTCCAGGTTGCAATCGTGGTGAATTCATACCATGTACACGTACATGTAGATCAAATTTCCACCCAGGACTTTGCATCACAGCAACCATTCATCTACATGTACATTGTACATGTAAGTGTGTATATTCATACCTGAATGCCATGTTTATTCCGTATTTACAAATCTATTTGTTGTATAATTCCATATTTCACATATAGTAATTCCTATTTTGATATCCATATGTATTTTTGCAATATCATCATAGAACGTGTATTCAAAGCAATGAAGATTTGCAAAGCCATTCCATTATATACATTTTCATAGCAGAAGGAAGTTTGAAACACCTTCTAAAGATTGCATATGTCAAAAAAAGACATGTGAAATATATAGCATGGCAAAAAATGATATCCAATCTGTATTCCTGTAATAAATTTGCAGCACAGTACAAGCAGAAGATATATAACCATGGTAATCTCCCTACTCGATTTTCCATTGCAAACAGAATTATCATAAGTGCATTGATTTGCAGAGTCGATGCTTTCACAGCTGTTGATAGATTTGCATCAGGAACCAAAAATAATAAATATACCCAAAACCAGTCGGGCATTGCCTGCCCTGGACACAAAACTCAATTACTACAACCCTAAAAAGGTCAACACGGTGGTTTTTCATTAAGGAATCAGCCATTAAAATCAATATTTCTTGCCTTGCTGTCCTGTTCAAGGCGAAATGAAATTCAGGCTACATTTCGAGATGAGCTGAAGATAAGCAATACATGGGGAGTTATGTTGTAGTTTACGATTGTATTCAGACGTATATAGGTCACAAATTGTTGCTTGTCCTTGTTATTTAACCCCTTTAACTACCGAAAGTCAAAGATGCGATTTAAGACATATCATTCCTGCTCTTTTCACTGGCAATGATACAGAGACAATATAAGCAGTGCAGAAGTTGAAATGCTTCTTGCATTACTTCATACTTATACTATGCAATGCATGCAGGTAATTTACATGAATAATGGTAACATGCATGTATATTTCATTCACTTGAAGTGAAAATAACAAATAGCAAATAGTTAATTTCACATACTCTGTGTACACAAATCAAGATGTATATTACAAGTTGTACATGAAATTTACTCTTGTTGTACTTTTGTACATATGTGCATGTAACTTGCATGTACAGGGCTGTATCTACATTTACTTCGCTGTGAAAAATGGCGGTGGAACGCATAACAGGATTTAATTTCAAAGGTACAACAATGGTAAAATATTTCCTGTTTTTCATTCAGTATGAAAAGGTATTGTAGCAAAGAAAGGGCTGAGGTAAATTTATAACAATAAGCATTTGGAAAAGCATTCAGAAATGGTTAATTTGTCCGTTTTTTCTTCTAGGAAGAGGACAAGAAAAGTGGCATTAAAAAATATGCAAGGAATTCATGTTATGCCGTTTTCGTTTAAAGCATTCTACAAACTTTATGACGTATCTTTCAGTGTATATAGTTCTTCTCGACTGGTTTATTTGAGATGGTAAAGAAAAAATAGTTGATCTTTAAGTTGATGTTACATACATGAGCAATAAGCCAACCAATAATTCAAGATTTGTATCAAGTTCTTAGACAGTGCCTTTGTGAAAAATCTCACGAATACAGGTACAGAGTTTTTTGTAGAATTTCTAAAGTTTTGCAATCTTTCTAGCAATACTTCTCTCTGTAATTTCTTTCTTTTTGCATTCAAACTTAAAGGATGTCAATAACCTGCAAACAAAATGCAGAGGTACACATATCGCAGAAGCATGAAATTTAAAATTTTGCAGTTGTCAGTGAAATTTAATAATCATACCATACGATATATATGCATGGGTCTTGAAAACATTCTCGTATTCAATCGAGGATCTTTTTGAGCCTAAGGCAGTAGCATTGTCCATAATGAGATGCTCCAGAAATACGTTTGGTACGTTAGCCAAGAGAAAAAGGTCAGAAAAGATGTTCATATTTTGATGCTCTCGGGCATTATTCGTCCACGCTTCTTATGCACAGGCAAGCTGTATTCATCATCGTATTATGTTACGATTGTAAACTCAAATCTATTTATGCCACTGTTATCTACTCCGCTATCTTGTTTTTTGGAGTGGCATAAATATTCAAAGTGTTATCAAGTGGCACTTCAGTCCATATCGCGCTTGATGTTATGGCTATAGATTGCATAGTTGGAATTCCTCTTATTGCATGATTGGAATTTCAACTATGTCCTTGAAGTCTTCAATTGTGGAACGGGGCTTTGAAGTGTTGTAAAGCATATGGGAATATGTTCATATGGCCAAGTGTTCATATGGCCAATGGACTAGATGCATATATGCATATGGAATGTGTTTAGATGGCCACTTAAATCCTGAGTTTACCATGTACTACATGCATACATGTAGGAATGTGTTCAGATGGCCAACTTAATCCTAAGTCTATCATGGATTACATGCATGTACTTGGACTGTGTTCAATGGCTCACTTTCATATGCATATTATGACTGGTATTTATTCTATGCATTTTAAGATGAGGCTCCTTGTTACATGTGGCTGTACATAACTTGAAGAAAAAAAAAACATTTGAAAGAGTGTGTTTAGATGGCCACACCGCCAATCGTATCCAATGTACGAAGAAACGAGAAGTGACTTTTGAAATGTATGCTCCTATTGTTTTGTTATTGACAAAGTTTATCTTATTATAAAACTAAAACATGATACCCCAAAAGTACACCGTCTTACTTGTGTACATTAATGTTCATTGCAGTATACAAAGGTAATAATCTGCTGCGATATAATTTCATACAGTTACACTTTAGAACTCCTCCTCCTCCTCATTATTTAGCTTTTAATATTGATATATTTGTATAACAAAATCATGTACAACTTAGAGTGTTAAAAGAAGAAAACATAGTTACATGATATGGGTATGTAGATAGAAATTTGTTGTCATGTTTTTGGTACTGATATATGTATATAAACAATGTTTTTATGTAAAGGCTGTTCGTTTATATAGAAAATGAAAGAAGCTATTATTCAGTGTTAAGTTTGATTTCTGTTTTCTGACTTTTATTGAGTTAAGAAACATTGTTTATAATCTCACATTCTTATAAGTTATATGTTCATATTTTAGAAGATTAATTACAACTTAGTAAAATATCATTTGCAAAAAATAAATAAAAAGAAAGAAGAGAATAAAAGTAACCTCCTTCTTTCTCCAGAATGAAGATTGCAACCTATTTTGAAATCACTTTTCTGGTGATATTTTTCCTTATCTTCTGGTGGTGGGGGAGGGGGGGGGGGGGTTCCTAAACTCGAAGGATGTAAAAGTGACAGATAACATGAAGGGAGAGATAATGAAAGGCACTTTGAAAACCTGCTGTCAAACACTCCTGAATGTTATATGAATCCTAATACTATTATGGTGTAATGATTTCTTTTTGGGGTTTATCATAATTTTTAGGAGCAAAGGGTCAATTTATGCAAAGGCCTTTTCTTTTCTCCATTTTACATCAGTTCCCTGCTTTAAGAAAGTAAATAATTTAAGGAAACCACTTTTCCATCTGCCTTTTTTTGTAAGCCAAAATATACAATTTCAGTTGTATTAAGTTACTTTTATTATTATTATCTATTATTACTTTTTAAGTTGTAAAAAAAATGTAAAGTTATGATTTATTGGTAAAGCCCTGATTTATTTATGGTTTGCTTCAGTTAGGCTAATTTGTGCAAAAAGCATTTTTATTGTGAATAAAAGTCATATTCGCAACAGTTTATAAACTGTTTTTATCGTTTGCATTTTGTTGTTGACTGTGCACAGTACATGTATGTTTGTTTCTTTTGAGCAGGTGAGAGGGGGAGAAAGTAGAGTTTTAGCAAGGAATTGTGAAACCAGAGACAGATAGAGAGAAAGTTTTAAGAAAACGAGAATACACTTCTCAAAATGTAATCGAAATGCAGTTTTACAATTATGCATGCCTGACATTTTATTAAAAAGAGCCCGGTTTTGTTACCTTGTTTAAATTAAAACATGTTTCTCCCGAGAACTGTTTGAGACGCGTTAATAATCAATTTACCTCTTGTTAATGACATCATCTGCGTGAATGGAATCCACCTTGCATAATTCGATTGCCTGACTTTGGAGAAAGCAACTCTATGTCAATGTGAATACATTATTTATACCCCATAATAATTTCGCCCCCTGCACCCCCCCCCCCCTTGTAGCGCCGCCCCTGCCCTAAATGTTGAAAATGAGATCGTTGATCGCACGTCTTTTTCACCAAAAAAGTCTCGAACTAAAATAATATTGCATTTAAACAAATCCTCATCAAACATCACTTTCTTTTATAATAAGACATTTTTATAGTTAAAAATAATTGGATTATTCTTTTCTTCAAATGCACTTGTCATTTCTAAATAGAACTTAGGTACTTTGAAACTTAATAACTTGGAATCATAGTTAACAAGAGAATAAATCTGCCTCCTACCATCTTGAAGCACTATAGCTTCCATCTCATTGATTTTTCTCCGTACGATAGTCTTTTCACCCACTTTATACGTTGCATGTATTTTTTACAAAGAAGTCGAAATTAGTCATTCGTAAACCCCCTCCATTATAACCTTGATACAAAATTAATCTCTTAATTCGCCTTTCAAATTCCAAATAGACTCCAAACAAATTGTCTTTATTTCCGATATGACCCACTCTGGAACAACTAGTGAAGCAGAAACGTTATTCAATTTACAAAATGCATATTTTTTCAACTTGAAATGAATTTGTCCAAACACCATGAAGTCCCTCTGTTTCCACCATCCGATAAGTCTTTTAATCTTGCTTATAATCTCCATATAATTCAACTCCCCTTTTATTCTGACGTCTAACGCAAAATACACTCCCAAAAATCTGTATTTCTTTAACCAAATTCCCAAAAGGGAACTTTACCTGATCTGTCTCTGCCCCCCCCTATTTCATAATATTAGTTTTTGCGCAATGACCGGGGGGGGGGGGGGAGGGGGGCTCATATATTGACACATACGGCAGTGTCCCGCTCTGACTGATGGGTCACTTTTTCACACAAAAATCCCTAAACATGGGTCTTATTTTTAACAAAAATATCCCTAAACATGGGTCCGTTTTACACCCGAAAAATTCCCCACAATGACTCTTGAAAATGGGTAGGGGTTTCGAGGCTTCAGCGGCACACCCCCGTCCAAACCAAATCTGAGTACCTCAATTTGCACACCCCCCCCCCCTTGAGCGCCAGGGGGGGGGGTGGGCCGGGCCCCCCGCCCCCCCCCCCCCCTGGATCCGCCACTGCCATGTAGTACTATACGTACCTCGTGGCTCAATCTTTTCTTTTTCCATAGACTCTTTATGCAATGTCTTTAATTGTTTTCTTTCCCTCCGTTTCTAACCTTTGAATTTTTCTTTTCTTTTCTTTCGCCGAATTTCTGCGCCCGGTGAAATAAGGTCCAGAATCTGGGTGATGAATTGTTTAGTAATCTTCACTGTTCACAAGTGCGATTTCCTCCTGCTTGCTGCAAGCTGGCGATGACGTGATCCCCGAATTTCGACTGGCGAACGAGCTCTTTAATACCGCCATCTTCGGCAGCTGGCAGCAAGTGTTGGGAATATTTTAGAGATAAAATGTAAACTGGGGCGTACGAGTTTGTTGATAAAGCCATCTTCGGCAGCTTGCAGCCAGTGTTGGGAATATCTTAGAGATAAAATGTAAGAAATTAAACTGGGCGTACGATTTTGTTGATAAAGCCATCTTCGGCAGCTTGCAGCAAGTGTTGGAAATAGCTAGTAGAGATAAAATGTAAGAAACTAAGCTGGGCGCACGAGTTCGTTGATAACGTCATCTTTGGCGGCGTTTATAGAGATAAACAGCCTTCAAGTTTCAAGTTTTAATTTTCAATTCTCAACAAGAAAAATACAAATTATGTACAATAAATAAATTACAAACAACATTTTACGGAAGTGACCTATTGGTATTTCATATTATTATGTGAATGTTCTTTGGAAACTTGTATGGTAATTCATGTTCATTTCAGTTTTTTAACTGCCAGACACGAAGATCTTAATAAATCCATTTATCTATGCAAAAGTAATTAGACAGGTGCATGTACATGACATTGATATTTTTCTTTGCATAACAAAAAGACATGTTTATATAATTCATAAGTATACAATAATCATATAATACAATCTAAATCAAGAAGAAAAATAAAACAATGTTGCTGTATATTCATATGTCAAGTAAAAATGGTGAGATCCACTAAAAAGCATAGTTTGTAGAGAGTGGATCCCTAACAAAAAAAATTATAACAAATTATTACAAATATTAAGAGCACTTTTTTTTTTTGACCCGAGATTTGACAATTTGACCGATGGCATTTCGTTCCGTTGGGGAGGGGGGTAAGGAGGGGGGGGGGGGGGGGGGGTTCCTCCAAAACACACCCCAAAAAATTGAGGGGGGGGGTTGTAACTGGTTTGTAACGTGTGCATGTTCCCACCTCATCCCCTTGCCCTTATCTCCCTCTCTATCTCCTCTTTTTAGTTCTCTTTTCCATACTTTTTCTTTCCCTATTTCTCTCTTCTGTTTCCCTCCCTCCATCTAAAACTTCTCTCTTCAATACACACCCGGCCCCCCCCCCCCCCCCACTCCAAGAACGAACGGACCGCATGCGTGTTACCAAAATGTCCTTTTCGTAACAAAAGAAAAAGGTCGACCCGTATTGACTTTACACACCGGACTTTTGCTGAAAAGGGGGGGGGGGTGCTGAAAAAGGCTCGTATAACAAAAGAAAAAGGTCGACCCGTATTGACTTTACACACCGGACTTTTGCTGAAAAGGGGGTCGCTTGGAACACGCATATGCTTACCCTAAATAACACTGAGTGGGGGGGGGGGGGGGGGGCCGGGAATACACACAGAAAAAAAATATCTTTCGCAAATGCTCCGTTTTCTCTTACATTTATTGCCATTTATGTGTGAAGCTCTGGAGGTTTTTGGGGTGGAGCTTAGCAAGTTTGAAAAACAAATATTTAAAAAAATATTTAAAAATCTATGAAAAAAATTCAAAAGTTTACATATCAAAATATGAGAAGTGTGCAGGACTGCACACCAACAGGAATACACTTGTATTTCGATGTCATGGGCCCTTTAAGGCGAGGTTGAAATATATGCCCCGTCCCTCTGGTGTCATAAATGCCTGTCCCCGTTGATGACAATGGTTAAATAATACTAATACATATTAATAAGTATACCCTCCCTGCACCTTGATTTACTTTCGAAAACACTTCACACATGAAAGAGATATCAATGCCAGACGAATATTCAAATGATTTATTAAGCATTTTTTGTGTAAACTCTATGATTCTCCAGCTAGTAAAATCATAGCTGATGGGCGATCAGGTAGAGAAATAGATATTAGTGATATATTGAGGAAGACAAAGAAATTGTATTAGTAGCTTAACTAGGGTAGGTGTAGGGAATTGGAGACCGTAGGGAATTGGAGACCACCAAGCTTGAACCCATCACTGTCTGTCCGTGTTGGCTTCAATATTGATATAGCGCCATGTGGCCTTTAACAACACTACTGCATAATATCCAATTTATTTCGAAGACTACAATGCGTTCTTTCTCCGAGAAAATTGGCAAAATTGACCAAGGGAAGCAATTTTTATCTTAAAATTTTGCTCTGATATAAAATCACAATTTTCACTGAATGTTGTGGTGTATGCAGATATTTAGGGGTGGCTCTTAAACAGTAGTTTTAATAGGAAGTTTATGTGTGCCAACCATCACAGAAAACTTATGGCCACTGTGTGTTGTGAATGGGTGTTGCAATGCACATTATGAATGGTATCTGATCAGAAATGTGTGTAGGCAATGGGGGACACCAGGTCCAAGATGGGGGTCGTTTGTTGTGAACAAAGGGAAAACAGCAAAATTTGCATACATTTGATGAATAGATAATTACTATAGAAATTGGAAATACACTCTGCCTAAAAGTCAAATCTACTGGGACTGAAGAAAGTTTTTTAAAGTCTTTTAAAGTTTTAAAGTTGTTTTAATGATGCGACCAATGTGAAAGTCACGTTGCCAGGATAGTATTCTGAAAGCGTTTTTTTTAAATTCCATCATGGTTTCATTCTCATTTCAATGCACTTCATATTAAGATAACTAGTTTTAATGTTTAATGATGTTAGTGTCATCAATGTAAAAGTCACATTGTTAGAAGAAAAAAAAGATTGACCATGCCAAGGCCAAAAAACATTGACACTTTTAGTTGCATAAAAGTACAGAATGGGAAACCGATATGGGCCTACTTTCCCCCAGTTGTTCATTTCATGTTGAAAGGCACTATCATGAAACATATTCGGTTGTTCGTGTCACCATTCCAATTTGAATGCATTTCATTTTAAGAAGTTGTTTCTATGCTGTGAGTTTGATCAATGTAAAAGTCACATTGCCAGAACATTATTATGAAACTATTTAAACAAAATGTAAAGCACCTTTATTACTGTAAACAAAAAACTACAGAAATATTTTGGGCCACATTGTTTTAAAATCGTTTTAAAATTACAGTAAGTTCATTGGCTTCATGTATCTCTTTCAAAAAGTGTTGAACTAACTATAACAATCCCATTTTCATTCAAATTGTATTTAAAATGTCTTGATTTGTAACTGTCCCTTATTACTTGCATATGTAGGTAATGAGAGACCTTTGGTGATGACGTCATTAATCATTGTTACATCATGCCCACAATTTTGTTACCAAATAAAGAGAAGTTATTGAAGAGAATACAAAACTTTCTGTATGTGTAACATTTTTCAAGTTTATGCAACCGTGCTTAAGGGTCTCCAATTCCCTACACCTACCCTATGTGAATTTAAATCAAAAGTTATGTCACTTTATTTCTTACATAATGTTCTTAGTATCATCTACAGAAATTTCCCCCAACATTGTAATACATGTATACATGATGACAATTTATATGACTTAAGATATGAACTATATTTTCCAGGATCAACTACATTTCCAAGTGCTATACAGCAAAATACATTTTTATATATATACATGCAAGTATTGTCTATTTACGTTTAATCATCTAAACCAATGGTCTATGATATGTTAATGTATTGTTATGTGAGCCGTAAGACGATGTTTAAGCCTTTATTTTATTTTGTGCATGACAATAAAGAAATTCAATTCAATTCAATTCAAATAAAGTAAAATATAATTGTGTAACAATACAAACAATCCGCCTATAAATGTATGCACTGAACGTTGAAATTCCAAGTATTTTTCAGGTACCTATGCCCTTCTTGTTCTAGCTCATACTTATTCATCTTGGGAGTGTTTCACAAAGACTAAGATCGACTTTAAGTTGGACCTAACTATGGCAGGCTGTTCATGCCACTGTTTGCTCTCACCATTATATCTTTAGATAACATTTTTTCCTTTAAAATAATGTTTTCAATTCAAGTACAGACGAACATGGCTTTGATAGTGACTAACTCTCTATAAAGACCAGTCCTATTTTTAGTTATCACCCATACAGCATCTCTCTAGAAAGATAAACGTGTTAAAGAACTTGTCTAAAGATGCCACCTGTCTACATTTTCCGCTTGATATGTTTTCGTGGGGGTATAACCTTAGATATGCAGGTTTGACTGTAGTTATATGAATTCTTCCGAAGTCTGCACTTAATTAAATATTTGTGGATTATGAAGTGTAAGCCTAAATTGCAGGCGGGTTAATGTACTAGATTTGGGTATATCTGAAGCAGCAACACAAGGAACAGCAGGGCTTCTCATCGACAGGTTCTTCTGTATCCACCAAAGATGTGGTACTGTCATGGTCTTCGCTGCAGAGACGCTCTGATGCTTGAACATCTCCTTCCACTTCACCATCAAGAGCCTCCAATATTTCATCATTTCCGTCATTGGTATGGATCGAATCGTATTCCTGTAAATCTGGCTGAACATTAGGTTCTGTAATGTGTTCTGCCACCATTTCATCATCATCATGTTCTCGGTCGTCTAGTTTTTTCCGTTCTTGATTTAAAGGTTCACATGCCCCAACAGCCTCATCTGGAGAGAACAAAAGTTTATACAAAGCATCAATATAATTGTAGTAATTGATCTTTTCATCCTTTGACCATATTTTACAAACAATGCATAGGGTAGGTGTAGGGAATTGGAGACCCTTAAACACATTTGCATAATTTACATAAACTTGAAAAATGTTACACATACAGAAAGTTTTGTATTCTCTTCAGTTACTTCTTCTCTTTATTTTGTAACAAAATTGTGGTCACGATTTAAGTAATGAATAAGATAACAATGATTAATGACGTCATCCCCGAATGTCTCTCATTACCTACATATGCAGGTAATAAGGGACAGTTACAAATCAAGACATTTGAAATACAATTTGAGTGAAAATGGGATTGTTATAGTTAGTTCAACACTTTTTGTAAGAGATACATGCAGCCAATTAACTTACTGTAATTTTGAAACGATTTTAAAACAATGCTGCCCAAAGTATTTCTGTAGTTTTGTGTTTACAGTAATAAAAGTGCTTTGAATTATGTTTAAATACTTTCAGAATAATATTCTGGCAATGTGACTTTTACATTGATCAAACTCACAGCATAGAAAATACTTCTTAAAATGAAATGCATTCAAATTAGAATGGTGACACGAACAACCAAATACGTTTCATGATAGTCCCTTTCAACATGAAATGAACAACTGGGGGAAAGTAGGCCCATATCGGTTTCCCATTCTGTATAGTGGTGTTTTTATTTGTTGTACTTTCATGCAACTAAAAGTGTCAATGTTTTTTGGCCTTAGCATGGTCAATCTTTTTTTCTAACAATGTGACTTTTACATTGATAACACTAACATCATTAAACATTAAAACTAGTTATCTTTATATGAAATGCATTGAAATGAGAATAACACATAATGATGGAATTACCCCAAAAACACTTTTAGAATACTATCCTGGCAACGTGACTTTCACATTGGTCACATCATTAAAACAACTTTAAAACTTTAAAAAACTTCAAACAACTTTTTTCAGTCCCAGTAGAATTGACTTGTATGCAGAGTGTATTTGCAATTTCTGTAGTAATTATCTATTCATCAATTTCAAGCACATTTTGCTGTTTTCCCTTTGTTCACAACAAATGACCCCCATCTTGGACCTGGTGTCCCCCATTGCCTACACACATTTCTGATCAGACACCATTCATAATGTGCATTGCAACACCCATTCACAACACACAATGGCCATAAGTTTTCTGTGATGGCTGGCACACGCCATAAACTTCCTTTTAAAACTACTTTTTAAGAGCCACCCCTAAATATCTGCATACACTTCAACATTCAGTGAAAATTGTGATTTTATATCAGAGCAAAGTTTAAGATAAAAGTTGCTTCCCTTCGTAAATTTTGCCAATTTCCTAGGAGAAAGAACGCATTGTAGTCTATGAAATGAATTGGATATATGCAGTAGTGTTGTTAAAGGCCACATATGGCGCTATAGCAATATTGGAGCCAACACGAACAGACAGTGATGGGTTCAAGCTTGGTGGTCTCCAAGTCCCTACGGTCTCCAATTCCCTACACCTACCCTAGTCGTGGGGATTTAGGGTGCTTTAAACTGAAATATAATACTGTAACGTACTAATACTCAGATTTTTTGTTGCTGTTGTATTCCACTGTAAGTGGCACTTGTACGCTAAATCAAACATGAATGTGTTAATGATTACATTAAAGACTGTTTTTTTTTTTGGTAAATAATAACACAGAAGCTTCTTTTCACACTTGCAAACATCACGTTTTCGATTGAAGACGGATAATCTATAAAAGATAACAAATGTGAAATGCCATTGAATTATAAAGGCATAGATTCATCATACCTTGCGGAAAATAAACTTCAGCAATGTTCAGCAACCTCGCTGCCTTGAGCGCATTCCTGAGCTCCATCCTTTCATCTTCCCTGGACACACCTCTTCTCCATTGTTTCAGCATATGACGAGTTCCAACACTGGTAACACGGTTGAACCTCATATTGGTCATGTGTGCTCTCTCTATATCACCCTGTAGGATTCCCAGTTGACCACCAAGGCTGTCAATCTTGTCTTCATCGTAAAGTTCGACAGATATCTGCTTTAAAATGTCTGCAAACTCATCATCCGGGGGCTCCTCTCTAGGATGTTACACGGTAATAAAGAATATAATTAAAATCCGGGGGGGGGGGGGTCAAAGGACATAGGTATGATGTATCACATTAAATATTAATCAAAATCTTTACTTAAGTAAATTTACAAAAAATGATAAAAAATAGTTCTTCCAATGATTAGACCATACTCAACACCCTCAAATTAGTCATAGCAATTCATTTAAGGAATTCACGTTTAACCTAAAATAACCACCACAGACTGGAATTCAGCTAAGATTTATTTCTTTTTTGTTTTCGTTTCAGTGGTTAAAGAGTTGTAATCTTCGCTTCACTTCTACTTCTACATTAATCACTGAATACAAAAAATAAACAAGTAAATAATAAACAAAAATGAAATGTCTACATATGATTTTTTAATTAATCGAACATAAGTGCCGCCGTATATTTAGAACCGTTATTGACAGTCTAGCATCACTCATTTTACACCCCCAAAAAAGGGTGAAGGCAGCAGTATATTTTGTAGTAATTGTTGTCACTACAAGATAAAGGAATGCATTTATTGCCATGTAAAGAGTAAAGTTATTTCATCTCACCCTGCTTGTGATGTATCAATCATTTCCATTCCTCCGGTTGAATTATCCTCAGATGATGATGTGCCTGACATGATGGAATGAAGTCAGTTTGAATGAGAAACACAACTATAAGAGACAACATGTGTAATTATCTCTAGCGTTCACTATATCTCTATTATATTATTTTTTAAAAAAAAGTTCTCAAGTGTAAATACATTGCTCGAATTTCACTGGATAATGTAATCGAATTGCGTTTTTTTTTTGTTCAAACAACAATATATGTATATATCAATTTAGTTTTTAGAACATTATGGGCAGTGATAACCTTACTTTAAAAAAAAAATATTTCCAAAGTACCAAAAATGGGAAAGGAGTTATATAGTATAATGTTAAAATGAAATAAGGTTGAAAAGGAAAATGATATTGGAAAATCAAATCTTACCACTCTGAGCCTGTTTTCCAGAATTCATCCAGGTAATTAAACCCTGCATCAACTGAGGTGTCTCTGCTTTCTTCTTCTGCTCTGCTGATCGTATCTCACTTTCTAGTTGAATTTTGGTTCTCAGCTTCCAGATCTCTCGTTTAAGTTGCTCTACTGACCGTTTTTCCTTTTCAAATTGCGCTATGTCTTCCTCTCTTTTGTTCTTTAATTCTTCCACTTGCTGTCTTAGAGTTGTCTCATTTTGCTCTTTCTCTCGTACATTTTCTGTCAAACTGTCTATATGATGTTGCTTAGACTCGAGTTTCTTCGACATTTCTGCAGCCAGTGAGTGCTTCTCCTGTTCACCTCTTGCTCTGTCTTCCTCTCCTTCTTTCTTTAACTCTTCAACTTGCTGTCTTAGAGTCGTCTCGTTCCGCTCTTTCTCCTGAACAATTTCCATCAAAGTGTCTACACGTTGTTGCTTAGACTCGAGTTTCTTCGTCATTTCAGCTGATAGTGAACGCTTCTCTTTTTCAGCTCTTGCTCTTTCGTCCTCCTTTTCGGTCTGTAGTCGCTCAGCTTCACGTCTTGCCAGCTTTATTTCCTTCAGTTCATTTATTGCTAACACTCTGTCACCTTCTTGAAGGCATCCACGTATGAGGTCAAGCCACTGCAACTGACTCCTTTCTGAGAGATGGTCATGAGGCACAGATACTTCGTAGACATCAGTGATCCCGTAATGATTTAAATCATTTTTCGCTTTTTCGATGGTTTCACGTCTCACGATAGAAAGTATGGCACAGAGAGGAAAGCGACCTATCCATTCGAAACATATGCAATGAGTTCATTAGAAATCACATCTAAAGTAAAGATGATGTTATGAATTATATTTACCACACATACGTCGCCTTATCTTCTTGGGGGGGGGGGGCGGGGAGGGGAGTACTTTGATACAAAATAATGATGAAGAGAATCCGCAATGCTTCAGTCATCTCTGTTTGTGTCTGTCAATATTCTCATTAACTTCGTTGATTGGCATTGTTACGAATAAACCGCCATATTTAAATTGTGAATAAAATGGGGAAATGTAATGAGAGAAGTAGGGTGTGAGAGACAGAGAGAGAGAGAGAGGGGGTAATAAAGGAGAGAGACGGCAGAGAAGTCGGAGTGAGGATTGAACCTAGAGAGTCAGGATAAATACATTTACAACTGTGGAAACGGAAATTACATTTAGCATTCATGGTAGGAAAATGAGTTGGGGCAATCAGGATAAGACAGCCTAATGATATTGTTTATTATACCGTTTGATTACAACAACTGCGACCTACAAATATAATCTAGAACATGACTGGAAATCTAGAGATCGGTCGTCAGTGTAAAGACCAGTGATAACGTGTAAAAAGATAGTTATGAAATAAATAATTGAATAACCTAAAGATCACGTTGTGATCGATTGATATAATACGGAATATTTGGTGTGAGCATTCTAATTCAAGGATCCGTCATCGGGCCCCTTGCCTTCACAATGTACACAGCGCCAATGGAAGACATCATAACATCTCATGGTGTAAATGTAATGCTTTATGCGGATGACACGCAAATGTATATCGTGTTCAAGCCTAGTGAACGTGAAGAATCGTTAGAGAAGCTGAAAGCCTGCATAACTGATGTGAAGATTTGGGCAATGAAAAACAAATTGTCTTTGAATGATTCCAAAACTGAAGTTATCCATTTCACATCCAAGTTTCGTCGAGATCCTACCCTATCTAGTGTATATGTCGGTGACTGCCACATTAATCCTGTTCCTTGTGCCAGAAATTTGGGGGTTGTCTTTGACCAGCACATCACCTTGAAAGAACATATAAAAACTGTTTGCAAATCAGCAATGGCAGGAATCAGGTGCATAAGTAAAATCAGATGTTTCCTCTCGAAGCAAGGTGCACTCACTCTGGTGCATGCATTTGTAACAAGCAGATTAGACTCCTGTAACAGCTTGTTGTTTGGACTTCCCGCAATTGACATTTACCGGATCCAGATGATACAGAACATTGCAGCGAGACTGGTCACTCGCACTCCATACCAACAAAGTATAACTAGTACTCTGAAGAAACTACACTGGCTTCCTGTAGATAAGCGCATCATATTCAAACTCTTATTAATTACATTTAAAGCACAACATAGTTCTTCTCCTTCATACCTGACTGATTTGCTCAAACAATACCACCCACCCCGAACCCTCCGTTCAAGCAATCAAGCATTACTTTGTGTACCAAAAACCAATACTATATTCTATGGGGGCAGATCATTTGCAGTTGCTGGACCAAACCTTTGGAACAATCTCCCCAAATTCATACGACAGGCACCCACTGCTGCAACATTCAAATCTTCACTAAAAACGCACCTCTTTGGCCTTAATTAATTAGTTTAAACTATCCTGACTTACGTTCTTTGTTTTTGACCATGTTAGCTATCTCTTTATTATGTTATTTACTATGTTAAGTTAGTCATTTTAGTAGTATAAGATTTGTATATTTCTCTGTGTTGATTCATTTTATGTGATTATAATTATGCTTGTACAGCGCAAAGAGAAACTTATGTTTATTTTGCGCTATATAAATATTGTATTATTATTATTAATTATTATGTTTAACTGTAATCACACAATGCCTCGGCTCATAATTATTGTATCCCCTTAATATATATTTAGCACTAAATTATATTTTTGGTTCTACTTCTAGGACACCTACCCCCTAGACAACCACCCTCCGGATAACCACCCATAGGATAACCACCCTCTACGACAACCACCATCCAGGAACACTACCCCTTGGACAACAACCCCCTAGGACAAGCACCTTCTAGGACAACTACTCCCGGACAACTACCCCCAGACAACTCCCCCCTACGACAATCATCCTCTAGGACAAATACCGCACGGACAATTATTATAGGTACATGGTTAGAGTAATAAAGTCGACCATGTCAACATGGGGTCGGGGTAGATGTTTTGTGGGAATGTTAGATAATACACACCATGCATGTTTCAAATAAATTACAAACCGAGGACATGATACGGATATGTTTATATACACAGAATATAATAGAAACATGAAACTTGTCCAAACAATTCGATGGATTTGATGATTATGAATGTAACATAAATGAGGAAATAGTGTAATACCACGTGTCTATTATATAGGCCTACACACACGAAGTGGTATAAGCATCAATATGCACTTCATGAAAGAAGGAAAAGGCATTTAAATGACAAAATGAACGGACGAAGTGGCGTGTTAGAGTCCACGATATCGACTTGATCGGAATTAACGATGTGTAATTAAGTTATTGTTAATATGGAATAATGGATAATATAGAAAACTAAGATGAGTACTTAGTTGATATCAAGGTCATATTGCTTGTTGAAATGTGCATATGATATAAAATGACTACTGGTTGTACCTCGATTGTTTCATGTCCTAGTCATAACTGATGAAAAATCATTATGTAGCAGGTTTCATTATCGTTAGATACATGTAACTACACATTTAATATCAGTGCAAATGACTCAATCATTATATGCAAACAACATATACCTACCTTCATATTCAGAAGTATCATGCGTAAAAGTAAACTGGCTCGTAATATTGTTCATGCATTCATCTCCTCATTTGTCCATTATTTTAATTAATTCAGTGGTGTATATCACCACATTGTGGTGGATATGGTGTGTATCAACAGGGTAATTGTTTTTTAATTCAAAATTGTTTAACGATACAACTTCATATGTCTTCAGGATATTGTCCTGCCTACCAATAAGGATTAGGGGCAAACTCACCTGTTACCTCCTTTATCACCTTGATCAATAGACGGCTAGATACAATATTATCCGGGCTGAAGATAGAAATGAGAAAATTTACCGATTCAGAATCATTATTAATCACGTGATGATGATTATAGGGTTAATGATAACAAGGTGCTTACAATTTGATTCTGCATCCCCCGCTTCACAAAAAGGCCGCCTTCATTTGTTATACGCTACAACGATTATAATAAGCCTCCTAGTACTACGACATGCACATTTTCTGCAAAGCTAAATTGAAATTTTCTCGCCCAGTGGCTCCTCTCATTCAAAATATGTTAGAAGATGCAGTGTTTCTTAGTGCTTTCACATTTTTGTCTATAATAGCTAGCACTGGAAGCAAGAGGGTAGATGCTTATATGTATCAATATATTTCTTTGTATTACACGTTTGGAGAAATAAAACAATTATTTGTTTAAGTGTGCGTGCGTGCGTGCGTGTGTGTACTTAGGTGTTGTTGTTTTTTACATACGTGTATCAATCAGATAAGATTATTTACGTCTCGGACCGACTATTAATGTCACCATCCAAAAGACGTGACTCAGTTTCGAACCTGGGTCCGATTAGAATCAGCTTGTAGGTGAAGACAGAGAGCTCATCGTGGACCTTATCCCTACACCGACACACGTATGACACATGTTATGAGTATCTTAATAACTTCCTTTTACTAGACTCCCGTAACCAAGAAGTCATACGTAAATGTGAAAGGGAAACGTGAACATTATTAGCAAGGTGCTATGAAAAAAGGAAAGTTCAGAGAAGCATAGCCTATAGTGAAAATTTGGGGAAACGGCCCGATACTTCCCCTCCGATGAAGATAACTAGCAATAAACTTGTACTTGAAGTAATTGTTTGAATTCTGTTAGAAATTGTTATCATAATTAGTTTTTCAGTCCTCATTGATAAATTGATTAATTCTTAATGATTATTTCTTATTATATGCGCGTTTACGGCATTTTGATCAAAGTGCTAAAACCAGGCTCAGTGTTTTACTTTTGTAAATTATTTGTTTTTGAGATATGCGATGAAATTGTTTTTATTTGATTTGAGTCCAATATATATGGCCCATGTGAATATGGAGAGCGAAAAGATAATACTCACTCAACTAAGAGCACCACACATCCAACCTTCCCAGCAAAGTCTTGTATTACATCTTTCCTAGGTGCTACACGTTGGAATAAGTCTACAACTGGTAGGGTGGAAAGAGAGAAAGTGTTTGATACATTGTGCATGATGAATCTGTTGGATACAATGAACATGATATTTCAGCCTATATGCAGACATAGAGAGAGAGAACAAAATAAATAAGCTTGTAGTTTTATGAATTACATGCAATATTCCAGAATAGCACAAATTAATGAATTGTTTGTGGAAATATGTTTAAGGTAACCACACAATATATTATTTTGTGATAATAGAAACAGTGAACATAATGCCTTTCATGAAGAGAATCGTACATGGGTTTGAAAGCCGTGGCATTATACTAATGAGGGAGCCAAAAGTATGATGAATCAATGATTTTATGTAGGTCTATAAATATGCCATGTGATAATTGTTAAGAATTTCAGTGGGCAGTAATGGTACAATTCCAAAACCAGAAAAAGAAGCACCATAACAACAACAAGAACAAAATAAGGATGTTTGAAAAGCACGAGACATCACTCCCTATAATGCAATCGTGCATCAACACTGTTTGAGCTTCATAATTGAAAATATATTTTATAAATGCTTGTAAGGGCCCATTATTTGTTATCCCAATATGCTTTGAGATCGAAAAAAAGGTTAATAATATGAATATTTGCAGTTCCTTTTTAATATTCCCAATGTGGTGATCTGACGATTGAGCATGTTCAAAAACCTGTTTCTATACTGTAATAGACACGTGTATGCCCATGCATAATACCCCGCCGGTAGTCTCCAAACTAATTACATCAGACAGGTCAAGAATATGGTCACAGTGAAACATACACACCATGTAACTAATAATTTTTTCGATGATAGATGTCATGTTAAATTAATCAACGGCTCACACATATTCGTTCGTTTTTAGTTTATTCCCTTCTTTGAAATATGAATATGTTATATATTACGCTCTATGTTTTGTATGTGCCATGTATTGTTTACTGTTAAAACATTGACTTTATAAAAGAACACAAGTTTTACATACCCCCCCCCCCCTTCAGACGATAGGGGTGAGATGGTGCCAATAGTCAATGGGTTACTTAGGCGTATGTCATGGTTCATACTCTCAATATACCGACAATTGAAATGTTAAGGACGAATGATATCTAATAAATATAATTATACAATTCAAGCAACTGAGTGTAGCTATGCCAATGATGAATAAGGTATGATTGTATCATCATACCAACGTAAAGGTAAAGCAAGCCCAATTTAGGATCATCGTGCAGTTTAGTGAAACCGCCATAATTGTTTACTACATACAAACACGGAGTTGGGTATAAATTTTATCATTCTTGGCACGTGGGCATAGGTGCTTTCTTGAGACAATGAAGAACAAAATAGGAAATAAGAATAAATTATTTGTTTTACCCCACACTTCAAGAGCGTATATAAATTCTACAAAATGTTAGTTTATTTAGGGCAAAAAAAGCATTCCGTTGGTTTAGTAATACCAAACACATAATTTGCCCATACAATTCATTATTTTACCGAAAACATATCTTATGCTTTAATAGGAAATTGCTTTCATCCCATAGATGCAGGTTCAAGGTAGAGGCGTAGTTTCATTTGAATTACAACAAACACAAACAAAACGACATTGTATTTTTTTCAAATATACGAACCAGGGCGATGTGTTAAGATGAGAGATATAGATTCGGTGAGGTATTCCTCCAGATCCCAATTAAATGAATGACGTCTAGCAACAAGCTTTCTCGTCTCTACTTCTCCATAAAGAGCGAGTCTCAGGACATGGGCTATGCTGTACTCATTCGGGGTCGAATCAATAATACCCATGACAAGCTTATCAGGAAACACCACTCGTTCATCATCACAAGGTACAGCCTTGCCTGGTTTGTACGACAAGATTTCATGTCGTAATGTAGAAATCCTCGTCTTCAAATCCGCGTTTGAAGAAGCCATTTTGAAAGACTACCTGCCTACGTTTGGAGTGGAACAGAACAGCCAAATGCAATTGATTTGATCAGTATATTCAGGCAATGCAAATGTTACTGTTTGATTTATGTCTTCTACAGACTTCCAAAGGGCACCACTTTCATGAATGGAATTCGGTTATATTACAAATAGTAATGCATGTGTATTTGTATTAATCGGAGCGAGGCTTAATTTTTAGTAAGGATAGGGTCAATAAACCATGGACTTTGTACTTCAGTGTTGTCCAAATTATTGCTATAGAAATTATGTGCATTAAAACCCCCATAAATCCTATAATTTAAAATATTTTATTTCATTACCCGTACCAGACATCTGAGTAGTGGTTGACAAACTCATATTGCACTTGTGTTTAATGTTAAAAGGGCTAAGCGGTCAATATTATGACTGGCAGGGTCGTGATATTATAGATATATTGACTGCTATGAGAGGCATCGCTGTCCATATAGGCTCAAGGAGACGTTACATCCTGATATGACCACTCGGCGCGCCGCCCCGAGAGCCACTATAAAAACAGCTATGTTTAGAGGAATCGGTATTTAAAATCGGGTTCACATAAGTTATCGAAACGTTCTATATAAGTTATACCTCTCTTTAGAAATCTAGCCATCTGATTGATCGAAATTGGAGTCTTGATTTTAGTCATTCCCGTATTAAAAGAAACGAACAATGCCAGGACCGGTTAATATTTCTTGAGTGAGATTCCCTCAAGATTCCGGGTACCGGGAAAATAGTAAAAATTCGCTGCGATCCCCATTGGTTTACGTGTTAAAACTTATTTTGTGCGAGCGCGGCTACCATACAGTGCTTTTTGTCTGCGATTCCTACATGATTGTAACATTCAATCATCTTTCAGGTAAGATTAACAGACAGTGTCTCAGATTTTCCGTGACTTTTTAACCAATCTTTACTCAAGATCAGGATAAGGTAAGAATTCTTTGTAGATTTTTGTGTCAATTCGGTATATAAAAGACATATCGACTGCTTTTATATTCGAGACCTGGCTGCTGGCTCTCGGAGACGTTGCATCCTCCCATTTTTGGGATATTTTTGTCAATTGTTTGTGTAAATTGTACTATTGTATGCGTTTGTTGAGCCCCCTCACATTGTGAAAAAAGTATGTTTAAGAGAAAAAGAAAGATAGATATGGTATCAAAAATGCTCATCTGACCGTAATCAAATGCCTTAAACCCCTGAGCTTCATGGGGCTCCGTCCCTTGATCCCCGCAGGGGCAAAGCTCCTGCACCCCACGCCGATTTGCTCTCCACTCGTTTTGCTCGCTACGCTCTACCATTCGTTAATACTCCACTTTGAAAAACGTTCCGCGGTGCCTGCATGTAAGATATAAGAGTGGTGGTGATGCAGATTTTTCTTCTGCTTCCGTTTTTGCTAAATGAAAACAAATGTTGTAAAGAATAGAATTATGAGATGAGAAGAAGAAAAAAAATTCCCATATTTCCGATATTCCATATAGTATATGGAATAACGTAGCCTTGCTAATTTGCATTTGCCGTTATTAAAGGGCATTAAAAAAAGAATTGTCATTTCATTCAACTGGTTGTTTATTCAAGACATTTCGTTATTACCTCTTTTACTCCACCACCGCCCCCCCTCTCTCTCTCTCTTAATCTTTTTACTTTCTTTCGCATATTCTAACTTTTTCTCGTGCACTCTCCTATGTTATATCTCTTTAAACTTGTCATTCTCTAATTGTATCACATAAATCACGGCCCCTCCCTTCCTCTCTTCCTTCTCTCTCTCTCTCTCTGCCCACACCCCTCTCTCACGTTTTCTCTTTTCTCTCCTTTCCCCCTCAATCAAGTCCCCTATTTCTATTCTCTTCCGTTTTGTGTATATTTCACAACTAATTTTACCCGACTCCACACAAAAGTGAATAATATTGAATTTTGTTTTATTTTAAAGTTTATTTGATATATTCATTTGTAGTCTATAATAATGGTGACATGAAATTTAACGTTTTGCCACACAGTGGTAGGAAAAACCATCAAACCCAACTAATGTTGAGAACAGGCACGTACGCAGTACTTTTTTCGAAGGGGGGGGGGGGTTAAAATTTGGCCAATCGATATTTCGTTCCGTTGGGGGGGGGGGGGGGGGGTAAGGTCACCTTTTTTGGTCACCCTTAGGAAAAAAAAATGTAATAATTATTTTTATTAAACAGAAATGGAGGGGGGGGGGTTCAACCAAAACACAACAAAAAAATGAGGGGGCACCCCCCGCCCCCCCCCCCCCCCCCTCCGCCCTGCGTACGCGCCTGGGTGAGAAGTAGCACATTCACAACACCGTTTATTGTGTGAAAGGCCTGTTTGTAGGCAGCCATGTTTCGAGTGGCAATACATGGTACTAATAGCATGTACAGGTAAATCTGATAACGCCCTCTTTAGGCAAATACATTACACTCTTCGTCTTCCTCTTCTTACTCCTAGCTCCCTCTCCAGTTCGGCCTGCTTCTTCGTCTGCGGCTCCGACTGCTCATCCTCATACTTGAGCTCCTCCTCCTCCTCCTCTACGTACACTGTCTTCCTTATCAACCTCATTCTGCTTCTCTTCCCTCTTCCCCTCCTCCTCCCGTTCAGACTGTTCCTCCTCCTGCTGTTGCTCCAATCGATCTTCCATCTTACTCCTCCCCTTTCTGCTCCTCAAATTACTCGCCCTCAAACTTCTGCTTTTACCCCTCCTCCTCATTCACCTCCTCCACCTCATCCTCCTCCTCCTCTTTCTGCTCCTCCAACCCTTCTAACTTTTGCCCCTCCTCCTCTACGAACTCCTCCTCATTCACCTCCTCCACCTCCTCCTCCTTCTCCTCTCCCTGCTCCTCCAACCCTTCTTACTTTGGCCCTTCCTCCTCTACGAACTCCTCCTCATTCACCTCCTCCACCTCATCCTGCTTCTCCTCTCCCTGCTCCTTCAACCCTTCTAACTTTAGTCCCTCCTCCTCTACGAACTCCTCCTCATCCACCTCCTCCACCTCATCCTGCTTCTCCTCTCCCTGCGCCTCCAACCCTTTTAACTTTGGCCCCTCCTCCTCTACGAACTCCTTCTCATCCATTTCATCCACCTCCTCCTGCTTCTCCTCTCCCTGCTCCTCCAACCCTTTTAACTTTAGTCCCTCCTCCTCTACGAACTCCTCCTCATCCACCTCCTCCACCTCATCCTGCTTCTCCTCTCCCTGCGCCTCCAACCCTTTTAACTTTGGCCCCTCCTCCTCTACGAACTCCTTCTCATCCATTTCATCCACCTCATCCTGCTTCTCCTCTCCCTGCTCCTTCAACCCTTCTAACTTTAGTCCCTCCTCCTCTACGAACTCCTCCTCATCCACCTCCTCCACCTCATCCTGCTTCTCCTCTTCCTGCGCCTCCAACCCTTTTAACTTTGGCCCCTCCTCCTCTACGAACTCCTTCTCATCCATTTCATCCACCTCCTCCTGCTTCTCCTCTCCCTGCTCCTCCAACCCTTTTAACTTTGGCCCCTCCTTCTCTTCTACGAACTCCTCCTCATCCACCTTCTCCACCTTATCCTGCTTCTCCTCTCCCTGCGCCTCCAACCCTTTTAACTTTGGCCCCTCCTCCTCTACGAACTCCTTCTCATCCATTTCCTCCACCTCATTTTGCTTCTCCTCTCCCTGCTCCTCCAATCCTTTTAAATTTTGCACCTCCTCCTCTACGGCCTTCTCCTCATCCACCTACTCCACCTCATCCTGCTTCTCCTCTCCCTGCTCCTCCAATCCTTTTAAATTTTGCACCTCCTCCTCTACGGCCTTCTCCTCATCCACCTCCTCCACCTCATCCGGCTTCTACTCTCCCTGCTCCTCCAACCTTTCTAACTTTCGCCCCTCCTCCTCTACGAACCCCTCCTCATCCACCACCTCCACCTCATCCTGCTTCTCCTCTCCCTGCTCCTCCAACCCTTTTAACTTTCGCCCCTCCTCCTCTACGAACTCCTCCTCATCCACCTCCTCCACCTCATCCTGCTTCTCCTCTCCCTGCTCCTCCAACCCTTTTAACTTTCTCCCCTCCTCCTCTACGAACCCCCTTCTCATCCACCTCCTTCACCTTATCCTGCTTCTCCTCTCCCTGCTCCTCCAACCCTTCTAACTTTCGCCCCTCCTCCTCTACGAACTCCTCCTCATCCACCTCCTCCACTTCATCCTGCTTCTCCTCTCCCTGCTCCTCCAACCCTTCTAACTTTCGCCCCTCCTCCTCTACGAACTCCTCCTCATCCAGCTCCTTCACCTTATCCTGCTTCTCCTCTCCCTGCTCCTCCAACCCTTCTAACTTTCGCCCCTCCTCCTATACGAACCCCTCCTCATCCACCTCCTCCTGCTTCTCCTCTCCCTGCTCCTCCAACCCTTCTAAATGTTGCCCCTCCTCCTCTACGAACCCCTCCTCGTCCACCTCCTCCGCTTTATTCTGCTTCTCCTCTTCATGTTGCTCCAACTGTTGGTGCTCCTGCTGCTGCTCCTACTGTGCGAATGCCTTATTTTCCTCAAGCTCATCCTGCTTATCTCTAGCTCCTTGGTATTCTGTTGCTCCAACTTATCGCTCTCTCTCTATCCCTTTTCTGCGAATCTCACCATGTCGAATCGTGAATTGTATTTTCCAACTTTAAGGATGCTTCAGACATGTTAGCAATTTGATTAATACATTTCGTTTGCCTTCAAGTTCGAATTTGCGGGCATTCAACTGTTACACCGGCAAAAAACGCACCGGGCTTTATTTCGTTAAAATAATTATAGCGGTAGGAATAGGGTTAGTATTGGGTTTCCGATAAGGATGATGGTAAGAGTGAAAGTAAAGTACAGTTTGGGCTCCAGGGCTGAGGTGAAGAATCCACTTAGGGCAGAATATTAACACTGAGCATATCTCATGAGCAATTGCCGTTTAATTTTGATTTGTCGTGCTTTGTGCATTGTCTATGCTGAAGGACAATTTAGAATGGCCCTTTGTTCATGTTTTAAGTAAATGAAATAGTAGAAGTGAACATGTAATTTATAATTCTGTCAACTTCACATTAAGGTTTTGAAGTTTACCGTTATATTTTAGCCCTTTGGGGAGCATTTACAATTTATCCAATCATAATGCCACAACTTGAATATTGCAGTTTGTAACGTGTGCATGTTCCCACTCCCTCCCCTTCTCCCTTTCTACATCTCTATTTTCCCCTTTTCTTTTCCATACTTTCAACGTCTCTATTTCTTTCTTCTGTTCCCACTCCCTCTATCTAAAAACTTCTCTCTTCAATACGCACAGAAAAAAAAATCTCTTTCGCAAATGCTCCTTTTCTCTTACATTTATGATCATGTATGTGTAAAGCCCCCCTCCCCCCACCCTTTAAACCTGCATAATATGCCACTCACTAATGTTCTATTTAAGGCGAGGGTGAAATCTATGCCCCGTCCCTTTGGTTTCAACAAAGGCCTGTCCCGGTTGATGACAATGGTTTAAATTATACTAATAATATATCACTAATATATATTATATATTAATAAGTATACTCTCCCTGCATCTTGATTTACTTTCGAATAAACTTCACATATGAAAGAAATATCAATGCAAAATGAATGCCAAATGAATATTCAAATGATTTATTAAGCACATTAATTTTTGTGATCTCTATGATTCTCTTGCAAGTAAAATTATATTAACCTGATCAGCGAGCTGGTAGAGAAATATGTATTAGTGATAATATTGAGGAAGACAAAGAAATGGTATTAGCAGCTTACATGTTTAAAATGAAATCAAAAGTTATGTCACTTTATTTCTTACATAATGCTCTGAATACCATCTATAGAAATTTCCTCCACCATTGTAATTATATGAAGATAATTTCATATGACTTAAAATATCAAAATATCATTTCCAGGACCAACTAGATTTCCCAAGTGCTATACAGCAAAATATACATTTGCAATTCGAGAATACACAGAAATCTAGAGTTGCTTGATTTGGTACGCCAACTAAGCCCATATGATATTTTGCACGCAGATACGCCTGCATACTGTGAATGCAAGTATTGTTCATTTACGTTCAATGCGAAAAGTATTGCCCTATACACAGAGTATTAATGTAACGAGCGTAAAGTAATACATGTTTATCTGTTCAGTATTTGTTATTAATATAATTATGAAGAAATTAAGAAAGTTCCTTACATCGTTAATATCTGCATTCCAATTGTTAACACCACATCTTTGAGACAACTGATTATATGTTTTATCGTATTTACCTTTATCTATAATTTATTAATCTACGTGTTTTCTTTTTGATTATTTTTTATATTTTCATGTATAACAAAAGAACGATTATTTTGAAAATTAAAGACTCGTATATTTTTTCAGCTTGGACAGTTAATGTACGAGCTCAACACTAAACAATTAACATTACCTTTCAATGATATGTTCGTAAAAATGATTCGATTCATAGTTACTTCACTCGCCAGGCGAGCTCTTTTCATCTACCATTGAAATAGAACATCGTTTGCACAAAAGACATGTATTTACAGGTCCAAAATTGTGGAATTCTCTTTCAAATAAAATTATACAGTGTAATTCGATACAAATTTTCAAAAGGAGGCTTAAAACCTTTCTTATGGATAGTGACTAGGCTATTGCATTCCCCAATCAAATTTAATTTGTAGTGTGACTTGATGTGACTTTGATTGTTTCTTTTTATGTTTGCATTTCTAATTGTTTTGCGTTTAAAAATAATGTTTGTATTACTGAATCAGTTATTGTTATTGTTTTTTCTCTAATAAAAACAAAATAGTTCATAATAATTACTTTTACAGGGGGCCTTCACCCTGCAAGCTCTGCTTTTTAGTCCACCCTCCTTACCTTTCAATTTCATGTTTTGTTAATGCATTAAATTGTGCAAATTGATCTATATGTATATTAATATGTGAATATGTAAAGATATACAAACATCATTGTAAATATGACAAACTGAAACAGGAAAAAGAAATTAATTGAATTAAATTGAATTGAAAAAGGTTAGACAAATTTACACAGACAACTGACCAGCTTTAATATACATAATTATACGCCTAGTACGTCAAGATATATGAGTACGTGGGAAAATATATGAAAACAGAGACAAGCAAAATATTGAAGAAGATATGATATAAGAATACTTATGTACAGTGTGTTGGTTATTATACACTTAATGTGCATATCTCTTATTTATGTTATTCATTACTTTCATATGTATTATTCATTCATTTATTTCGTTAGTGTTTCATGTATTCATTGACTTACTTATCTTTTTCAAACTGGCGGTAGGTACATAAGAAGCAAGGAGGGTTCAGCTTTTTTTATTCAAATAATTTGATTCTTCTGCTTAGAATTATGGTTTCTTTTCAGCAATTAAATGAAATGTCAAATTCGAACATTATAAGACTGACCGAAACTAATAATTTTTGACAGATTAAAGTTTAAAAATTAATCAAAATTGCACCAGTTTTAATTAATAACTCTAGTAATAATTACTAAAATTAACTGAAGTTCTATATCATGATATATTGCTACGAGGGAAATTCAAATCTAATCTGAAAAATATCACTCCCTGCATGCTATTCTCGTAATATATCTTGAAATTAAATCAAAAGTTATGACACTTTATTTCTTACATAATGTTCTGAAGACTATCTACAGAATTGTCCCCCACCATTGTAATATATTTGAAGACAATTGCATATGACTTAAAATCTACTCTGAAAAATATCACGCCCTGCATGCCATTCTCGTAATATATTAAAATCCATCAAGTTGAAATTATGTATGCGGTGTTTGGACCCAAGTTTTAACATTACAATGGATATAATATGGTTATGAAGGTAATGTCTATGACTGTTCTCAAACATCCAGGTAATTGATTAATAACATCAAATGATATAAACAATTTAGCTGGATTTACTTTTTTTTCGCTTGCGACGTCTTACGTCTATTGCGGAACGCTTAATCAGGCCGACTGTACTGTCGGGTCTTTGAAAGGTCAACGGAGAAGAAAAGTTCGTTCCTCGACCACATTACCATGTCCATGGGTCAACAATCATTTGGTGCCACAGACCAGTCGGCCCGATGGAGCGGCCCGGAGTGGACCTGAAACGTCGCAAGCTAAACGAATGTAAGTAAACTTGGTTTGATGGAGGTTCTCTGGTGATTTCTTATAGCTTTCGTGCTTTCTGGGAAACATCCATTGCTATTTTTAGGAGGAAAAGGAGCAATATCTTCTCCGGGGATGTATCAATAAGAACGAGTTGAGAAATCAGATCTTCTCCGTCACTTGTGATTCCACCTACATGACTTTTATTCAAGATGGTAGATTTCTCGTTAGGTTTCTCACCAGAAGATACCAGAGGGGCTATCTCAGACATGTCTTGAGGTAGGACTTGTATTTTATGGCTGGACGATTGTTCAGCAGGTTGAATGCTACTTACATTGGTCATATCATCACCAGTATGAACTACTTCAGAGGACACGTCTTCAGAAGTCACTGCAGATGCATCAAATTTATCTGTACTGCGCTTCAGTGACTTGTCAGGATGTTGACTCCTACTTCCATCTGTCAAGTCATCCCGGGTTGTGGGAGCCATATCTCTTGTATGCCCATCTCGTGGAGTGTGGTCATTGCTTGATGTAGCTCCCCGAAGTACCTTGGTGTCAGTATGTCCTTCGGTCTGGTCCTGTTCTTGAGAGGTCCCATCTCTGGTAGAGAGCTGCTGATCTTCGGCGCCTACGTTCACACATTCAGCATCGATCTGTGTATCTGTTGTATATGGTAGATAGTAGAAGAAATTGGTCTCTAAAAATATATATCGAATTGCGGTTATCATTGTTATGTAGAACATTTCTATTTCAATTTTCTAACACGGTTAATTCAAGTTTACGATACAGTAATGAAAGTAGGATTGTTCTTTGCAGTCAACGTTTTTAGTTACCATAAACATGTTTTGGGGTTTACAATAACTATTATTGAGAAATAGAGTAGCAAAAAATAGTACATAACCTATTTTCACAGCATTACGTCAAACAAATATGGGAAATAGACTTAAATAAAATAAAAAAATATTGATCTCTGTAACTAAACGCATTGGGTGTATTGCCGAGCAAATATGCCAGTAAATCTCATGTTGCCAAAGTGTTGATTTCGGTCTTTCTTCCGAGAATATCATACATTACCTTCCCTGAGAAACTGTTCTGCAAGGTTGACCAACTTTGCAGCTTGCAATTTCTGAGCTCTATCCGTTCATCTTCCCTGGACACACCTCTTCTCCATTGGTTCAGCATATGACGAGTTCCATCACTGGTAACACGGTTGAACCTCATATTGGTCATGTGTGCTCTCTGTATATCACCTTGTAGAAATCCCAGTTGACCACCAAGGCTGTCAATCTTGTCTTCATCGTAAAGTTCGACAGCTATCTTCTTTAAAATTTCTGCAAACTCATCATTAGGGGGCTCCTCTCTAGGATAGGATGGTACACGGTAAGGCCTAAAATAAAAACTTGTTGTATTGCCCTTTGCGACCGACCCAAAATTCTGAAAATCTACGGTCGGCATTTTTTTAAAAGTTTTTTTTGTTTAACCATTTTTTTAAAAATATTAATGAATTAAAACAAATGTGTATTTTGTTTGTTTAGACTAATAAGTTATAAATGCATGAAATCAAATTATTCCAAAATTCTCACTCGTGCAAACCATGGATAATTATGAGGTGATGAAAAGATATCAATAGAATGATGACGCTGAAACACATGTATCAAAGCATTAAAAACTGAGAAATATCAGCCAAAAGAGGGCGGGAAAAAAAAAAACATTCAAATCTGAAAAATATCGGCCCAAAGTGGGCGACAAAAAAAAAGTTAAAAAACTAAAACCTTTTCCGACCGACCGACCTATGTTTTGGCACCCAAAGGGCAATACAACGAGTTTTTGTTTTAGGCCTAATAAAGAACATAATTAAAAACTGGGGGGGGGGGGGGGTCAAAGAATGGTATGATGATAGGTATGATGTATCACTTAAAATATTAATCAAATATCTTTACTTAAGTGAATAAAAGAAAAAAGTTGTTCCGATGATAAGACTATACTTAACATGCTCAAATTAGTAATGGAAATTCATTAAAGGAGTTCACGTTAAACTTAAATCACCACAGACATGAATGCAGCTATAAAGATTTTCTTTTATTCTTCTTTCTTCTCATTTGGTTATTGACTTTTAATCTTTGCTCCACCTTCTACTCGTACACTAATCACTAAATAAAAAAATAAACAGCTAAATGTTACAAAAAATATCATTCTAAACATGATTTTAAATTTTTGGAACATAAGTACCGACGTATATTTAGAATTGTTATTGACAGTCTAGCACTACTCATTTTGAATGAGGCAGTATATTTCTTAGTAATGCCACTACAAGATAACAAAATACATTAATTGTCATGTTAGGAGTAAAGTTATTTCATCTCACCCTGCTTGTAATGTATCACTGCTTCCCATTCCTCCGGTTGAATTATCCTCTAATGATGATGTGCCTGTCATGAAGGAATGAAGTTGGTTTGAATGAGAAACACAAATATAAGAGAAAAACCTTTGTAATGATCTCTCGCGTTCACTCCATCTCTATTATAAAAACAAGGAAATTCTCAAGTGTAAATAATGCACAAGTTTTACTTTGTTACAGTTTCCCTGGATAATGTAATCGAATTGCGTTTTTTTTTGTTCAAACAACAATAAAAGTATATGTATTTATCAATTTAGTTTTTAGACAATTTTGGCAGTGATAACCTTACTCTTTTAAATATTTCCAAAGTAGCAAAAATGGGATAAGCTTCACATTATTAGTATTTCAAAAAGTAGCCAAAAATGGAAAAGGAGTTATATAGTATAATGTTAAAACGAAATGGGGTTGAAAAAGAAATGATATTGGAAAATAAAATCTTACCACCCTGAGCCTGTTTTCCAGAAGTCACCCAAGGAATAAAACGCCATTGAGGTGTCTCTGCTTTCTTCTTCCTCTGCTCTGCTGATCGTATCTCACTTTCTAGTCGAATTTTGGTTCTCAGCTTCCAGGTCTCTCGCTCAAGTTGTTCTACTGACCGTTTTTCCTTTTCAAATCGCTCTATGTCTTCCTTTCTTTCGTTGCATAATTCCTCCACTTGCTGTCTAAGAGTCGTCTCATTTCGTTCTTTCTCTTCTAGCATTTTTGTAAAACTGTCTACACGATGTTGCTTAATCTCGAGTTTCTTCGTTATTTCTGCTGTCAGTAAGTGCCTCTCCTGTTCACCTCTTGCTCTGGCTTCCTCTCTTCCTTTCTTTAATTCTTCAACTTGCTGTCTTAGAGTCGTCTCATTTTGCTCTTTCTCTCGTACACTTTCTGTCAAACTGTCTACACGCTGTTTCTTGGACTCGATTTCTTTCGTCATTTCTGCTGCCAGTGAGTGTTTCTCCTGTTCACCTCTTGTTCTGTCTTCCTCCCCTTCTTTCTTCAATTCTTCAACTTGCTGTCTTAGAGTTGTCTCATTTCGTTCTTTCTCTGCTAGCATTTCTGTCAAACTGTCCACAAACTGTTTCTTAGACTCGATTTCTTTCGTCATTTCTGCTGCCAGTGAGTGTTTCTCCTGTTCACCTCTTGTTCTGTCTTCCTCCCCTCCTTTCTTCAATTCTTCAACTTGCTGTCTTAGAGTCGTCTCATTTCGTTCTCTCTCTTCTAGCATTTGTGTCAAACTGGTCATTTCTGCCGCCAGTGAGCGCTTCTCCTGTTCACCTCTAGTTCTGTCTTCCTTTCTTCCTTTCTTCAATTCTTCAACTTGCTGTTTTAGAGAGGACTCGTTTCGCTCTTTCTCTCCTACAATTTCTGTCAAACTGTCCACACACTGTTTCTTAGACTCGATTTCTTTCGTCATTTCTTCCACCAGTGAGCGCTTCTCCTGTTCATCTCTTGCTCTGTCTTCCCTTCCTTCTTTCTTCAATTCTTCAACTTGCTGTCTCAGAGTTGTCTCATTTTGCTCTTTCTCTCGTACAATTTCTGTCAAACTGTCCACACGCTGTTTCTTAATCTCGAATTTCTTCGTCATTTCTGCTGTCAATGAGCGCTTCTCCTGTTCACCTCTTGTTCTGTCTTCCTCCCTTTCTTTCTTCAATTCTTCAACTTGCTGTCTCAGAGTCGTCTCATTTCGCTCTCTCTCTCCTACGATTTCTGTCAACGTGTCTACGCGTTTTTGCTTAGACTCGAGTTTCTTCGTCATTTCTGCTGTCAATGAGCGCTTCCCCTTTTCACCTCTTGTTCTGTCTTCCTCCCCTTCTTTGTTCAATTTTTCAACTTGCTGTCTTAGAGTCGTCTCATTTCGCTCTTTCTCTTCTAGCATTTCTGTCAAACTGTCTACCCGCTGTTTCTTAGACTCGATTTCTTTCGTCATTTGTGCTGCCAATGAGCGCTTCTCCTGTTCACCTCTTGATCTGTCTTCCTCTCCCTTTTTTCTCAATTCCTCAACTTGCTGTCTTAGTGTCGTCTCATTACGCTCTTTCTCCTCTAGCAATTCTGTCAAACTGTCTACATGATGTTGTTTAGACTCGAGTTTCTTCGTCATTTCAGCTGCTAGTGAGCGCTTCTCTTTTTCAGCTCTTGCTCTTTCGTCCTCCTTTTCGGTCTGTAGTCGCTCAACCTCACGTCTTGCCAGCTTTGTTTCCTTCAGTTCATTTATTGCTAACGCTCTGTCACCTTCTTGAAGGCATCCGTGAATGAGGCCAAGCCACTGCAACTGATCCTCATCTGAGAAATTGTGATCATCCAGATTTAATTTGTAAATATCAGTGATCCCGATATATTTAAAATCAGTTTCCACTTCGCCGATGTCCCAACGTCTTTCGGTAGAATTTATGGCACAGAGAGGGACGCGACCTATCCATTCGAAACATATTCAATGATTTTATTAGAAATTACATATAATGTCATGATGGTGTTATGACTTATATTTACCCTACATACGTGGCCTTATCTCCTTTTTTGAGGGGGTGTACTTTGACACAAATGAATTGAGAGAATCTGGAATGCTTCATTCATATCTGTTTGCGTTTTTAAATATTCCCATTTACTTCGTTGAGTGGCATTGTTATGAATATACCGCCATACCTAAATTGTGGACAGAATAGGGAATATGTAATGAGAGAAGAAGAGAGGGAGAGACCGAGAGAGAGGTGGTAATAAAGAAGAGAAACGGCAGAGGAGTCGGAGAGAGGTTTGAACCCAGAGAGTCAGGAGATATACATTTACAACTGTGAGAATGGAATTTAGCATTCATGGTAGGGAAATGAGTTAGGGCAATCAGGGTAATATATAGATAATACACATCGGTGAGGGCATTAGTAAGAATTACCCACACAAGTACTGTTTCGAAGTTACCGAGTGTGGGTAATTTTACTAATGCCCGAACAAAATGATGTGTATTATTTGTTTCATAAGATGATGTTTTCTTTGCTTCATTAAATGATGGTTTATAACATGATTTACTAATGACCGGTCATTAGTAAAGCTACGTGTTAGGCAAAATAAATGCCTGGTCACGTGTACGCTCTCAACCAATCATTTGATTAGGATCCGCTTCATCATCTTATAAAGCAACCTAATGACATTGTTTATGACATCGTTTGATTACAACAACTGCGACCGACAACAATAAAATGGAACATGATGGGAAATCTTAAGATCGGTCGTCAGTGTAAAGACCTGCAGTGGTAATGTTAAAATGATCATTATGAAATAAATAAATGAAGTAAAAATCACGTTGTGTTCAATTTATATAATACGGAGTATTTGGTGTGCGCATTGTAATTATTATGTTTAACTGTAATCACCCCATGGCTCATAATTGAACAAATTTGTTATCCTTAATGCGTATGAAGCACTAAATGATATATTTTAGGGTAGACAAACAGATTGGTGGAAAAAAAACTACTGAACATAATTATATTTTATCCAAATATAACGTCCTTATGGTTTCGTCGGGCTCATGTTAAAATCGTTGGCTTTGGGTTGTCCTTAAGTTTCATACGTAAAGTTCATGGTTAGAGCATGGACTTATTATGGATAGACATTAATCGTTTTCTTAACGAATTCATTGTGATTGTCTCCGTCAATGTCATCTCAATAACATTCCGTACATTTTTGGTCACTTTGATCTCATGATGGTCACCGCCAAAAAGCCGGGACAGAATCAAGATAGTGATTGTACACATGTTAATCAACATGCGCAGAAGATAATAATCTAAATCATGGAAAATCGATGTGCAGTTCTGACTTATAATCGGAAATTGTTGTTCCGTGTACTGTACGTGTATTTTATTTTGAAAAACATGTTGATATTACCAGATAGAGGTTATTTTTGGATTTTGGGGTTGTGATTGAAAATCTCGTTTCCCCCTATTTCCTCATAATATTCCAGAGTTACAAAGCACAGGGCTTATAGAGATCATGGCCTTCTAACTGTTTTATAAGGTCATGGGTGTGTGCGAAAGTGTGCGAATCAGTTATAATACATTTCATATCACCAAAATCGTGGTGGATATGGTGTGTATCAACAGTGTAATTGTTTATTAATTCACAATTGTTTAACGATACAACTTCATAGGTCTTCAGGATATTGTCCTACCTACCAATAAGGATTAGGGGCAAACTCACCTGTTATATCCTTCACCACCTTGATCAATAGACGGCTAGATACAATATTATCCGGGCTGAAGATAGAAATGAGAAAATGCACCGATTCAGAATCATTATTAATCACGTGATGATGATTATAGGGTTAATCCTAACAAGGTGCTTACAATTTGATTCTGCATCCCCCGCTTCACAAAAAGGCCGCCTTCATTTGTTATACGCTACAACGATTATAATAGGCATCTTATTGCATTTTCTGCAAAGCTAAATTAAAATTTTCTCGCCCAGTCGCTCCTCTCATTCAAAATATGTTAGAAAATGCAGTGTTTCTTAGCGTTTTCACATTTTTGTCTATAATAGCTAGCACCCGAAGCAAGAGGGCAGATGCTTCTGTTTATCAAATCAATAGATGGAGAAATACCACTTCCGCCTAAAATTAAATAAATAATTTTCAGTAAAGCTTTCTAATTGTCAGTGCTCTAAAATGCAGTTCAACGTTCTAAAACCTAGATTTTCTCATTATTCTCTGCAATTAGGTGCTACGCTTCCTTATATTATATCCCCAAATATAGGCGTATGTTGCAGATGCAATGCCTACAAGTTGACTCTGCGACCCGCCTTTTACCGAAGGCCACCTCAAAGAAAAGAAATTATATGAATTTCTTATACCATACAATGATTATAATAATCGTTATTAGTGTTTTACCATTCAAGCATTCTGCACATCAACATGAACATTCAACATGTACATTCGCTCGTTACGCTCCATCAAATGTTGGAAGATGCAGTGTTTGTTAGCGTTGTAAAAATTACGTCTAGAATATGCATCTGACGAGGGGGCAGGTGCCCGGCGGGGGGTGGGGGTGGGGGGAGGGGGGGGGGGGGGGGGGTGGTACTCAGATTCGGTTTGGACGGGGGTTGTGCCGCTCGAGCCTAAAAACCCCTACCAATTTGTAAGGGTCATTTTAGGGGATCTTTTTCGAAGTAAAGCCAATTTTTCACATTTTTCGGGTGTTTGCATTTTGAAAATTTTGAAAAAAACCGGACCAATGTTCAGGAATATTTTGGTTCAAAATGAAACCATGTTTAGGATTTTTTTTGTTGAAAAAGTGACCTATTATAGCGACACACCCCGTATGTCTTAATATGTGAGTACAGATATTTCCATTTATCAATGGATGGGGAAATACTTTTTGCGCCTCAAAGAAAATAAATAATGTAATAAATATAGTAAGATCTAGAAGGAGCTTGATAATTATGCGACAGAGCAAGCCACAAATATTTGTAGGATTATTGCGTTTTAAATTTTGAAAATGTCTATTTCTAATTGACGTTACGCCTCGTGTTTAGGTGCATACTATTATAACGGATAATGTCATTTCTACCTTTCCTTCTTTTTTATTGTTTTTCTGCCTTTTTCAAATATTTTTTTTAACGCTCCTTCAAGTGCCGCCCGGAGAAAGTGCCAGCAATGTATCTCCCGTATAAACGCCAGTAGTGATACACAAAACAATATTGAGTTCATTCCCTACCGTTAATTTTGTTTCAATTAATATACACGTGTGTGTGTGTGTGTGTGTGTATGTGGGTGTGTGTGTGTGTATGTGTGCGTTTGTGTGCGTGTGTATGCGTGCGTGTACTTAGGTGTGTTTTTTTTTACATACGTGTATTAATCAGATAAGATTATTTACGTCTGGGACCGACTATTAATGTCACCATCCGAAAGACGAGACTCAGTTTCGAACCTGGGTCCGATTAGAATCATCTTGTAGGTGAAGACAGAGAGCTCACCATGGACCTTATCCCTGCACCGACTCACGTATGGCACGTATTATGAGTATCTAAATAACTTCCTTTTACAAGACTCCCGTAACCAAGAGGTCATAAGTAAATGCGAAAGGGAAACGCGAACATTATTAGCAAGGTGCTGTGAAAGCAGAGAAGCCAAGCCTTTGGTGAAAATTTTGGCAATTTGGGGCAACGGCCCGATACTTCCCCCCGATGAAGATAACTAGCAATAAACTTGTACTTGAAGTAATTCGAATTCTGTTATAAATTATTATCATAATCAGTGTTTCAGTCCTCATTGATAAATTGATTAATTCTTAATGATTATTTCTTATTATATGCGCGTTTACAGCATTTTGATAAAAGCGCTGAAACCAGTGTTTTCTACTTTGTGTAAATCATTTGTTTTCAGTTTTGCGATAAAATTGTTTTTATTTGATTTGAGTCAAATTTAGGGCCCATGTGAATATGGAAAGCGAAAACTACTACTCACTTAAATAACAGCACCATACATCCAACCTTCTCAGCAAGGTCTTGTACATCTCGTTCGTTTAAACCTGGTGAGACGGTAAGAGAGAACGTGTTAGATACATTATGTATGATGAACCTTTGGGATACTATATGAACATGACATTAAGCCTACATGCAGACATAGAGAATAGATCAAAACAAGCTTGTGTAGTTCTATGAATTATATGCAATATGCCAGAATAAGACAAATTAATGAATTGTTTGTGCAATAACATATTTTAAGGTAACCGCACAATATGTTATTTTGTGATAAAAGAAACAGTCAACATCATGCCTTTCATGAAGAGAATCGTACATGGGTTTTAAAGTCGTGGAATCATACTAAGGAGGGAGCCAAATAATGAATAATCAATGAATCTATGTAGGCCTATACAAATAATGCCATGTGATATTCTTTTAAGAATTGCAGTGGGCAGTATTGGTACAATTACAAAACCAGAAATAGAAACACCATAACAACAACAACAACAAAATAAGGTTATTTTAAAAGCACAAGACATCACTCCCTGTAATAAAATTGTGCATCAACACGGTTTGATGCCCACGTGTATGCCCATGCAAAATACCCTGCTGGTAGTCTCCAAACTAATTATATCAAGAAAGGTCAAATGGTCACAGTGAAACATACACACGATATAACTAATGTTTTTTTTCTCATATAAATGACATGTTAAATTAACCAATGGCTTACACATATTCGTTTGTTTTTATAAATATGATGTACTACGCTCAATGTTTATAATGCGCATGTATTGTTAACTATTTAAACAATGACTTTATAAAAGAACGCAAGTGCTTAAATATTTGTCCCCTTTCAAGACGATAAAGGTGTGATGATGTCAATAATTAATGGGTTGCTTAGGCGTATGTCATGGTTCATACCATCAGGCGCGCCGGAAGCAGTTTGGGATTGGGGGGGGGGGGGGCAAACATTCCAGGGGGCTCATCTTCAAGGGGCAGTGACGTAACGAGCAAAAACGTTTGGAAGGGGGGGGGGGGCAGAAGAAAAATCTGCATCACCATCACTCTTACACGTTACATTCAGGGCAGGCCCCGCGGAACGTTTTTCAAAGTGGATTATTAACAATCAGGTAGAGCGTAAAATGGCGTGGGGTCCAGGGCCTGGGCCCCGGTAGGGGGTCAAGGGGCTGAGCCCCCAGAAGTTTAGGGGTTTTAGGCATTAAAATTATGGTCAGATAAGCATATTTAGATACCTTATTTGTGACACTGGCAGGCCACTAATTGGCGGAGAGTCAAGGGTGCAGAGCCCCCGGAAGTTCGGGGTTTTAGGTATTTAATAACGGTCAGATGAGCATACAGGGGACCGCCTTAGGGCCCTTGGTGGGGTCTGGGGGCGGAGCCCCCGTAAGCTCTGGGGTTTTTGGCATTTAATTACGGTCAGATGAGCATCCAGGGCCCCGCCTTAGGGCCCTTGGTGGGATTCCAGGGGGCAGAGCCCCCGGAAGCTCGGGGGTTTTAGGTATTTAATTACGGTCAGATGAGCATACAGGGGACCGCCCTAGGGCCCATGGTGGGATCTTGGCGCGGAGCCCCCGTAGCTCTGGGGTTTTAGCGTTTAATTACGGTCAGATGAGCATATTTTGATACCTCATTTGTGACATTGGCAGGTCACTTATTTTTTTCTCTCTCTCTTTCTTTCTTTTTCTCTGTAACAAACTTTTTCAACAATTGAGGGTGGCACGAGTCCCCGAGCCCGGCCGTTCTGCAGACCCTAACATAAATGCTTCTAAATAAGCATATTTTTCGCCCGACTGTAAATTTGGGAAATTCTAATCTTCAAACTAACAAACGCATAAAAAAGTATGACTTACAACAAAAATGAGAAAATATACCGGAAAATCATGTCATTTCAGTAACATTTGTAAATCACTGGTATCGAATAAAAAAATACCCCCCCCCCCCATCAGTACGCCAGCGTTCAGGGGCTCATAAGCTTCTCACCCCTATAACAAAAAAAAGACACGCTTTCCCATTCTCTCGCGATATGTCCACGATATGCGCGTATCGCTATTATAAAAACCTCCATTGATAAATATAGGTAGCATGCGCAATGTTTAGGAAATTTAATTCCTGTTAACTTTCCTTTTCTTTGAATGGAATTTCATACGTCATTTAATTCAGGTTTTTATTATTGTTATGTTCTTTTGGGTTAAAAATACAAACCATCTTTACTCCTTTACTGCTTTTTTTTTTTTTGAGGGGGGGGGGGGGGCGTTTTTTTGGGGGGGGCAAAAATGCGTTTTGCCCCCCCCCCCCCCACTTTTTTGATTGGGGGGGGGGGGGGGGGCAGCTGCCCCCCTGCCCCCCCACTTCCGGCGCCTATGCATACCATCAACATACAGACAATTGAAATGTTGAAGATTGAAGATTGAAGATTATTATTGGTCCATGCATGCAAACATTACATAGTAATTTTACTTCCAAGACTTTTCTGACAGTGAACATACAAATGATAAAAAATACAATTCAAAATTTAACAATAGAAAACGATTGACATAAATATGGGTAATTATTTATAATGTGCTTGTGCCCCTCAATTTCATATTGTCTACAATTACCATGCCTCATAATATTTCCCGTCAGCTTCCTGCCCCCCCCCCCCCCCCCCCCCCCCATCACGCCCCATCCACTTGGGCCCGATTCAAAGTCTCCGGTTATCCGTTTAATTGCAGTTCAATAGCTATCGAAAACAATAACAATTTAAAATCGAGTAGGAAATATATGATTATAAGGACAACTGATATCTAGTAAATAAATACAATTATACGATTCAAGCGACTGAGTATAACTATGACGATGTTGAATAATGTATGATTTTAATGTAATGTAGTATCCTACCAACGTACAGGTAAAGCAAGCCCAGTTATGATCAATTAGGACCAACACGCAGTCGGGTATACATTCTCTTATTTAGGGCATGTGGGCATAAGTGCCTAGTAAAGACAATGAAGAAAAAAATAGGAAATAAGAATACATCATTTGTTTTACCCAACATAATAGAGTGTATATACATTTTACAAAATGCTAGTTTATTTAGGGCAAAAGAGCATTCCGTTGGTTTAGTAATACTAAACACATAATTTGGCCTAACAATTCATTATTTTACCAAAAAAAACATACCTTAGGGTTATGAAATAGCTTTCATCCCATAGACACAGGTTCATAGTAGAGGTGTAGTTTAATTTTAATTACAACTAACACAAATACAACGACAGTGCATTTTTTTCAATATACGAACCAGGGCGAATTGTCATGATGATAGATATAGAATCAGTGAGGTATTCTTCCTGATCCTCAGTAGATGGTTGACGTTTATCAGCAAGCTTCCTCGCCTCTATGTCTCCATGAAGAGCGCGTCTCAGGGCAAGGACAATGCTCCGCTTATACCTGCTCAGATCAACCATACCAATGACAAGCTTACCAGGAAACACCACTCGTTCATCATCACAAGGTACAGCCTTGCCTGGTTTGTACGACAAGATTTCATGTCGTAATGTAGAAATCCTCGTCTTCAAATCCGCGTTTGAAGAAGCCATTCTGAATGACTACCTGCCTACGTTTGGTGTGGAACAGAACAGCCAAATGCAATTGATTTAATCAGTATATTCAGGCAATGCAAATGTTTACTGTTTAATAAATGTCTTTAAAAGCCTTTAATGGTTCTAAAGACCAATAACTAGTAATTTATCTATGAAATCCGACTAGGCAAACATTACGAATAATAATGCATTTGAATTTGTATTAAGAGCGAGGCTTATTTTTATAGTAAGGATAGGTCAATAGGCCATGGACTTTATATTTTTAGTGTTGTAAAAATGATTGCTACGTGTGCATTAAAAACCCTATCAATCCTGATTCGATATTTATATAACATTGACTGGCCTTTAGGGGGATACGTAGATTCAGATGGGTCTGGTGAGGGCTATATATTATGTCGTATCTCCTGAAAGTAGGAGCCAGTCAATATTATTATTTTATCCACATCAGACATCTAGAGCAAAATAAAATAAAATATTATCCTCATACGCCTGCTTTGCTTGCAGCTCTCCCGGTGAGCTCTGTCGACCCCACGCAGGCCTGGGGTCCGCGTAAAGTGCGCCGCCCTCATAATCCGGTCCCTGATAGGTAACCTCGCACTTAAAGATAAAGTTGAGTTCTGGTCATGCGATTGCATTGTAAAAGAAATGGTGTTGGATCGATCAGAAAAAGTTGACCATGTTGCATATCAGTAATGGTATGTACCGCAAGTTTTTGGAGTCATCAAAATGATAAGGAATTAGGCATAGTTTTGGTACAGTACACAGAAAGATGTATATGGGACTACACAAACATGTGGCATAAAAATCGGGCCTCATTTCTTAGTTGTTACTTTACGTTATGTATACGTCCAACTCGTTATGAAAACGCTATGTACACGCCCAAAATTGAAGAAAAAAACATCGATAGTTCAGCGTATGCCAGCGTTTTAACCATAAAAAGGCCAAGCTATTTGAGGTCTTAATACGGCCGGAGAGGGGGAATCGTGGCCACCCCAAATAATGTGAAAATTAGTTTAGTGATAGATTGAAGTATATTGAATAAGATGGTAATGTTTATTTCCTTTCATGTTTATTTATTTATTTTGTATTAATATTTGTATGGCAATATGCAATTTTTTTTGGGGGAAATATACCTACACACACGCACATAGGTGAGAATTACATATTTTGATAGACATGTGATGATATTTTGCCACCTGACACCCGAAACATAGTTCCCCCCCCCCCCCCTATAACAAATTTCGTGCGGGAGACATTAGGGAAAAAACTCATGAAATTTCAACGCCAAAGGTTCAGGAGTTTTGATGCAGCGGCAAATATTCGACAGGGGGTGGGGGCATTATGGACCCCGGCCTTATTAGGGTTAAGAGAAATGTTGATACGTCAGCATACGTATGGCTAATTCGTCAAGGTGTGATAGCCTATGAGGGCCATAAAAGGGCGCACAATTCCAAAGATGAACAGGGCAATGTAATAGACGGGTTTATTTACATATTACAATGTATGGATGTTTATTTCCTGGGGACCTAGTGATGAGTTATTGAAGTAACCTGTTATTAATGAATTAATAACAATACTCAAAATCCAGCATGCTTACATTACTAGCCTAGTTGGTTTTAAACTAAATGGTCCTAAGTTGTCAACTAAAACACTTTAATTGCTGACTAAGGTTATTAGGCAACTGAATTGATCTCAACATTTAGAATGATGAAGAGTAACTCTAAATCATTAGTTGGAAAAGCGTGCTAATTCAAGCATGATTTAACGGATACATCTGCTTTTTATAGAAAGATCAAACAAAAACCAGGCAATAACCCCTTCTTGGTAAATCTATTCCAAACTTTGCTGTTCAGAAAATATGAGGAGTTGCTCAGGAAGGGATTTACATTTAGTGTTATGTTTAGTTGAGTCAGGTCGCTACTCCACCAGTTGGTACTAAACGATTTTAGTGAGCTACTATATCGGGCCTAGTAAGGTTTTATGAATGTGGGTCCATTTCATTTACTATGTCCACGCAAAATGACTACTGAAATCAATTACTTTTTATTACAAATGAGGTGCGTCCAAGTCATTTTTTTTTCTTGAATACACAAGTAGCATGATGTTAAGTGGTCAATTACGTACGCTAGAACATCATGAATTATTTATGTGTCATCTACTTCATTCATAACTACATCATTAGCTATGCATTACAATAATATAACGGTAAGAGGAAAGCCCAATAGAATTGAGGGGTCAGTATTTACACGTGTATCGTGCAGAGCATATTTGATATCATACAGTGTTGAGTTTAGAGCAAATAAAGCTTACCCGAGACGACATTTACACACGCAATGGCTTCCTCACTCTCTTTCTCTCTCTCTCCCTCTCTCTCTCTCTCTCTCTCTCTATCTCTCTACTCTCTCTCTTTTTACTTTCATTCTCCTATTCTGACTATTCCCGCTCTTTTCTATGTAACTACATATCTCTTTAATACTTGCCATTCTCTAATAAATCACGGACCCTCCCATCATCTCTTCCTTCTCTCTCTCTCTCTCTCTATGCCCCCTCTCACATTTCTCTTCACTCTCCCTCTCCCCCTCTTAATCAAGCCCCCCTTTTCTGTTTTTTCCCCTATTGTGTATTTCACAACTTATTTTTTCCGACTCCACACAAGGATGAGTGAAATCAAGATTTGAAATAATAAGCTTTCATCCCAAATATAATATTGAATTTTGTTTTATTTTAAAGTTCATTTGATATATTCATTTGTAGTCTATAATAATGGTGACATGGAAATTCCAAGTTTTATCACACAGTGGTACGTAAAACCATCAAACCCAACTAATGATGAGAACACCGTTTATTGTGTGAAGGGCAGGGGTGTAGGCAGCCTTGTTTCAAGTGGCAATACATGGTACTAATAGCATGTACAGGTAAATCTAATAACGCCCTCTTTAGGCAAATACATTACACTCTTCGTCTTCCTCTTCTTCCTCCTAGCTCCCTCTCCAGTTCGGCCTGCTCCTTCGTCTGCTGCTCCAACTGCTCAACCTCATACTTTAGCTCCTCCTCCTCTACGTACACTGTCTTCCTTATCAACCTCATCCTGCTTCTCTTCACTCTTCCCCTCCTCCTCCCGTTCAGACTGTTCCTCCTCCTGCCGTTGCTCTAATCGATCTTCCATCTTTTCCTCCCCTTTCTGCTCCTCAAATTGCTCGCCCTCAAACTCCTGCTTTTACCCCCTCCTTGACAAACTTCTCCACCTCATCCACTTCATTCTGCTTCTCCTCTCCCTGCTCCTCCAACCCTTCTAACGTTCGCCCCTCCTCCTCTACGAACTCCTCTCGTCCACCTCCTCCGCCACATCCTGCTTCTCCTCTCCCTGCTCCTCCAACCCTTCTAACGTTCGCCCCTCCTCCTCTACGAACTCCTCCTCGTCCACCTACTCCACCTCATCCTGCTTCTCCTCTCCCTGTTTCTCCAATCCTTCTAACTTTCGCCCCTCCTCCTCTACGAACTCCTCCTCGTCCACCTACTCCACCTCATCCTGCTTCTCCTCTCCCTCCTCCTCCAATCCTTCTAACTTTCGCCCCTCCTCCTCTACGAAGTCCTCCTCATCCACCTCCTACCCCTCATCGTGCTTCTCGTCTCCCTGCTCCTCCAATCCTTCTAACTTCCGCCCCTCCTCCTCTACGGACTTCTCCTCATCCACCTACTCCACCTCATCCTGCTTCTCCTCTCACTGCTTCTCCAACCCTTCTAACTTTAGCCCCTCCTCCTCTTCGAACTCCTCCTCATCCACCTACTCCACCCATGGGCGTAGATCTGTAATTGATACCTATTGTTTAGGGGGGGGTGATCTATTCATTCATCCCCCCTGAACAATAAGTATTACTTAAGGATTGACGCCCATGACTCCACCTCATCATGCTTCTCCTTTCCCTGCTCCTCCAACCCTTCTAACTTTCGCCCTCCTCCTCTACGAACTCCTCCGGCTCATCCACCTACTCCACCTCGTCATGCTTCGCCTCTCCTTCCTCCTCCAATCCTTCTTACTTTCGCCCCTCCTCCTCTTCGAAGTCCTCCTCATCTACCTCCTACCCCTCATCCTGCTTCTCCTCTTCCTGCTCCTCCAACCCTTCTAAATATTGCCCCTCCTCCTCTGCGAACCCCTCCTCGTTCACCTCCTCCGCCTCATCCTGCTTCTCCTCTTCATGTTGCGCCAACTGATGGTGCTCCTGCTACTGCTCCTCATGTGCGAACTCCTTCTTTTCCTTTAACGCATGCTGCTTCTCTTGCTCCTTTGCATTCTGATGCTCCAACTGATCCCTCTCTATAACCACTTTCTGCTCCTCAAGCTGCTCCTCCTTTTCCTGCTTCAACTGCTCGTTCTAAACATCTTCCTCCTCAAACCCACCCTGCATGCTTGTTCTCCTCCTCCTCCTCCTCCTCCTTCCCCTTCTCTCAAGTTCATCACCCTGTATCTCCTCGATCCTGCTCAAATTGCTCCTTCATCACCTCTTCCTCCTCAAACCCATCCTTCTCCTTCTCCTCCATCTTCTTCCTCGAGCTAATCAACCTGCTTCTCCTTCACGTCCTGCTCAAATTGTGCTGCTCCACTTCTTTAAGTTCCTCTCCCTGATAGATAGATAGATAGATAGAAATGGTTTTATTTCAAAATTCCATCATCGCAACTGAATTGCCATTGGAATACAATTGCAAAGTACACGTATTCACAAGTTAAAAGTACAATAGTCAATAGAACTATGACAGAATATATTGACAAAAATCATCATATTAAAACTCTATATAAAAATTAAATGAGTATGAAAAAGAAAAGGGATGAGTGAGAAATAGGAGCAAGGAGCAAGAATCAATAAAAGGTGAGAATGGAATGAAAGAAACAGAAAGGAAGGGTAAGTAAGAGGAAAATATCAGGAAAAATGAGGTGGAAAACATATGAAATGAGCCTTCTATTAATTAGCTTAAAAATATACAGATCCTCATTATCTATAACAGCTTTTCCTTCTCCTCCTCCTCTTATTGGTCCTCTAATGCTCTTCCAACTCCTCTTCAAACTCATCCTCGTCCGTCTGCTCCTGCTCCTGCTACCGCCCATGCTGATTCGTCTCTATCTTCATCCAGCTCCTCCCCCTGTTCCTCCTGCTCCTCTTGCTCCATCTCCTTCTCTTCTACTTTCGGCGAATCCGAAGTTTCACTATAGATGACGTATCGCTGATGCTTGGTCTCTAAGCATTCGAACGAAATCATCTATTTATTCAACATTTATGTTGTTTAGGTATACATACGTATCAAACTCGTTGACATCCGCCACTTATAGTTCGGAAGCAGGCAATAAGGGAGTTTACAGATACAATCTGCGCATGGGCAGATAAAGGTCATTTGTTCCAAAATGGTAAAACCCACGGAGATGAATACTGGATATGCGCTCATGAAAGTTATGTTACATTATTCATTTATGCACCAACGGTACATTATATGATACGCAGATGGAAGTATTCTTTTCAAGAGGTCAAACAAAAGGTATTCATGAAGCACATTTAGGACTTCGGCAGTTATTATTCTAAGATGCTCAAAGTTGAACTTCTCCATTTGTAAAAGATCTGTGGATATTTGGGGACATTTGTACCATGTGCTATCTGTAAACTCCCTTATACTTAAGTTGGTAGATGTTTAAAGAAGGAAGAGACTGGAATTGATATGAATATTTGCATGATAATTTTGTATCTAAAAAGATAAAAAGATAGCACGGCTCACTAACAGCCCAAACAGCTGCGGAGAACTAAATAAGTCCATCATAGATGTTGTATCTAGACATTGAATTCGTGACGGAAACGATTTAAATTATGTGCCGCTTTGATCGAGACATAATGTAGAAACTTTTAAGAAAATCCACCCTCCGCTCATATAACACGCATACGTACGAGCTTATTAAGTAATCAATGATGTAGAAACAGTAACAATGATTGTGCTGACTATTGTTTGGTACAACTCTGGCATCATTAAATTAATGACAGGAGTAGGCGAACAAAATCACACGTCGTTCATAAATTAATTAAAGTTCTGATTATTAATTATACGGATATGTACAATATTGGATTTTTTATTTTACCCGAATTTATGGAATTATTTTGACAATGATTTATTCCTAATAGATCTAGATAATAGTATACATTCTCAGATTTTATTGAATAATAATTTGCCAGAGTTTGTTTTGCGTGACTGATCTTTTGTGTGCCCATGCCTTAAGCCATAATGCATGGCCGTACAGAGGATTTTTATATTTTGGGGACCGAGGGAAAATTCAATAAATTATTGATAATTTAGTGCATTTTCTTTTCTTTTTTTTATTTGTGGGAACTGCCCCTCATCCTAGCCCCCACTGCGTACAGTCATGGTTTAGTGGCAAAGCAATGGCCTCGTAACTGTGAGGCCCTAGGATCAAAACCGTGTCGATGTGCCATATTAGTGCCCTTTTGTGGGGCATTAGTCCTCATTACTGTCATTTAAGACTTAAGGGCGTAGGTCCCCTAGTTGATAAGCATAGTAGCATACACATGCTTTAAAATCTTATTTACCTTATGTTATTCAAATCTGTTTTGGACCCCCGTCTATCCTTCTTATTGGTGGTGGAAGTGGTACTGGTTAAAACATGCACAGGAAAGCAGAAATTATAGAGAAACGTCTTGATAAACACTGCAGCCTTGATTTCTTTCCTATTATGCTCGGATGTTTCATTTCGGAGCTTAATACCATTTTTAGTTAATTAATAATGATCGGCTTGGTGTGCTTTTTACAGAAGATTTGCATGAGTTATTTATTCACTATTTAATTCATATCTTTATTTATTAAAGAATTGTTTATACAGGAAACATAAGATCAGTTTAATGCTTTTTGCCATCTTCGTCTTGAACTTCTAAAACTAGGACTTCAGGATACAGCTTTCAGCATCGTTGTGAAACCCGGTCTTCTATCTGCGAATCTCACCATGTCGAATCGTGAATTGTATTTCCAAATTTAAGGATGCTTCAGACTTGTCAGCGATTTGATTATAACATTTTGTTTGCCTTGATCAAGATCGAATTTGCGGGCATTCAACTTTTACACCGGAAAAAATGCACCGGGCTTTATTTCGTTAAAGTGAGTATAGCGGTAGGAATAGGGTTAGTATTGGTTTCAGATTAGGTTTATGGTAAGGGTGAAAGTGAAGTATATTTTAGGCTCCAGGGCTCAGGTGAAGAATTCACTTAGGGCAGAATATTAGCACTGAGCATATATTATGGGCAATTGCCGTTTAATTTTATTTCGTCGTGCTTTCTGCATTTCCTATGTTGAAGGACATTCTAGAATGGCACTTTGTTCATGTTTTAAGTTAATACAAAAAATAGAAGTAAACATGTAATTTATAATTTTGTCAACTTCATATTAAGGTTTTGAAGTTTACCGTTATATTTAAAGCCCATTGGGAGCATTTACTATGTATCCATTCATAATGACACAATTTGAATAATGCAGTTTGTAACGTGTGCATGTTCCCACCCCATCCCATTCCCCATTCTCCTCTCTATCCGACCTCTTTTCTTTTCCATACTTTCATTCTCTCTATTTCTCTCTTCTGTTCCCACTCCCTCTGTCTAAAAGCCTCTCTCTTCAATACACACAGAAAAAACCTCTTTCGCTAATGCTCCTTTTCTCTTACATTTATGATCATTTATGTGTAAAGCCCCTCCCTCCCCCCTCCCGCCTCCCCTCTCCCTTTACCTGCATAATATGCCACTCACTAAATGTTCTAGTTATTAAGGCGAGGGTGAAATCTATGCCCCGCCCCCTGGTGTCAATAAAGGCCTGCCCCCGTTGATGATAATGGTTTAAATCATACAAGTATACCCTCCCTGCATCTTAATTTACTTTCGAAAACACTTCACACATGAAAGAAATATCAATGCCAAACGAATATTCAAATGATTTATTAAGCACTTTTTTAATCTCTATGATTCTCTTGCAAGTAAAATCATATTAAGCTGATGAGCGATCTGGTAGAGAAATATGTATTAGTGATAATATCGAGGAAGACAAAGAAATGGTATTAGTAGCTTACATAATTATTTGAAATGAAATCAAAAGTTATGTCACTTATTTCTTACATAATGTTCTGAATACCATCTATAGAAATTTCCCCAACCATTGTAATATATTTGAAGACAATTTCATATGACTTAAAATATCAATTATCATTTCCATGATCAACTAGATTTCCCAAGTGATATACAGAAAAATATACATTTGCAATTCGAGATTACACAGAAATCTAGAATTGCTTGATTTGGTACGCCAACTAAGCCCATATGATATTTTGCACGCAGATACGCCTGCATACTGTGAATGCAAGTATTGTTCATTTACGTTCAATGCGAAAAGTATTGCTGTATATACAGAGAATTAAGGACTAATGTAATGAGCGTTAAGTAATACATGCTTATCTGTGCAGTATTTGTTATTAATATAATTATGTAGAAATTAAAAAGTTTCTTACATCGTTAATATCTGCATTCCAATTGTTAATACCACATCTATGTACAAGCAAATGATTGTATATTCATGAGACAACTGGTTTCATGTTTTACCGTATTTACCTTTATCTACAATATCTAAATCTACGTGTTTTCTTTTTGATTATTTTTCATGCTTTCATGTATAACAACATTATTTTTATGTAAATATTTAAGGTACTGAACGATTATTTTGAAAATTAAAGACTTGTTTATTTTTCAGCTTGGACAGTTAATGTACAAGCTCAACACTAAACAATTACCTTTTCCTTTTAATGATATGTTCGTAAGAAATGATTCAATTCATAGTTACTTCAATCGCCAGGCGAGCTCATTTCATCTACCATTAAGTAGAACATCGTTTGCACAAAAGACATTTGCATGTGCAGGTCCAAAATTATTATACAGTGTAATTCGATACAAATTTTCAAGAGTAGAATTAAAATATTTATTCTGGAAAGTGACTAGGCTATTGCATTCCCCAATCAAATATAATTTGTAGTGTGACTTTATTTCACTTTGATTATTTATTTGTATGTATGCATTTGTCATTGTTCTGCGTTTAAAAATAATTTTTGTATTACTGAATCAGTTATTGTTATTGTTGTTTTTCCACATTAAACAAAAATCATAATAATTCGTTTTTCTAGGGAGACCTTTACCCTGCAAGCTCTGCCTTTAGCCCACCCTCCTTACCTTTCAATTTCATGTTTTGTCAATGTATTGAATTGTGCAAATTGATCTATATGTATATTAATGTGAATATGTGTAAAAATTTACCATCATTGTAAATATGAAAAATTGAAACGGGAAAAAGAAATGAATTGAATTAAATTGAATCGAAAAAGGTTAGACAAATTTACATAGACAACTAAGCAGTCTTGATATACATAATTATACGCCTTGTACGTCAAGATATACGAGTACGTGGAAAAATATATGAAAACAGAGACAAACAAAATATTAAAGAAGATATGATATAAGTATACTTATGTACAGTGTGTTGGATATTATACAATTAATGTACATGTATCTTATTTATGTTATTTATTACTTTCATATGTATTATTCATTCTTTTATTTCGTTAGTGTTTCATATATTAATTTTACTTACTTATCTATGTCAAACTGGTGGTTGATACATAAGAAGCAAACAGCGTTGCAGCTTTTTGACTGAAATAATTCGAATCTTCTGCTTCGAGTTATGATTTTTTTCCAGCAATAAAATGAAATGTGAAATTCGAACATTATAAGACTGACCGAAACTAATATTTTCTGACAGATTAAAGTTTAAAAATTAATCAAAATTGCACCAGTTCTAATTAGTAACTCTAGTAATAATAATACTAAATATTAATTGAAGTTTTATATCTATTCTATAATAATTACTCAATTTAATTGAAGTTATATATCATGATATGTTGCTAAAAGGGAAATTCAAATCTACTCTGAACAAATATCACGTCCTGCATGCCATTCTCGTAATATATTAAAATCTACCCAGTTGAAATTATGTATGCCATGTTTGGACACTAGTTTTAACATTACAATATATATAATATATTCATGACGATAATGTCTATGACTGTTAAGAAATATCGTCCATGTAATTGATTAATAGCATCAAATGATATAAATAAATTAGCTGGATTTATTTTTTTCGCTTGCGACGTCTTACGTCTATTGCGGGACGCTTCATCAGGCCGACTGTACTGACGGGTCTTTGAAAGGTCAACGGAGAAGAAAAGTTCGTTCCTCGACCACATCACCATGTCCATGGGTCAACAATCATTTGGTGCCACAGACCAGTCGGCCCGAGATGAAGCGTCCATGAGAGGACCTGAAACTTCGCAAGCTAAAAGAATGTAAGTAAACTTGGTTTGATGAAGGTTCTCCTGGTTTTTGTTTAACCCGAGTGCTTTCTAGGAAACATCCATTATTATTTCTAGGAGAAAAAGGAGCAATGTATCAAAAAGAACGAGTTGAGAAATCAGATCTTCTCCTTCACTTATGATTCCACCTACATGGCTTTTATCCAAGATGGTGGATTGATCGTTGGGTTTCTCACCAGAAAATACCAGAGGGGCTATCCCAGACATGTCTTCAGATAGGACTTGCATTTCATGGCTGGACGATGGTTCAGAAGGTTGAATGCTACTTACATCGGTCATATCATCACCAGTAAGAACTACTTCAGAGGACACGTCTTCAGAAGTCACTTCGGATGCATCAAATTTCTCTGTAATGTGCTTCAGTGACTTGTCAGGATGTTGACTCCCACTTCCATCTGTCAAGTCCTCCTGGGTTTCGGAAGCCATATTTCCTGTATGTCCATCTCGAGGAGTGTGATCATTGCTAGCTGTAGCTCCCCGGAATACCTGGGTGTCAGTATGTCCTTCGGTCTGGTCCTGTTCTTGAGAGGTCTCATCTCTGGTAGAGAGCTGCTGATCGTCGGCGTGTTCGTCGACATATTCGGCATCGATCTGTGTATCTGTTGTATATGGCAGACAGTAGGAAAAAGCGGTTCCTAAAAACATATCTAATTGCGGTTATCATGATTATGCAGAACTTATCAGAGTGAATTTAAATTTTCTAACACGGCTGGGTTAATTTAAGTTCATGATACAGTAATAAAGGCCCATTGTTCTTTGCAGAGAATGTTTTAAGTTACCGATAAGTATTTTTTTTTCGTGTACACAACTATTATTGAGAAATAGTGAAACGGAAAATAGCACATACTCTTTTTTCTCTTTACTACATCAAATTACCATCTATTCAGTAAAATAAAAAATGTCAACTGGAAATGTTATCTTCTTCATTTTCTCAACATTAAATCGCCAACAAATTATCGGTATTTTGAATGTGGAAAATAGACTTAAATTAAAAATTACATTCTCTGAAAGTAAACACATGGGGGTGTATTGCTAAGCAAATATGCCAATAAATCTCATGTTGCCAAAGTGTTGATTGTGGTCTTTCTTCCAAGAATATCATACATTACCTTCGCTGAAAAACTGGTCTGCAAGGTTGACCAACTTGGCAGCTTGCAGTGCATTTCTGAGCTCCATCCGTTCATCTTCCCTGGACACACCCCTTCTCCATTGGTTCAACATATGACGAGTTCCATCACTGGTAACACGGTTGAACCTCATATTGGTCATGTGTGCTCTCTGTATATCACCCTGTAGAAATCCCAGTTGACCACCAAGGCTGTCAATCTTGTCTTCATCGTAAAGTTCGACAGCTATCTTCTTTAAAATGTCTGCAAACTCATCATCTGGGGGCTCCTCTCTAGGATGGTACACAGTAATAAAGAATATCAATAAAAACATGGGGGGGGGGGGGTCAAAGAACGTAGGTATGATGTATCACGTTAAATATTAATCAAAATCTTTACTTAGGTGAATTCAAAATAACGATAGAAAAAATAGTTCTTCCGATGATAACACCATACTCAACATGCTCAAATCAGAAATTGGAAATTCATTAAAGGAATTCACGTTAAGCTTAAATAACCACAGACTGGAATGCAGCTAAGATTTTTGTTCTTCTTTTTTCTTTTCATTTGGTTATTGAATGTTAATATTTGCTTCACTTCTACTTCTAGATTAATCACTAAATTAAAAAGAAATTTAAACAAAAAATGAAATTGATAAATACGATTTTGAATTTATGGAACATAAGTGCCGCCGTATATTTAGAACCGTTATTGACAGTCTAGCACCACCCATTTTGAATGAGGCATGATATTTCGTAGTAATGTCACTACAAGATGAAATAATGCATTCATTGTCATGTTAAGAGTAAAGTTATTTCATCTCACCCTGCTTGTACTGTATCAATCCTTTCCATTCCTCCGGTTGAATTATCCTCAAATGATGATGTGCCTGTCATGAAGGAATAAAGTCAGTTTAAATGAGAAACACAAATTGAAGAGAAAATATTTGTAATGATCTCTAGCGTTCACTGTATCTCTATTATATACACAAAAAAGTTCTCAAGTGTAAATGCATTGCTCGAGTTTCCCCGGATAATGTAATCGAATTGCGTTATTTTTTGTTCAAACTTCAATATATGTAAATATCAATTTAGTTTTTAGAACATTTTGGGCCGTGATAACGTTACTTTTTTTTAAAAATATTTCAAAAAGTAGCCAAATATGGGATATGAGTTATAAAGTATAATGTTAAAACGAAATAGGGTTGATAAGGAAATGATATTGGAAAAAAAAATCTTACCACCCTGAGCCTGTTTTCCAGAATTCATCCAGGGAATTAAACTCTGCATCCACTGAGGTGTCTCTGCTTTCTTCTTCAGCTCTGCTGATCGCATCTCACTTTCCAGTTGAATTTTGGTTCTCAGCTTCCAGGTCACTCGCTCAAGTTGCTCCATACGCTTTTCCTTAGAGTCAATCTCCTTCTTCCAGCTTGATTCGATTGAGCCTCTCTCCTTTTCAAATTGCGCTCTATCTTCCTGCCTTTCGTTCTTTAACTCTTCAACTTGCTGTCTTAGAGTCGTCTCATTTCGCTCTTTCTCTCGTAGAATTTCTGTCAAACTGTCCACACGATGTTTCTTAGACTCGATTTCTTTCGTCATTACTCCCGCCAGTAAGCGCTTCTCCTGTTCACCTCTTGCTCTGTCTTCCTCTCTTCCTTTCTTTACCTCTTCAATTTGCTGTCTTAGAGTCGTCTCGTTCCGCTCTTTCTCCTGTACAATTTTCATCAAAGTGTCTACACGATGTTTCTTAGACTCGATTTCTTTCGTCATTTCTGCCGCCAGTGAGCGCTTCTCCTGTTCACCTCTTGCTCTGTCTTCCTCTCCTTCTTTCTTTAATTCTCCAACTTGCTGTTTTAGAGATGTCTCGTTTCGCTCTTTCTCCTCTAGCAATTCTGTCAAAGTGTCTACACGCTGTTGCTTAAACTCGATTTCTTTCGTCATTTCTGCCGTCAGTAAGCGCTTCTCCTGTTCACCTCTTGTTCTGTCTTCCTCCCATCCTTTCTTCAATTTTTCAACTTGCTGTCTTAGAGTCGTCTCATTTCGCTCTTTCTCTCGTACAATTCCTGTCAAACTGTCTACACGAATTTGCTTAATCTCGAATTTCTTCGTCATTTCTGCTGTCAATGAGCGCTTCTCCTGTTCACCTCTTGTTCTGTCTTCCTCCCCTTCTTTCTTCAATTCTTCAACTTGCTGTCTTAGAGTCGTCTCATTTCGCTCTTTCTCTCGTACATTTTCTGTCAAAGTGTCTACATGATATTGCTTAAACTCGAGTTTCTTTGACATTTCTGCAGCCAGTAAGCGCTTCTCCTGTTCACTTCTTGCTCTGTCTTCCTCTCTTTCTTTCTTTAATGCTTCAACTTGCTGTCTTAGAGTCGTCTCATTTCGCTCTTTCTCCTCAAGCAATTCTGTCAAACTGTCTACATGATGTTGTTTAGACTCGAGTTTCTTCGTCATTTCAGCTGCTAGTGACCGCTTCTCTTTTTTAGCTCTTGCTCTTTCGTCCTTCCTTTCGGTCTGTAGTCGCTCAACCTCACGTCTTGCCAGGTTTATTTCCTTCCGTTCATTTATTGCTAACACTCTGTCACCTTCTTGAAGACATCTATGTATTAGGTCAAGCCATTGCAACCGATCCGCATATGAGACAATTTTATCAGTCAGATGTACTACGTAAATATCAGAGATCCCGAGATGATTTAAATCAGTTTTCGCTCTTTCGATGAATTTACGTCTCCCGGTAGAGCATATGCCACAGAGAGGGACGTGACCTATCCATTTGAAACATATTCAATGAGTTTATTAGAAATTACATCAAATGTCATGATGATGTTATGAATTCTATTTACCACACATACGTGGCCTTATCTCCTTTTTTTTTGTTGGGGGGGGGGGGGGGGTACTTTGACACAAATGAATAGAGATAATCTGCAATGCTTCATTCATCTCTGTTTGTGTTTTTTCAATACTTCTTATCAACTTCGTTGAGTGGCATTGTTGTGAATATGTACCGCCATATTTGAATTGTGAATAAAGTGGGGAAAATGTAATGAGAGAAGTAGGGTGGGAGAGAGAGAGAGAGAGAGAGAGAGAGAGAAAGAGAGGGGGTAATAAAGAAGAGAGACGGCAGAGAAGTCGGAGTGAGGATTGAACCTAGAGAGTCAGGAGATATACATTTACAACTGTGAAAACGGAAATTACATTTAGCATTCATGGTAGGGAAATGAGTTGGGGCAATCAGGGTAAGACAGCCTAATGATATTGTTTATTATACCGTTTGATTACAACAACTGCGACCTACAAATATAATTTAAAACATGACTGGAAATCTAGAGATCGGTCGTCAGTGTAAAGACCAGTGATAACGTGTAAAAAGATAGTTATGAAATAAATAATTGAATAACCTAAAGATTACGTTGTGATCGATTGATATAATACGGAATATTTGGTGTGAGCAGTCTAATTATTATGTTTAACTGTAATCACCCAATACCACGGCTCATAATTATTATATCCCCTTAATATACATTTAGCACTAAATGATATTTTTGGTTCTACTTCTAGGACACCTACCCCCTAGACAACCACCCTCCGGATAATCACCCATAGGATAACCATCCTCTACGACAACCGCCATCCAGGAAAACTACCCCCTTGGACAACAACCCCAGACAACAACCCCCTAGGACAAGCACCTTCTAGGACAACTACTACCGGACAACTACCCCCAGACAACTACCCCCTACGACAATCATCCTCTAGGACAAATACCGCACGGACAATCATCATAGGTACATGGTTAGAGTGATAAAATAGATGTTTTGTGGGATTGTTATAGATAATACACACCATGATGTTTCAAATAAATTACAAACCGAGGACATATGATTTGTGCATATACACAGAATATAATAGAAACATGAAACTTGTCCAAACAATTCGATGGATTTGATGATAATGAATGTAACATAAATGAGGAAATAGTGTAATCCCACATGTCTATAATATAGGCCTACACAAAGGAAGTGGTATAAGTATCAATATGCACTTCATGAAAGAAGGAAAAGGCATTTAAATGACAAAATGAGCGGATGAAGTGGAGTGTTAGAGTCCAGGATATCGACTTGATCGGAATTAACGATGTGTAATTAAGTTCTTGTTAATATGAGATAATGGATAATATAGAAAACTAAGATGAGTACTTGATATCAATGTCATATTGCTTTTTGAAATGTGCATGTGATATCAAATGACTACTGGTTGTACCTCGATTGTTTCATCAGTGTCCTAGTCATAACTGATGCAAAATCATTATATGCAAACAACATGTACCAACCGTCATATTCAAAACTATCATGCGTGAACGTAACCTGGCTCGTAATGTTATTTATTTATTCATCTCGTCATTTGTCCATTATTTTAATCAATACAGTGGTGTATATCACCATATTGTGGTGGATATGGTGTGAATCAACAGTGTCATTGTTTATCAATTCACAATTATTTGGAGATACATCTTCATGTCTTCAGTATATTGTCCTACCTAACATTAAGGATTAGGGGCAAACTCACCTGTTACCTCCTGTATCACCCTGATCCATTGATGGCTAAATACAATATCACCCGGGCTGAAGATAGAATTCAGAATCATTATTAATCATATGATGATGATGATAGGGTTAATGATAACAAACTGCAAACAATTTGATACTGCATCCCCCGCTCCACAAAAATGCCGACCCCCTCATTTGTTATACGTTACAACGATTATGAAAAGCATCTTAGTAGTACGACATGCACATTTTCTGCAAAGCTAAATTGAAATTTTCTCGCCCAGTCGCTCCTCTCTCATTCAACATATGTTTCTTAGCGCTTTCACATTGTTGTCTATAATAGGCAGCGGATGCAAGAGGGCAGACACTTCTATTTATCAAATCAATATATGGGGAAATACCTCTTCCCCCGAAAATTCAATAAAAGATTTTTCAGTAAAGCTTTCCGATTGTATATGCTTTAAAATGCAGTTCAAAGTTCTAAAACCTAGATTTTCTCATTATTCTCTGTAATTAGGTGCTACGCTTCCTTATATTATACCCCCCGATATAGGCGTATGTTGCAGATGCTATGCCTACAAGTTGTCTCTGCAACCCGAAGGCCACCTCAAAGAAAATAAATTATATGAATTTATTATACAATACAACGATTATAATAATCGTTCTTAGTGTTCAAACATGCAAGCCTTCTACACATCAACATGAACATTCAACGTGTACATTCGCTTAGTCGATACGCTCCATCAAATGTTAGAAGATGCAGTGTTTGTTAGCGCTGTAAACATTATGTCTAGAATAGGCATCAGACAAGGGGGCTGGTGCCCGGTGGGGGGGGGGGGGGGGGGGGGGTACTCAGATTTGGTTAGGACGGGGGTGTGTCGTTCAAGCCCCGAAACCGCTACCCATTGTTAAGGGTCACTTAGGGGATTTTTCTCGAAATAAAGCCCGTTTTTCACATTTAACATTTTTGAAAAAACAGACCCATGTTTAGGATGTCTTAGTTGAAATGGGACCCATGTTTAGGGATTTTTTTTGGTGAAAAATGAAACATTACAACGGCACATCCCCATATGTCTGAATATGTGAGTAACCCCCCCCCCCCCCCAGGGATGGGGAAATACTTCTTGCGCCTAAAAGACAATAAATAATGTAATGAATATTGTAAGATCCAAAAGGAGCTTGATGATTATGCGACGGAACAAAGCCACCAATATTTGTATTATTATTGCGTTTTAAAGCTAGAAAATTTCTATTTCTAATGGACGTTACGCCTCGTGTTTAGGTGCATATTGTTATAACGGATAATGTCATTTCTACCTTTCCTTCTTATTTTAATTGTTTTTCTGCCTTTTTTTTTAAACGCTCCTTCAAGTGCCGCCCGGAAAAAGTGCCAGCACTGTCTCTCCCGTATATATACGCCAGTAGTGATAAACAAAACAAAATTGAGTTTGTTTCAATTATGCACGCGTGTGTGTGTGTTTGCGTGTGTGTGCGTAGTGAATATGCTTTTGTGTATGAATGCGTTGTGTGGTACGGGGTGGATTCTGCTTACTTTTTAAAAAATATAATTCGACCATAAGTATGTATGTATGTTTGACTGCAGATAGTTTTTTCTATACATTTGCTCACAGTGGAAAAAGATTATGTGGAAGTTTCTTTAGAGTTTATCGATGTAAGGTTTTGGATACAATTACACATAAAATAACATGGCAGTGAAATTATCTTTCATGACATTAAATGTTAGAGGAATAAGAGATAGGTTAAAAAGAGTGAATATTTTTTAATGGTGCAAAACTAAAAAGAATAGTATAATTTTCTTACAAGAAACATATAGTACAGTAGAGATAGAAGAGCGGTGAAAACAAGATTGGGGACGGCCAATGTTTTTTAGTCATGGGTCAAACCATAGTAGAGGGGTTCTTATTTTATTTTCTAATCATTTAGATTTTGAAGAAAAAAAAATCAAAGTAGGTGAAGAGGGGAGATTATTTTTAAAGGTGAAATACAAAGGGTTAAAATGCTATTGGTTGATGTTTATTTTCTAATGAGAGATAAAGAAACTTTACAAATTGAATTTTTGGAGAAGTTAGATGAAAGTATTTTTGATCAGTGTGATCGGGACTATTTAGTTTTATTAGGAAGTGATTTCAATAGTATATTGGATGGAAAATTAGATTATGTGGGGTCAAAAACACCTGTGAAATCTCGGGTTATTGATTTGATTAAGTAATTTTTAAATAAATACGATTTAGAAGATATATGGAGGAAAAAAATCCGAATGTAAAGCAATTTACTTTTCGACAAAATTGGCCGCTTGTGCAAAGCCGTTTAGATTATTGGTTTATACCTTGTAGTGTTGACAAATTGGTGGGTACGTGTGAGATTTTGACATCTATTACGCCAGATCATTCTGGCGTTAGGCTAGAATTTAATGATTTGGTTGATAAGTTTGTTTTGGGGAAATCATATTGGAAATTTAACAGTAGTTTATGTATGGATAAAGATTTTGTTGAAGAGATGAATAGGGAAATACAGGAATTAAAAGCTGAATGGTCATTACAGATTTTGAATAAATTAGTATTTTGGGATTTTTAAAAGATGAAAATGAGAGAATTCATTATAACATACTCGCGGAAAAAGGCAAAAGCAAGGAGGGTTGAAATAGAACTGTTAGAGAAACAAATCAAGGATTTAGAAGGCGAACTGGTAGTGGGACCCACTAAATTTATTGTTGATTGTATTGAGGAGAAAAGGGATAAACTAAATACATTGTATGATTTTTCTCGACAGGGCATTAAAATAAGATGAAGGGCAGCTTGGTTTGAAGATGGAGAAAACAATACGCAATATATTGAACAGTTGTTAAAATCGAATAAAAGGAAAAGTGTAATTAGGGAGGTGTACAAACAAAATGGGGAAACTACTATAGATAAGGAGGACATTTTAAAGGAAATTAAACTATTTCATATAGATTTATATTCATTAAGGGCTGATATGAATCAAAACGACCCTTTCTTTTTTAATGATATTTCAAAGTTAAATGAAGACAATAGGGAAATCTGTGAAGGTAAATTAACTAAAGATGAATGTTTGAAAGTTTTAAAAGAAATGAAATTGAATAAAACCCCGAGAAATGATGGGTTAACAGTTGAATTTTATTATACTTTTTGGCCAGCTTTGGGTGATTTGTTCGTAGAAGTATTGAATGAAACATACGAAAGGGGGGAATTAACGGCATCTCAAAAACAAAGGGTTATTACCTTAATTGAGAAGGAAGCGAAAGATACTCTCCATATAACAAATTATCGACCCATCACGCTTTTGAATGTAGATTATAAAATTGTATCTAAAGTTCTAGCAAAAAGAATGAAAGAGGTTTTAGATGAAATAATTCATCATGATCAAGTTGGATATATAAAAGACAGAAATATTGGGGAAGCTGTATGATTGATAGATGACATGTTATTTTATTCTATGCATTATGGGGAACAAGGGAAAGGGTTTTTGTGTGCAGTGGATTTTGAGAAAGCTTTCGACTCTGTATCTCATAGATATTTATTTCAAATATTGAAATTGTTCGGTTTTGGAGATTCGTTTTGCTCTTGGGTAAAATTATTGTATAAAGGGATAAGTAGTTGTGTTATGAACGGTGGTCACTCCACGGGGTATTTTGAAATAGAAAGGGGAGTAAGGCAAGGAGATCCTTTATCGCCAGATTTGTTTTTGGTTGCCATCGAAGTGTATGTAATGTATGGCGCATGTAATAAGGAGGGAAAAGGGTATTAACGGGATTACATTTGGAAAATCCGAAATTAGGCAAGTGTTATATGCAGATGATATGACAATATTTTTGAAGGATATTTATTCGGTTAGAAGGTTGCGATATATTTTTGAATCATTTGAACAAATTAGTGGTCTTAAAGTGAACAAAACAAAGACACATTTTATGTGGATGGGTGAGGATGAGAACAAACCTGATAGGCCTTTATTTGGATATTTGGTTAAGGAAATACACATTTTAGGGGTTAGTTATTCATTAGATGGAAGATTAAAAGATGATTTGAATTATAAAGAAATTCTAAGTAAAATAAAAAAATTGCTTGTATGGTGGAAACAAAGAGATTTAACTATTATGGGTAAAATACATTTGTTAAAAACTTATGCGCTTTCAAAATTAATTTATATTTCATCTCTCGTTATTGTCCCTCATTGGGAATACAAAGAAGTTGCAAAAATGTCATTTGAATTTATATAGAAGGGGAAAGATAGAATTAAGCGGGCAATAATGTATCAGGATTATGACTTTGGAGGATTAAGAATCATTAATTTTGAAATGTCTGTTAAAATACAGCGCATAATGTGGATAAAACGTCTTTTATATGGAGAGAAAAATTTAGGATGGAAATTGTTTTTCGATCATTGCTTACAGTTTGTAGGTGGTAGAATTATTTTTTTATGTGATTATGAAAGATTAAACTCGTTTTAGATATTCCACCATACTATATGGAAATGTTGCAAGCATGGCAAGAGACAAGTAATTTAAGAATATTTGGAGAATTATATTCATCCGATTATTTTTAATAATCGGAATATATGTATAAATGGAAAAAGTATATTTGATAGATACTTGTTTGAAAGAGGGATTGTTCAACTGAATCACTTGGTTGAGAAAGGCCATTACAAGTCTGTTAAATATTTTATGAACCTCGGTATGAAAGGTAATAATTTGCTTATGATTATTGATATTTATGATGCGATACCCAGGTTATGGAAGGATGATTCAGGGTTAATACAATTCATCGAGGTTGATTTGATAAGCTTTAATACTTATTTCCATATTTCTAGTGAAAAAATTATTTTATCAAAGCACTGCAACGAACGTATGATTTGCAGGTAAGGGATGGGCAAAATGATTATGGTTTTATAGATAAAGAATTAAAAGGAATATTTGTTAGACCAAAAATTACTATACTCATTAGAAAACACCGAGAATTTCAATTTAAATTATTGCATGGAGCCATATACACTAATGAGGATCTTCATAGATTTGGTATTGTAGATGATAATTTATGTTCGTTTTGTAAGCAGGAAATAGTAACATACAAACATTTATTTTTATCTTGCGGAAGCGTTCATAGGATATGACAGGCTTTAATACAACTTTTTGAGTTACATGAAATTAAAGATTTAGAATGGCGAGATATATGTGTTGGGTTGGTAGGAAGTTCATATAGAATACAAATGTGTAATACTAGCATTTTCATGGTGAAGTATGTTACATTTATGTCAAGATCGGGGGGGGGGGGGGGGGCGAGTACCAACTTTAGAAAAGATGAAAAAAAAAAACATTTTTAAGTATAGGGATGAGGAAAAGTAAATAGCAATTAAAATGGGAAAGCTGGGATCACATTTCTTAAAGTGGGAGCAGCTTAAGATTAATTTAAAAAAAATTCCTCTTCTCCACCGTGAGCCTGTTAAAAGGGTTACTCTATGCGGCCTGGATAACTTATTTAGTATATTTTTCTTGAGTTGAGAATGTTAGCAGACATCCACTGAGTGAGTAGTGTGTGTGTGTATGTGTGGGGGTGGGTGGATGAGTATGTTTTTGTGATGGAGGGGGGCAGGGAGGGGGCAGGATTGTTTCAGTAAAATTACCTCCAGATTTGTTTAATTTTTTTTTGTATATAAGTGAATAACATTTACAATTGACATATTATGTTTAGGTACTTATACGTTTAATTTGATGCTTAGTGATATATACTGCAAATAAGTTTGTGTTTAATTATGTTTATGTAAAAGCATCAATATTGAACATGTTTATTTTATTCAATTGTATGTTATGGTTTGTATTGCACATTTGGAGAAATAAAACAAAATTGTTTAAAAAAAGAAGAAAAAAAAGTGTGTTTGTGTGTGCGTGTGTGTACTTAGATGGGTTTTTTTTTTTTTTTTAAACGTGTATCCATCAGATAAGATTATTTACGTCTCGGACCGACTATTAATGTCACCATCCGAAAGACGTGACTCAGTTTCGAACCGGGGTGCGATTAGAATCAGCTTGTAGGCGAAGACAGAGATTTCACCGTGGACCGCAACCTATATACCGACTCACGTATGGCACGTGTTAGGAGTATCTAAATAGCTTCCTTTTACAAGACTCCCGTAACAAAGAGGTCATAAGTAAATGTGGAAGGGAAACGCGAACATTATTAGCAAGGTGCTATGAAAAACGGAAAGTTCAGAGAAGCATAGCCTATGGTGAAAATTTGGGCAATTTGGGGCAACGGCCCGATACTTCCGATACTTCCCATGAAGATAACTAGCAATAAACTTGTACTTGAAGTAATTGTTTGAATTCTGTTAGAAATTATTATCATAATCAGTGTTTCAGTCGTCATTGATAAATTGATTAATTCTAAATGATTATTTCTTACTATATGCGCGTTTACGGCATTTTGATCACAGCGCTAAAACCAGGCTCAGTGTTTTACTTGTGTAAATTATTTGTTTTTGAGATATGCGATAAAATTATTTTTATTTGATTTAAGTCCAATTATATATGGCCCATGTAAATATGGAGAGCGACAAGATACTCACTGAATTAACAGCACAATGCAGTTAGCCTTCCTAGCAAGGTCATATACGCCGTCCTTGTTGTGTGGATCTGGTGAGATGGTAAGAGAGAACGTGTTTGGTACATTATGCATGATGAACCTTAGAATACTACGAACATGACATTTAACCTACATGCAGACATAGAGAATAGATAACTTGTGTAGTTCTATAAATTATATGCAATATGCCAGAATAACACGAATTAATGAATTGTTTGTGCAATAACACATTTTACGTGCTGCTTGTAAGTATCGGCTTGCATGGTGATGTATAACATATTTTAAGGTAACCACACAATATGTTATTTTGTGATAATAGAAACAGTGAAAATAATGCCTTTCATGAAGAGAATCGTACATGGGTTTGAAAGTCGTGGAATCATACTAAGGAGGGAGCCAAAATCATGATGAATCTATGTAGGCCTATAAATATAATGCCATGTGATAATTTTATAAGAATTACAGTGGGCAGTATTGGTACAATTCCAAAACCAGAAACAGAAACACTTTAACAACAACAAACAAAAAATAATGATGTTTGAAAAGGCACAAGACATCACTCCCTGTCATGAAATTGTGCATTTATATATTTGAGCTTTATGATACTTAAAATGTATTTTATAAATGCTTGTTAGGGCCCATTATGTTTATCCCAATATGCTTTTGAAATCGAAAATGTTAATTATATGATTATTCGCAGTTCCTTTTTAATAATCCCTATGTGAAGATATGGCGATTGAGCATGTTCGAAAAACATGTTTCTACAATTAGAATAGACACGTGTGTGCCCATTTCAAAAAAACTTGCTGCTATCTCCAAACTAATTACATCAGGCAGGTCAGGTATATGGTCACAATGAAACATACACACGATCTAACTAAAAATACTTTTTCCATATAGATGACATGTTAAATTAATCAACGGCTTACACTTATTTGTTTGTTTTGATTTTTATTCCATTCTTTATAATATAAACATGATAGACTACGCTCCATGTTTTTGATGTGCCATGCATTGTTTACTGTTAACACAATGACTTTATACAAGAACGCAAGTGTTTACATATTTCCCCCCTTTCAGACGATAGGGGTGAAATGGTGTACATAGTTAATGGGTTACTGAGGCGTATGTCATGGTCCATACCCTCAATTAAACCGACAATTGACGTCTGATATCTAGTAAATATAATTCTACAATTCAAGCGACTCAGTATATAAAGTTATTACATTGTTGAATAACGTATAATTGCAATGTAGTGTAGTATTCTACCAACGTGAAGGTAAAGCAAGTCCAATTAGGATCACAGCGCGGTTTAGTGAAACAGTCATAATTGTTTACTACAAACACGCAGTTGGGTAAATATTCTCTCAAATAGGAAATGAGAATAAATTATTTGTTTTACCCAACATATTAAGAGTGTATTTACTTTCTACAAAATGCTAGTTTATGTAGGGCAAAAAAAGCATTCCGTTGGTTTAGTAATACTAGACACATAAATTGCCCATTCATTATTTTACCGAAAACATACCTTAGGGTTAGGAAATAGCTTTCATCCCGTAGACACGGGTTCAAGGTATAGGCTTTTTTCATTTGAATTACAACAAACACAAACAAAACAACATTGCATTTTTTCAATATACAAACCAGGGGGACTTGCTATGATGAGAGATATAGAATCGGTGAGGTATTCCTCCTGATCCTCAGTAGATGGTTGACGTTTATCAGCACGCTTCCTCGGCTCTACGTCTGCATGAAGAGCGCGTCTCAGAGCAGGGACTATGTCGGGCGCATGCCAGTATGAATATATCAAACCAATGACAAGCTTATTAGGAAGCACCACTCGTTCATCATCACAAGGTACGGCCTTGCCTGGTTTGTACGACAAGATTTCATGTCGTAATGTAGAAACCCTCGTCTTCAAATCCGCGTTTGAAGAAGCCATTTTGAATGAATACCTGCCTACGTTTGGAGAGGAACAGAACAGCCAAACACAATGGGTTTAATCAGTATATTCATGCAATGCAAATGTTTATTGTTTAATATGTGTCTTTTAAAGCCTTTAATGGCACCAAAGGGCATCAAATAGTAATTTATCTATGAAATTCGACTAGACAAACATTGCAAACAATAATGCATGTGAATTTGTATTAAGAGCGAGGCTTATTTTTATAGTAAGGATAGGGTCAATAGGCCATGCACTTTATATTTTCAGTGTTGTACAAATTATTGCTACATGTGCATTAAAAACCCTATAAATCCTAAGTCGACATTTATATAACATTGACTGGCCTTTAGGGGGATACGTAGATTCACATGAGTCTGGTGAGGGCAATATATGTCGTTATATATATGTCCACATCAGACATCTAGAGCAAAAAAAAAAAAAAAAAATTACCCTCATACGCCTGCTTTGCTTGCAGGTCTCTCTTGCAGGCCTGGGCCCCGCGTAAAGTGCGCCGGCCTCATAATCCGGTCCCTGCTAGGTAACCGCTCCCGGGGGGGGGGGGGGGGGGGGGGGTGGGGGGGGGGGGGGGGTACTCACGTATATTGGGTATACGGGGAAGTGCCGCTTGGAAGGGTGACTTTTCAGAAAAGATCCTTAGACATGGGTCCCTTTTTCATAAAAAAAAAATCCTTAGACATAGTTCCCATTTAAAAAAAAAACCTTTAGACATGGGTTCCTTTTTTCATTTATTCCTTTCCACTCTTTTCTCCCTCATTATTTCCGGGATTTTGGGATTTGCTCCTTAGTAAATGCCTAAATCTCTCTCATCTCGAAATAAATCCAGGACCTTCGGTGATTGCATTTCCCGTGTACGAGGTGTACGTAGCTCGTAAACTCAATTAGACCCCGGCGCGGGGTACCACATATATCAGGACCCCATGGGCCGTATACCGGGTACTTATATGGGATAACGCTCGCTAGGTATAGTATCTGCCCGTATAGGGGTAGTACCCCCGGGAACTTGTAGCGCTTCGCGAGCTGAAAATGATATGATCTTACCCTCTGCCCAGCAGCCGGGCGGCAGAGGGGCTCAAAGGCTCAAGCAGGGAGCTATATAGCCGATGCTTAAGAGCGCGAGCTCGTGTACGGTTACAGGGCGGCTGCGGCGCGACAGATCCATGTTATAATAATAATACAGACATTTATAACGCGCAACATATCTACCCAGAGGGTGCTCAAGGCGCTTACAATGAGCTACATAATATACTTAGATATAATTTTGTTTACATTACATTACACATGGTTATAAAAAAGCAGAAGATGATATTAGTCAGTTGGCCATTAGATAAGTTTCAGGCTGGCCTTGAAACTATCTACTGATTTACAGTCCTAAAGTGTGTTAGGGAGACTGTTCCACAATCGGGGAGCTGCTGAGGCAAATGCTCGATCTCCCCATGATCGTCTGGTCTTAGGGATGATCAGAGTTGATGTATTGGCAGAACGCAGACCAGAACGACCAGGCTTGCAAAAGTTGAGTAGAGAAGAGATGTACTGTGGCGAGGAGAACTTCAAGGCACGGTATGTGATCAGAAGGATTTGGTAGCTGAGACGATGTTCAACAGGAAGCCAATGCAGGGATTTAAGGACTGGAGTGATGTGGACGAACTTGCGTGTATATGTCACTAAAAGGGCAGCAGCATTTTGAACAAGCTGGAGCCTCTTAACTTGAGACATAGGGATGCCATAGAGTAAAGAGTTACAACAATCGATGCGGGATGTAACAAATGCATGCACAAGCTGCTCAGCCGCCTTTGTGGTGAGATACTTGCGAATAGCACGAAGATTGCGGAGACTGTGGATCGCAAGTTTAACACTTGATGATACTTGCGACTCCATGGTCATATTGGAGTCAAAAATAACTCCAAGATTTCGAACTTTCTTCACTGGAGTAAATGATGACGAACCAATATTCAGATTGGGGGTTACCGACTTGGCGAGTTGCTGCTTGGAACCCAGCATAACAAACTGAGATTTGTCGTCATTGAGCTTCAAGTAATTCTCCTTCATCCAATTCCTAATGTCACTTATACAGGCTTCTGTACTGCGCTGAGCTGCATGCATATATGCATCGATATACCGTACCAGTCCGGTAGCGCCATTCACCATTTTAGTGAACATAAAAGGTAAATCATGTAATATTGAAAAGGAGTGTATAAATGGTTTTATACTAGGTGCAAACAAAATTCTGGTGTACATTGAAAAATCTTTTAATTAAAACAGGAAAAGTCCTTCAATTAAACGCTGGTCTAGGTGCATTACTATCCTGGCTGTGTAGTAAAACTGTGCTTTTGATTCTCAACATTTCAAACACCACTGTACAAAACTCAACTGATTTCACTCAAAATCGGTACTTTAGTGACAAGTGATGACACCTAAATAGCAGTAAAATACTTTTCTCTTCAACTTACTGATGTTAAAAAGAATAATTTAAACATTCAAATTGTAAGTCAATTTGCCGATCAGCCCAATCGGTCCTATTGTGTGCAGTCTATGCAATATTGTGTGGTGTGTATATCTGTGTGTAATACCTGCCTCATAGTAAGTATGCGGTGCTAGTGGTCAATACGCTTTAGCATTGACTCTCTTTGCTTTGCTGGAGTGTATTAAAACAGATGCTAGAGGTGCTAGCACAGTTTAATTACGTTGCATGGTGTTTTCATCTTCATTTGTGTAAACTACTTGTAAACTATATGTAGTATGGTACAGTTTACTAAAAAAAGAATTTTATCGAGAAACTGCAAAATGATTGGCTAATGTATTATTGCAGCTAACAAAATGTAATATTTAAATTTTGAAATCCTTAGACATTGGTCCATTTGTCACAAAAAATCCTAAGACATGGACCTATTTACAGCAAAAGGACCCTTGGATGTGGGTATGGGTTCGGAGGTCACAGCCGCACACCCCCGTCCGACTAATCTGAGTACACTAATTGAAGAAAAAAACATCGATAGTTCAGCGTATGCCAACGTTTTAACCTTAAAAAGACCAGGCTATTTGAGGTCTTAATACGGCCGGGGGGGGGGGGGAAGGGGCATTATGCCCCCCCTAAGATCTCGGCCTAGGAAGATCTAATTAATGTGAAAATTAGTATGATGATAGATTGAAGTATATTGAATAAGATGGTAATGTTTGTTTTCTTTTATGTTTATTTCTTTATTTTGTATTAATATTTTTATGATTTTGGGGGGAAATATACTTACACACGCACATTTGTGAGAATTAAATATTTTGATAGACATGTAATGATATTTTGTCACCTAATACCCAAACCAGAGGTTCCCCCCATAACAAATTTGGTATCAAAATGTGCGAGAGACATCAGGGAAAAAACTCATGAAATTTCAACGCCAAAGGTTCAGGAGATTTGATGCAGCGGCACAAATTCGACAGGGCGGGGGGGGGGGGGGGGGGGGGGGGGGTGGGGGGCATTATGATTACGCCCCCGGTCTTATTATGGTTAAGAGAAATGTTGATACGTCAGCATCTCATCTTATCGAGTCACTACACAAGTCCCGTCCAGTGGTCCACACAGGCTTTGGCACGGCAATTAACGGCATCCAGGTCATCTTGGGTGCATGGCTCTGGCAGGAGTGGGCAGACTAGCAGGTGTTCCATTGTCTGTTCCTGGCCGCATTCACATGCCGTTTGTTCGTCTCCTAGACCCCACCTCTGCATTAGGACTCTGCATCGACCGTAGCCAGTTCTTAGGCGGTTGAGGCTAAGCCAGGTAGGCCAAGTCTCACTGGAGCCGGTTGCGAGGGATTCCTTCGGGCTGAGGGAGAGTTTATGTGGAGTGGTCTGAAGGTGGTTAGACCACAAAGCCATCCCTTGGTTGTGAGGGCTAGTATTAAGAGGCTCTACCGAGTGCAGAAAGCTGTGTCTGGATTTGAGCCGCTTGCCCACTGGCTGTTGTTCGAAGAGTGGGTGGAGTGGATTGTTTTCTTGTTTGTCCTTTTCTTTCTGGGACAAGACCAACCTTCTGACGTGTGGAGGGGCAATACCACAGAGCAGGTAGATGTCTTCTACTTTAGTTGGCCTAAGGCATCCAGTGTCAGCATACGTATGGCTAATTCGTCAAGGTGTGACATGGCCTGTGAGGGCCATACAAGGGCGCACAATTCCAAAGATGAACAGGGCAATGTAATAGACGGGTTTATTTACATATTTAAATGTATGGATGTTTATTTCCTGGGGACCTAGTAAGGAGTTATTCAAGTAACCTGTTATTAATGAATGAATAACAATACTCGGAATCCAGCCTGTAACATTACTTCTTGCTATGTCGGGCAAGCTTTGGAGTTATCAATAACTTTTGTTTAAAAAGTATGCGTACAATTTGATATTGTTAATATTACCTTAATGTGACTTTTTGAAAAACTTTGCAATCAAGTTGTATTTGTTGTTGCTATGGCAGACAAGCATGTGCCATGTCTTCGTGTTATCGAAAGCACCGTTAATTTAATTTAAGTTAATTTAATAAGTATGCATAAAGCTTTGATATGCTGGTATTAGTAAACTGGGCCCAGTTTGCAACTAAAATGCTTCCAGTTTTGATGTAAGCACTAATAGTGGAATACGATTTATGAAACCTTACTAAGTTTTAGTTTGAAACTAGGCTCTATTCATGAAGCCTAGTTGGTAGCTAAATGGTCCTTAGTTGTCAACTAAAACGCTTTAATCGCAAACTATATCAAAATGTTATTCATGAAACCTGACTAAGGTTATTAGGCAACTGGATTGCTCTCAAAATTTAGAATGATGAGGAGTAAAGTGTGCTAATTCAAGCATGATTTAACGGATACATCTGCCTTTTAGTATTTGGTAAATCTATTCCAACCTTTGCTATTCAGAAATTATGAGGAGTTGCTCAGGAGGGAATTTACTTTTTGTGTTGTGTTTAGTTGAGTGAAGAGGCTACTCCACCCAGTTGGTACTAAATATTTTTATTGGGCTACTATATCGGGCCTAGTAAGGTTTCATGAATGTGGGCCCAGGTCATTTATTATTATTGTATGTCCACGCAAATGACTACTGAAATCAATTACCTTTTTTACAGGTGCGTCCAAGTCATCTCTCTTGACTACACAAGCAGCATGATGTTAAGTGGTCAATTACGTACGCTAGAACATCATGAATTACTTATGTGTCATCTAGGCCTACTTCAATAATAACTACATCATTAGCAATGCATTGCAATAATATAACGGTTAGAGGAAAGCCCAATAGAATTGAGGGGTCAGTATTTACACGTGTATCGTGCAGAGCATATTTGATACCATACTGTGTTGAGTTTAGAGCAAATATAGCTCACATGAGATGCCATTTACACACGCAGTGTCTTCTCTGGCGGGTGGGGAAGGGGGGGTTACAAGTCATACAATGATGTGACAAGCACAAAAAAAATAATAACTTCTGACCTGGGAGTCCACGGTAAAGAAACAAATTGTTTTAAAGAATAGATATAATGAGAGGTTAATGAGAAGAAGAAAAAAAACTCCCACATTCCCGATATTCTATACGTAGCGTTGCTAATTCGCATTAGCCGGTATTAGAGTAGCCTATAATCTAGGCGGAGTGCCGAGCTTTTTTCTTTGCTGCTAGACTAACCCTAAGCAGAACGTCTGATACGGCGAGAATATGCGGCTCACGGTTCGTAGTCTCGCCGTATCAGACGTTCTGCTTAAGGTTAGTCTAGCAGCAAAGAAAAAAGCTCGGCACTCCGCCTAGATTATAGGCTAGTATTAGAGGGCATTCAAAAAAGAAATTTTCATTTGATTCAACTGGTTGTTCCTTCAAGACATTTCGTTATGATTAAATACCTCTTTTACTCCTTCCTCTCTCCCTCTCCTCCCCCCCCTCTCTCTCTCTCTCTCTCTCTCTCTCTCTCTCCCCCTGTACCCTCTCTCTCTTTCTCTTTTTACTGTCTTTCTCCTATTCTAACTTTCTGTCGTATTCTCTCGCCTATATAACTACATATCTCTTTAAATAATACTTGCCATTCTCTAATCTTGTCACATAAATCACCACCCCTCCCATCCTCTCTTCCTTTGCTCACTCTCTCTCTGTGCCCCTCCGTTTATTGTGTGATGGGCATGCGTGTAGCCAATCGATCTTCCATCTTTTTCCTCCCCGTTCGTCTCATCAAACTGCTCGCCCTCAAACTCCTGCTTTTACCCCCCCCCCTCCTTGACAAACTCCTCCACCTCATCCACTTGATTCTGCTTCTCCTCTCCGTGCTCATCCAACCCTTCTTACTTTCGCCCTTCTCTTCTACGAACTCCTCCTCATCCACCTCATCCTGCTTCTCCTCTCCCTGCTCCTTCAACCCTCCTAACTTCCACCCCTCCTCCTCTACGAACCCCTCCTCATCCACCTCCTTCACCTCATCCTGCTTCTCCTCTCCCTGCTCCTCCAATCCTTCTAACTTTCGCCCCTCCTCCTCTACGAACCCCTCCTCATCCACCTCCTCCACCTCATCCTGCTTCTCCTCTCCCTGCTCCTCCAACCCTTCTAACTTCCACCCCTCCTCCTCTACGAACTCCTCCTCATCCACCTTCTCCACCTCATCCTGCTTCTCCTCTCCCTGCTCCTCCAACCCTTCTAACTTCCACCCCTCCTCCTCTACGACCCCTCCCCGTCCACCTCCTCCGCCTCATCCTGCTTCTCCTTATGATGTTGCGCCAACTGGTGGTGCTCCTGCTACTGCTCCTCATGTGAGAACTCCTTCTTTTCCTTTAGCTCATGCTGCTTGTTTTGCTCCTTTGCATTCTGATGCCCAACTGATCCCTCTCTATATCCCCTTTCTGCTCTTCAAGCTGCTGCTCCTCCTCATCCTGCTCCAACTGCTTATTCTCAACCTCTTCCTCTTCAAACACATCACACTCCTTCTTGTCTTCCTCCTGCTCCAATTGCTCCTTCACCACCTCTTCCTCCTCGAACTCATCCTTCTCCTTCTCCTAATCCTCCTTTTCCTTCTCCCACTCATCCTCATCTAGCTCATCACCCTGCTTCTTCTCCTCCTCCTGCTCAAATCGCTCCTTCGCCATCTCTTCCTCCTCGAACTCATCCTGCTTCTTCTCCTCATCCTTCTCCTTATTCCCTTCTGCTCCTCGAGCTCATCACCCTGCTTCTCCTGCATGTCCTGGTCAAACTGTGCTGCTCCACCTCTTTAGGTTCCACTCCCTGATAGATAGATATAAAAGGTTATATTAAAAAATTCCATCGTCGCAGTCTTACAACTGAATTTCCATTGGAATACGATTGAAAATTACACGTATTCACAAGTTTAAGTACAATAGCCTTAGAACTATGACAGAATATATTGAAGAAAAAAAATCATCATATCAAAACTCTATATACAAATTAAATGATGATGGAAAAGAAGAAGGGATGAGTGAGAAATAGGAGCAAGGAGCAAGAATCAATAAAAGGTGAGAATAGAATGAGAGAAAAAGAAAGGAAGGGTAAGTAAGAGGAATATATCAAGAAAGATGAGGTGGAAAACATAGGGTGGGGGGGTAAGGTCACCTTTTTGGGTCACCCTTGGGACAATTTTTTAAAATAATTATTTGTATTAAACAAAAATTGAGGGGGGGGGGGGGTTTCAACCAAAACACACACAAAATGAATGGGGGGTTCGACCCCCCCCCCCCCCCCCTCGCCCTGCGTACGCGCCTGAGTGAGAAGTAGCACATTCAGAACACTGTTTGTTGTGTGAAAGGCATGTGTGTAGGCAGCCATGTTTCGAGTGGCAATACATGGTACTAATAGCATGTACAGGTAAATCTGATAACGCCCTCTTTAGGCAAATACATTACACTCTTCGTCTTTCTCTTCTTCCTCCTAGCTCCCTCTCCAGTTCATGCTGCTTCTTCGTCTGCGGCTCCGACTGCTCATCCTCATACTTTAGCTCCTCCTCCTTCTCTACGTATACTGTCTTCCTTATCTACCTCATCCTGCTTCTCTTCCCTCTTCTTCTCCTCCTCCAGTTCAAACTGCTCCTCCTAGAGCCTGTTGATGCTCCATTCGATCTTCCATCGTTTCCCTCCCCTTTCGTTTCCTCAAACTGCTCGCCCTGAAACTCCTGCTTTTACCTCTCCTCCTTGACAAACTCCACCACCTCCTCCACCTCATCCTGCTTCTCCTCTCCCTGCTCCTCCAACCCTTCTAACTTTCGCCCCTCCTCCTCTACGAACTCCTCCTTATCCACCTTCTCCACCTCATCCTGCTTCTCCTCTCCCTGCTCCTCCAACCCTTCTAACTTTCGCCCCTCCTCCTCTACGAACTCCTCCTCATCCACCTTCTCCACCTCATCCTGCTTCTCCTATCCCTGCTCCTCCAACCCATTCAACTTTGGCCCCTCCTCCTCTACGGACTCCTCCTCATCCAACTCCTCCACCTCATCCTGCTTCTCCTATCCCTGCTCCTCCAACCCATTCAACTTTGGCCCCTCCTCCTCTACGGACTCCTCCTCATCCAACTCCTCCGCCTCATCCTGCTTCTCCTCTCCCTGCTCCTTCAACCCTTCTAACTATCGCCCCTCCTCCTCTACGAACCCCTTCTTATCCACCTCCTCCACCTCATCCTGCTTCTCCTCTCCCTGCTCCTCCAACCCTTCTAACTTTCGCCCCTCCTCCTCTACGGACTCCTCCTCATCCAACTCCTCCACCTCATCCTGCTTCTCCTCTCCCTGCTCCTCCAACCCTTTCAACTTTGGCCCCTCCTCCTCTACGGACTCCTCCTTATCCACCTCCTCCACCTCATCCTGCTTCTCCTCTCCCTGCTCCTCCAACCCTTCTAACATTCGCCCCTCCTCCTCATTCTGCTTCTCCTCTCCATGCTGCTCCAACTGCTGATGCTACTGCTGCTGCTCCTACTGTGCGAATTTCTTATTTTCCTCAAGCTCATCCTGCTTCTCTAACTTCTTGGTATTATGTTGCTCCACCTGATCCCTCTCTATATCCCCTTTCTGCTCCTCCTCATCTTGCTGCAACTGCTCCTTCATCACCTCTTACTCCTCGAACTCATCATACTCCTTCTCCTCCTCCTCCTTCTTCTCCTCTTCCTCCTCAAGCTCATCACCCTGCTTCTTCTCCCCCTCCTTCTCAAATTGCTCCTTCACCATCTCTTCCTCCTCGAACTCATTCTGCTTCTTCTCCGCATCCTTCTTCTTCTTCCCTTCTTCCTCCTCGAGCTCATCAGCCTGCTTCTCCTTCACGTCCTGCTCAAACTATGCTGCTCCACTTCTTTAAGTTCCTTTCCCTGATAGATATAAATAGTTTTATTTAAAAATTCCATTATCGCAACTGAATTGCCATTGGAATAAAATTGAAAAGTACACGTATTCACAAGTTAAAAGTACAATAGTCTTAGAACTATGACAGAAAATATTGAAAAAAAATCATCATATTGAAACTCTATATAAACATTCAATGAGTATGGAAAAGAAGAAGGGATGAGTGAGAAATAGGAGCAAGGAGCAAGAATCAGCAAAAGGTGAGAATAGAATGAAAGAAAAAGAAAGGAAGGGTAAGTAAGAGGAATATATCAAGAAAGATTAGGTGGAAAACATATGTAATGAGCCTTCTATTAATTAGCTTTAAAATGTACAGATCCTCATTTTCTATAACTGTACAGCTTTTCCTTCTCCTCCACCTCTTCTTGGTCCTCCTCTTCCAACTCCTCTTCCAACTCATCCTCGTCCTTCTGCTCCTGCTCCTGCTCCCGCTCCTGCTGATTCTCCTCTATCTTCCTCCAACTCCTCCCCCAATTCCTCCTGCTCCTGTTGCTCCCTCTCCTTCTCTTCTGCTTTCGGCGAATCGAATTAGAAGTTTCACTAGATGACGTATCGCTGATGCTTGGTCTCTAAGCATTCGAACGAAGTCATCTATTTGTTCAACATTGATGTTGTTTAGATATACATACGTATCAAACTCGTTGACATTGGCCACCTATAGTTCGAAGCAGGCAATACTCGAGTCGCCAGATGTTTAAAGAAGGAAGAGACTGGAATTGATATGGATCTTTGCATGATAATTTGGTATCTAAATCAAGGATGTAGAAACAGTAACAATGATTGTGCCGACTATTGTTTGGTACAACCCTGTCATCATTAAATTAATGACAGGAGTAGGCGAACAAAATAACAGGTCGTTCATAAATTAATTTAAGTTCTGATTATTAATTATACGAATATGTACAATATTGGAATATTTTTGTTTTACCCCAATTTATGGAATTATTTTGACAATAATTTATTCCTAATAGATCTAGATGAAAGTATACATTCTCAGATTTTATTGAATAATAATTTGCCAGTGTTTGTTTTGCGTGACTGCTAAAGCAAAAATCTTCTGTGTGCCCATGCCCTAAGCCATAATGCATGGCCGTACAGAGGATTTTTGGGGGGACCGAGGGAAAGTTCAATGAATTATTGATAATTTATTGCATTTTCTTTTCTTTTTTTAATTTGTGGGAACTGCCCTCTACCCTAGCCCCCATTGCGTACAGTCATGGTTCAGTGGCAAAGCAATGGCCTCGTAACTGTGAGGCCCCAGGATCAAAACCGTGTCGATGTGCCATATTAGTGCCCTTTTGTGGGGCATTAATCCTCATCACTGTCATTTATGACTTAAGGGCGTAGGTCCCCTAGTTGATAAGCATAGTAGCATACACATGCTTTAAAATCTTCTTTACCTTATGTTATTCAAATCTGTTTTGGACCCCCATCTTTCCTCCTTATTGGTGGTGGAAGTGGTACTGGTTAAAACATGCACAGGAAAGCAGAAATGATAGAGAAACGTCTTGATAAACACTGCAGCCTTGATTTCTTTCCTATTAATATGCTCGGATGTTTCATTTCGGGACTTACCTTTTTTACTAGTTTATTAATAATGTTCGGCTTGGTGTGCTTGTTACAGAAGATTTGCATGAGTTATTTATTCTTTAATTTATTCACATCTTTATTTATTAAAGAATTGTTTATACAGGATACACAAGATCAGTTTGATGCTTTTTGCCATCTTCGTCTTGAACTTCTAAAACTAGGACTTCAGGATACAGCTTTCAGCATCGTTGTGAAACCCGGCCTATCTGCGAATCTCACCATGTCGAATCGTGAATTGTATTTTCCAACTTTAAGGATGCTTCAGACATGTCAGCGATTTGATTATAATATTTAGTTTGCCTTCAAGTTCGAATTTGCGGTGATTCAACATGTACACCGGCAGAAAAAATGAGCAGAGCTTTATTTCGTTAAAATAATTAAAGCGGTAGGAGTAGGGTTAGTATTGGTTTCAGATTAGGTTTATGGTAAGGGTGAAAGTGAAGTATAGTTTGGGCTCCAGGACTGAGGTGAAGAATCCACTTAGGGCAGAATATAAACACTGAGCATATCTGAGCAATTGCCGTTTAATTTTGTTTTGTCGTGCTTTCTGCATTTCCTATGTTGAAGGACAATCTAGAATGGCACTTTGTTCATGTTTTAAATAAATAAAACAATAGAAGTAAACATGTAATTATAATTCTGTCAACTTCACATTAAGGTTTTGAAGTTTACCGTTATATTTTAGCCCTTTGGGAAGCATTTGGTGTAGCATTGAAAACAATGCAAATGAGACTGCCCAAAACAAATCGGTAGTGACTGTTTCGTTGTAGTTTAATTATTATACATTACATACACTCGACTTTTTAACATTTTCTTGGCCTGCATGGCTGGTTTTGTTTTGTCAATACATACACAAAAATGCTTGAATAAGCATTATGGCGATGTAAATGCCCTATTTGGTATGCATTCTTAAATTGTGTTTTAGGCCATTGTTATTTTCGTGCCTCCGACCTAGTGCCTGGTTAAGCTGATTATGTAATGCGGGGAAATTTTTTGGTGTATATAGCATTGAAAACTTTGCAAATGAGACTGCCCAAAGCAAATCGGTAGTGACTGTTTCATTGTAGTTTAATTATTATACATTACATACACTCGACTTTTTAACATTTTCGTGGCCTGCATGGCTGGTTTTGTTTTGTCAATACATACACAAAAATGCTTGAATAAGCATTATGGCGATGTAAATGCCCTATTTGGTATGCATTCTTAAATTGTGTTTTAGGCCATTGTTACTTTCGTGCCTCCGACCTAGTGCCCGGTTAAGTTGATTATGTAATGCGGGGAAATTTTTTGGTGTAGCATTGAAAACTTTGCAAATGAGACTGCCCAAAGCAAATCAGTAGTGACTGTTTCATTGTAGTTTAATTATTATACATTACATACACTCGACTTTTTAACATTTTTTGGCCTGCATGGCTGATTTTGTTTTTGCCAATACATACACAAAAATGCTTGAATAAGCATTATGGAGATGTAAATGCCCTTTTTGGTGTGCATTCTTAAATTGTGCTTTTGACCATTGTTACTTTCGTGCCTCCGACCTAGTGCCCGGTTGAGTTGATTACGTAATGTGGGGTATTTTTTTGGTGTAGCATTGAAAACAATGCAAATGAGACTGCTCAAAACAAATCGGTAGTGACTGTTTCGTTATAGTTTAATTAATTATTATACATTACATACACTCGACTTTTTAACATTTTCTTGGCCTGCATGGCTGGTTTTGTTTTGTCAATACATATACAAAAATGCTTGAATAAGCATTATGGCGATGTAAATGCCCTATTTGGTATGCATTCTTAAATTGTGTTTTAGGCCATTGTTACTTTCGTGCCTCCGACCTAGTGCCCGGTTAAGTTGATTGTGTAATGCGGGGAAATTTTTTGGTGTAGCATTGAAAACTTTGCAAATGAGACTGCCCAAAGCAAATCGGTAGTGACTGTTTCATTGTAGTTTAATTATTATACATTACATATACACTCGACTTTTTAACATTTTTTGGCCTGCATGGCTGATTTTGTTTTTGCCAATACATACACAAAAATGCTTGAATAAGCATTATGGGGGATGTAAATGCCCTTTTTGGTGTGCATTCTTAAATTGTGCTTTTGACCATTGTTACTTTCGTGCCTCCGACCTAGTGCCCGGTTGAGTTGATTACGTAATGTGGGGTATTTTTTGGTGTAGCATTGAAAACTATGCAAATGAGACTGCCCAAAACAAATCGGTAGTGACTGTTTCGTTGTAGTGTAATTATTATACATTACATACACTCGACTTTTTAACATTTTCTTGGCCTGCATGGCTGGTTTTGTTTTGTCAATACATATACAAAAATGCTTGAATAAGCATTATGGCGATGTAAATGCCCTATTTGGTGTGCATTCTTAAATTGTGTTTTAGGCCATTGTTACTTTCGTGCCTCCGACCTAGTGCCCGGTTAAGTTGATTATGTAATGTGGGGTAATTTTTTGGTGCAGCATTGAAAACTTTGCAAATGAGACTGCCCAAAGCATATCGGTAGTGACTGTTTCATTGTAGTTTAATTATTATACATTACATACACTCGACTTTTTAACATTTTTTGGCCTGCATGGCTGATTTAGTTTTTGCCAATACATACACAAAAATGCTTGAATAAGCATTATGGCGATGTAAGTGCCCTATTTGGTATGCATTCTTAAATTGTGCATTTGACCATTGTTACTTTCATGCCTCCGACCTTGTGCCCGGTTAAGTTGATTATGTAATGCGGGCTTATTTTTTGGTGTAGCATTGAAAACTATGCAAATGAGACTGCCCAAAACAAATCGGTGGTGACTGTTTCATTGTAGTTTAATTATTATATATTACATACACTCGATTTTTTAACATTTTTTGGCCTGCATGGCTGATTTTGTTTTTGCCAATACATACACAAAAATGCTTGAATAAGCATTATGGAGATGTAAATGCCCTTTTTGGTATGCATTCTTAAATTGTGCTTTTGACCATTGTTACTTTCGTGCCTCCGACCTAGTGCCCGGTTAAGTTGATTATGTAATGCGGGGTATTTTTTTTTGGTGTAGCATTGAAAATTTTGCAAATGAGACTGCCCAAAGCAAATCGGTAGTGACTGTTTTATTGTAGTTTAATTATTATACATTACATACACTCGACTTTTTAACATTTTTTGGCCTGCATGGCTGGTTTTGTTTTTGCCAATACATACACAAAAATGCTTGAATAAGCATTATGACGATGTCAATGTCCCATTTGGTCTGTATTCTTAAAGTGTGTCTTTGGCCATTGCTACCTTCGTGCCTCCGACCTAGTGCCCGGTTGAGTTAATTATGAAATGCGGGATAATTTTTGTAGCATTGAGTAATTTTGCAAATGAGACTGCCCAAAACAAATCGTTAGTGACTGTTTCATTGTTTCATTGTAGTTTAATTATTATACATTACATATATCGACTTTTAACTTGAATGCCTGGCCGAGTTTCGACTGATTTTTATTTGTTACTATTGGGCAATTTTGGCCATCAATACCATGCTCGGTGTTCATTATATCATTGTCGATTTCACGAAACTAGTGTACTATCGCTTGTTTTTTGTTGATGGTTTTTCTTGTTTTAAACGTAGTGCGTGGCGACCATGTCTGTGGGCGTGGCCCGCGGTTCACGGTTAGATGATCAGCGACCCTCACCCGCTGGACTGGTTGCCATGCCGGTTGTCAGGGAGGGACCAACGAGTAGCGTTTGCGCTGCTCTGGCGTTTCGTTGCCTGGTCTGGTGGCTGGCGTATCGTTGGTATTTCGCGCTCCATGATGACGTGATTTAATGTTATCATGTGGCGCGGTCTCTCCGCGGTATGCTGGTTCGCCGGTGTCTGGCGATGTTTCGTCGGTGTGGCGTGGATCGGCATGATATATGTTAATTCATTTTATTTCAACTTAACTATTGCTTATTTGTATTACTTATGCTAAAGCCAAGGTATTATCATACCCCCCTGTAAATCCCTATTCTCATGTCAATCATAATCCAGTCCTTAATGCTGAACGTTGTTTCTTTCTCATCCCCTTAGGTATAGCACATAGGCTTACCCACCTTTCTCTGTAACTTAAAGGTAGTACGTTTCGAAAACAATTCATCACTGTAAATTTAAACGATAACAATACTAAAAAAAAAAAAAATAATAATAAAACTTTCTTAAATTACAAATTTCTAAGTTTTTTTTTATATTTTTAATTAATGACCACGTTTGAACGCTGTCACCGGCCCCGAGTCTGTCTGATAGTCACGCACAAGTGAACATCATGTACACCCCCCTGATTTTGTTGGTTTTTGCCGACACCCATTACAAATGCACTTCCACTCTTACACGCACATGCACGCACCAAACACATAGTATTAATTTATACTGGTCGCAATACCACATTTGTAATCTTAATGGCTTTAAATGATATTCTGAATGATCAAGTTTATACACCCCAGAGTAAATATTATACTACTAGTGAATTCAATTCAAATTTTAATTCAACGGGACCCAATAATAACCTTCACTGTTTTAGTTTATTAAACATCAATATTCGAAGCTTACAAAAGAATTTCGATAATTTTGAAGAATTTTTATCTATCCTAAACACATTTTCATTTTCTTTGATAGGACTTACCGAAACCTGGTTACACTCAACTTCTCCTCCAATATTCAACATTGAGAATTATGAATTTATTCATTCAGACCGTAAAAACGGAAAGGGGGGAGGTGTCGCTTTTTATTCTCGTAATGATGTACAATTTAAAATAAGACATGATATTCAACTGGAAGGAATAGAAACATTATTTTTAGAAATTATTGATGATAAACATAAGAATAGAATCGTTGGGGTAATGTACAGACCACCTAACAATGTAGCCGACACATTTTTTGATGAATTAGAATCATGCCTTGAATTTATTTCTAGAGAAAATAAAGATGTATATATTATGGGAGACTTTAATATCGATATATCCTTACCTTTTACCGTTCTTGGCCAACACTTCACTAATTTATTATCTTCATTTTTTGTTAAACCTCTCATTAATAAACCAACTAGGATTACAAACTTAACACATACTATAATTGATAATATTTTCTCAAACGTATTAGATAATAAACAGAATGGAATAATATATTATGATATTTCAGACCATTTACCAATATTTACGATAGGTCCTAATGATAAACACCTACAAATTCCCAATAAAGAACATACAACACGACGTAAAGAAACCAAACGTAATATTGAATCCTTAAAAATAGACTTGAGTCAAGAAGATTGGTATGATATTTATTTTGAAAGAGATGTGAACAGTTCATATGAAAAATTTATAAACAAACTTCTTTGTCATTATAATAAAAATGTGCCCCTCTCAAGAATTAAGTCAAATAAAAAGAAAAATAAACGACCATGGATTACTCAAGGTATACTTAAATCAATATCTACCCGAATTCGTTTATATAAAATCTCACTTCGATCACCTACAAATGAAAATCAAAATAAATATAAAAAGTACCGTAATAAATTGACTTCAATTATTCGTTTATCACGCAAATTATACTATGGTAATAAAATTGAAAATAATAAAGATAATAATCAATCATTATGGCAAACAGTTAATGACATTTTGGGGAAGAAAAAGGATACTCCAAATAATATTGAATTTAATGATAATGGGCATCACATAGACCAAAATGATGTTGCTGAGGCATTCAATAAATACTTTACTAATATTGGACCGGATTTAGCTTCCAAAATAATCAATGAAAAGAATGATTTTTTGAAATACTTAAATAATAACGTTAATCAATCCTTATTTTTTAATCCAACAAATATTCAAGAGATTTTAGAAATTGTTCGTTCATTAAAAAGCAGTAAATCTAGTGGCTACGATGAGCTAAGTGTATCTTTATTAAAACAAATAATTCACTTCATAGCTTCCCCGTTATCACATATCTTTAATTTATCTCTTTCCCAAGGGGTTTTTCCCGACCCACTAAAAGTTGCAAAAATAATTCCGATATATAAAAAGGATGATCACTCTAAAGTTTCAAACTACCGACCAATTTCTTTACTACCAAGCATTTCAAAGATATTAGAGAAAATAGTATATAAACGATTATATTCTTTCTTAGATATCAATAACTTTTTAATTCCTAATCAATATGGATTTAGAAAGAACCACTCTACTGATTATGCTATTCTACAATTATGTGACAAAATAACTGATTCCCTTTCTAAAAAAGAACACACTGTAGGTGTTTTTATGGACTTATCGAAAGCATTCGATACCATGGACCATCGTATATTAATACATAAATTAAAAGCATATGGAGTTAGAGGGATTGTACTTTCTTGGTTTGAAGACTATTTGCGTAATAGACATCAATATGTTATGTTTAAATCTACAACATCTAATATTTCCACCATAGAATGCGGAGTACCACAAGGCTCCATATTAGGTCCCCTACTGTTTTTAGTATATATGAATGATATTGTTAATGCATCACCACTCCTAACATATGTTCTGTTCGCAGACGATACCAACGTATTTTATTCGCATAAAGACTTAAACATTCTCATTACAACCCTCAATTTAGAACTAAATAAATTATCATCTTGGTTCAAATCCAATAAACTCTCTTTAAATATTAATAAGACTAATTGTATTTATTTCAAAAACATACACTCTAAACATGTACTTCATTATGATATTTTTATAGATAACATGCCCATAATTCAAAAAGAAGTTACAAAATTCTTAGGTGTAATGATTGATTCAAACCTAACTTGGAATAGTCATATTAACAACATTTGCATGCTAGTCTCGAGAAGCATAGGCATTTTATATAAATTAAAATATTATCTATCACAAAAGTCACTATTTATGCTTTACAATTCCTTCATTTTGTCATACATATCTTATTGTAACATAGTTTGGGGCAATTGTAGTAAGATGAAAATTATGTTAATATATCGTCTCCAAAAGAAAGCACTTCGTCTTTGTACACATTCACATTATTTAGCCCATACTGATCCAATATTTTGTAAACTAAAAACATTAAAAATCGCTGACATTCACAGTTTTCAAACTGCAATCTTTATGTATAAATGTTGGATAAATACTATACCTTTGGCATTTCGAAATATTTTTGTTTACAATAGTGATATACATTCTTATCCCACACGACACTCATCCGATTTCCACTTAACAAACCCCAAAATTATTATGGCCTATAAATCGATAAGACATCATGGTCCAGACATTTGGAATGCTTTACCTGACAATATTAAACACTCTGCAACTCTTTATTCATTCAAAGCATCGATGAAAAAATATTTAATATCTACATATTCAAAAACATCATAAGGGTCTCAGAGGTTTTGATTGTTTATTTAAATTAATTTTAGATGACCAGTTCATTAACAATACGAATCGAACACTTACTTCACCTGCACACACCCACTTGCACACACTTGCACATTTTTCTTCTTTTTTCTTTTTTCTTAATTTCTTTCCACTTTTTATTCAGATATTTTCTGAACAAAATCTTTATATGTGACTCTCTATTCCCCTACATTCTCCTAAAAACAGCGCCATGTACCCCCCCCCCCCTTCCCGGCTGCTATCGCCTCAAGCTTCTTAGCTTATGATAGTTGGCCTCTGCATTTATCTTGATTATTTTTTACTTACCTCCATACTTTCAAGCTTTCAATTATGTATTTTTTTTAAAAAATATTTTATTTTGTGTGTATTAAGTTGTCACTCTTGATATAAATCAATTATATTATATACTATTATTGTTATTTGAATGTTTTGTATTTGATTTATCAATAAATGCAGAAACATCTGCTAAAAAAAAAAAAAAAAAAAAGCATTTACTATTTAACTTTTCATAAATCCTCGATTTGAGGAATGCAGTTTGTAACGTGTGCATGTTCCTACCCCTCCCCTTCTCCTCTTCCCCCTCTCTATCTCCCCACTTTTATTCTCCATACTTTCATTCTCTCTTCTGTTCCTCCTCCCTCTATCTAAAAACTTCTCTCTTCAATACACACAGAAAATCCTCTTTCGCAAATGCTCCTTTTCTCTTACATGTATTATCATTTATGTGTGAAGCCCCTCCCCCTCCCCTCTCCATTTAAACCTGCATAATATGCCACTCACTAAATTGTCTAATCAAGGCAAAGGTGACATCTATGCCCCGCCCCCTGGTGTCAATAAAGGCCTGTCCCCGTTGATGACAATGGTTTAAATTATACAAGTATACCCTCCCTGCATCTTGATTTACTTTCGATAACACTTCACACATGAAAGAGATATCAATGCCAAACGAATATTAAAATGATTTATTAAGCACTTTTTTGTAATCTCTATGATTTTCTTGCAAGTAAAATCATATTAAGCTGATGAGCGATCTGGTAGACAAATATGTATTAATGATAATATTGAGCAAGACAAAGAAATGGTATTAATGGCTTACATAATTATTTGAAATGAAATCAAAAGTTATGTCATATTTTTTTACACAATGTTCTGAAGACTATCTACCGACAATTTTATATTGAAATAATGACAATTAAAATATGAACTATATTTTCCAGGATCAAATAGATTTCCCAAGTGCTATACAGCAAAATACATAGTTTAAACATATTTGTGGCTTACACCCAGTAAATAAGATCGATTGATCGATCTGTAATTGAAAAACAAGTCAGAAAAAATCTTGGAACCAGCGGGATTTGAACCTGCCATCTACTGCTTGCCGGGCAGCGACTCTACCACCAGGCTGGTTCCAAGATTTTTTCTGACTAGTTTTTCAATTACAGATCGATCAATCGATCTTATTTACTGGGTGTAAGCCACAAATATGTTTAAACTATTGAAATTTCTCCCAGGAAGCATTACATTTATAAAAGCAAAATACATATTTACACATATACATGCAAGTATTGTTTATATACGTTTAATGTCGAATATTGTTGAAAAAATAATCATGTAAACCAATTAAGTAAAGTAAAATAGAATTGTGAAACAATACAAACAATCCGCCTATAAATGTATGCATTGAACGTTTAAATTCCAAGTATTTTGCAGGTACCTATGCCCTTTTTGTTCTAGCTCATATTTATTCATCTTGGGAATGTTTCACAAAGATTAAGATCGACTTTAAGTTGGACCTAATTATGGCAGGCTGTTCATGCCACTGTTTGCTTTCACCATTTTTTTATCTTAAGATAATATTTTTTCCTTTAAAATAATGAATTGAAATTATACAGTATTCCTAACAATAACATAGGAAAAGAAAAAAAAAATCTAAATCTTTAACAACAACATGTCACATAAATGTGTATTAAGAACAATAACATTTAAAGTAGCATTTGACATAAAAGCCTTCAATATACAAACATTGGCCGCAAAGCTAATAAACAATGACAGGTATATGTATATAATCTGCGTTTAACATAACTGGTGCCCATGAACACTGAGTTAAACACAAAACACTGAAGACGATATAATTTTTTTTCTTTTTTTTTATTGTTCCACATTTTACAAAAATTATAGATATACATATAAAATAAACAATATATACAAATCATGTAGTATAAATGAGCACGTCTCAATGATTCTCAATTCATATAATAGATTTAGTAGAATGTGACGAACCTTTCAAAAAGCAGTGCTTGTATAATATTAAAGGTTCCTGGAAAAATAAGTATTGTAGAAGAAAAATCCGTAGCAGTAGAGAAGAACGTAATTTAGAGGGGAGAATTTAAAACACAATTGAATAAGGAAATTTGTATACAAAATAATGCATGAGCACCAATACCCAGAGTAACCCGGTTAAAATGCGTAGTCAAAATGCGTAGTCAAAATGCGTAATGACAGAGAAATTTAGTTAGCGTAGCACAAAGTTATTTGTTTATATGCATTACAAAACCAGAACATACATCATTAATCAACAATTAAGATTAGCATTGAAGAAAAATGGACTGAGGAGGGCAAACAAAGTTGTAAGAATTTAAAAGAAAAACTAAAATTGTCCGAAGTCTTTACTTAATTGAATATTTGTAGATTATGAAGTTTAAAGATAAAGGTGAGTTCTGGTGATTTGAGATTTTACTGAAAGGTTATCTATAAAACTCGATTTAAAAAAACCAAATACGTCTTCGATCAATTTGAAAACAATGGCGCCGACTGATTTTTTATGAAATATATTCATATTATATATAATGTCGATATACAACATAAAATGGCCCCCAAATGGCCAATATCTTTGGTTTCAGAGGCCCACCATTGTCTTTAAGCATTTCAGTACAAAGGTTTTGGCTAATTGTGTTTCTTTGATTTAGGGCACACAATATGAACAAGAACAAGAAAATGAATTCCTTCAGAATCAAACGAAACTTACACTGAATGTTCAAGATTAGAAATAAATGTCATTTGCCAAACAATTTTGGTAGAAAATGTATACTGGCTGAGTAATGAGCATAGAAAGATTAGGAAATCAAGGTTAGTAGCCCCGACACCATTTTGTGTAGTCCCATATACATCTTTCTGTGTACAGTGCTTGTTATTTTACCAAGACTGGGCCAAATTTATTATGATTTAGATGACTCAAGAACTTTGCAGTACACACCAATACTTACATGCTACATGATCAACTGTTTCTGATCCATTCCACACATTTTCTTTCACAATGCAATCGGATGACCAGAACTCACTTATATCAATAAGCCTAAATTACAGGCGGGTTAATTTACTAAATTTGGGTATATCTGAAGCAGCAACACCAGGAACAGCAGGGCTTCTCATCGACAAGTTCTTCTGTCTCCACCAAAGCTGTGTTACTGTCATGGTCTTCGCTACAGAGGCGCTGTGGTGCTTGATCATCTCCTTCCATTTCACCATCAAGAGCCTCCAATATTTCATCATTTCCGTCATTAGTATGGATCGAATCGTATTCCTGTAAATCTGGCTGAACATTAGGTTCTGTAATGTCTTCTGCCATCGTTTCATCATCATCATGATCTCGGTCGTCTAGTTCTTTCCGTTCTTGATTTAAAGGTTTAGATGCCCCAAGAGACTCATCTGGAGAAGAAAAAATATTTTAATTTTTTAAATATTTGTTTAAAAGCATCAATATAATAGTTAACAAATATACCATGCACCGAGAGGCTCTAGTTTAAATTATGGGTCGAGGCGGCAGGAAAAGTACTATTTATGTCGCAGAGGAATACATAATTTTACTAGTGGCTTGAACAAGTGCATGATATATTTGTTTTATATTTTTCAAACCAACCTTCATAAAAGTAATAATAATAATACTACTAATAATAATGTTTACTGTCGCTGAAGTAGAGTGCAGTGAGAGCAGCACAGACGACAGTATACCTCGACCGCGACCGATAGCACATTGATCTTAATCGTTCGAATATATATATGACGTCATCCATGGTAAAGTGCCATGATATAGTGCACTATACCATGGATGACGTCACAGTTTTATCATAGCAATGTTTTGTCACATGATACTATGTTTACCAATCACTGAACAGGATTTCATTGATCAAAAATATAATAGTAATTGATATGTTCATCTTTTGTCTTTCTTTGACAAGCAATGCATAGTTTTGGGGAATTTTGGGTGCTTTAAACTGAAATATAATACTGTTACGTACTAATACTCAGATTTGTTGCTGTTGTATTCCACTGTAGGTGGCACTTATACGCTAAATCAAACATGAATTTGTTAAAGATTACATTAATGCTTTTTGTTGTTTTGTGAATAACAATACGGAATACATTTTTGAAGTTTTCTTTCACACTTGCTTAAATCACTTTTTCTGTGAAATATATTATTTTACTTCTTTGGTCAAACTTCCATAATTATTGAAGACGGATAATCTATAAAAGATAACAGATGTGAAATGCCATTGAATTATAAAGGCATACATTCATCATACCTTGCGGAAAATAAACTTCAGCAAGGTTCAGCAACCTCGCTGCCTTGAGCGCATTCCTGAGCTCCATCCTTTCATCTTCCCTGGACACACCTCTTCTCCATTGTTTCAGCATATGACGAGTTCCAATATCCAGCTATTTTGAACTATCCCGATCGAAAGCTATCCAGCTATTTGCGTTTTCACCAGACCGATACGCTCATCACCAACTAGCTCGAAAAATAATCTCGAGATTGACGCATGCGCACTTCAGCGAATGACTGTACGGCCAGCGCGCGGATTTAAGATTTTGTCCAGTGAGACATTATTAACACCTAAGTACAACGGCGAACAGCAAACAAAAAACAAAACAAAGACAAAAACAAACTAGACGAGTAAATGCAGAAAACTGACGATTTGAACGCAAAAAATACGGTAGATGTACGCTGAGCTAACTGAGTGGTATAGATCACATGTGCGCGCTAGTAGAAGTAAACAACAACACGGAAAACCGGAAATCGTTGTGCATGATGGGATCGGGATTATTGACTCCGTACTTCGGTCTGGTGAAGACGCTCGCAAACTATCCCGCTAGTTCGGAAATAGAAGGATATTTTGCAAACTAGACCGAGATATCTTGGGATATTATCCCGACCAACTATCCAGCTAATTTGCCACTTCGGTCTGGTGAAGACGCAAATAGCTGGATAGTTTGCGATCGGGATAGTTCAAAATAGCTGGATATTTTGCAATCTCGAGATGGTGAAGACACGCCTAGTCATGAGCGCTCTCTCTATATCACCATGTAGGATTCCCAGTTGACCACCAAGGCCGTCAATCTTGGCTTCATCGTAAAGATCGTCAGCTATCTGCTTCAAGAGGCGTGTCTGCACTATCTCGAGATTGCCAAATAACCAGCTATTTGAATTATCCCGATCGCAATCTATCCAGCTTATTTGCGTCTTCATTAGACCGAAGTAGCAAATTAGCTGGATAGTTGGTCGGGATAATATCCCAAGATATCTCGGTCTAGTTTGCGGTTTTCCGTGTTTACTCGAGGTCAGTGGTTGTACTAGCGCGCTGAGCGGTATAGATCGCATGTGCGAACCGGAAATCGTTGTGCATGATGGGATCGGGATATTTGACTCCGTACTTCGGTCTAATGAAGACGGTCGCAAACTATCCCGCTAGTTCGGAAATAGTGGGATATTTTGCAAACTAGACCGAGATATCTTGGGATATTATCCCGACCAACTATCCAGCTAATTTGCCACTTCGGTCTAATGAAGACGCAAATAGCTGGATAGTTTCGATCGGGATAGTTCAAAATAGCTGGATATTTGGCAATCTCGAGATAGTGCAGACACGCCTAAGATGTCTGCAAACTCATCATCTGGGGGCTCCTCTCTAGGATGGTATACGGTAATAAAGAATAACAATAAAAACATCGGGGATCAGAGGACGTAGGTATGATGTATAACGTTAAATATTAATCAAAATCTTTACTTAGGTGAATTTAAACAAACGATAGAAAAATAATTATTTCAATGATAAGACCATACTCAACATGCCCAAATTATTAAGGGAAATTCATTAAAGAAAATCACGTTTGACTAAAATCATCACAGACTGGAATACAGCCAAGATTTTCTTTTTTTCTTTTTTCTTTTCATTTCAGTGGCTATTGAATTTTTACTTCTACTTCTACATTTATCACTGAATAAAAAAATAAACAGCTAAATATTAAAAGAAAAAAAATTTTTTAAATATGATTTGGAATTTATGAAACATATAAGTGCCGCCGTATATTTAGAACCGTTATTGACAGTCTAAAACCACTCTTTTTGAATGAGGCAGTATTTCGTAGTAATGTCACTATAATGCATTCATTATCATGTTAGGAGTAAAGTTATTTCATCTCACCCTGCTTGTGATGTATCACTGCTTCCCATTCCTCCGGTTGAATTATCCTCAGATGATGATGTGCCTGTCATGAATGAATGAAGTCAGTTTAAATGAGAAACACAAATTGAAGAGAAAACATCTCTGGCATTCAATGTATCTCTATTATTAACAACAACAAAAGTTCTCAAATGCAATTACATTGCTCGATTTTCCCTGGATAATGTAATCGAATTGCGTTATTTTTTGTTCAAGCAACAATATATGTGTATATCAATTTAGTATTTAGAACATTTTTGGCACTGATAACCTTACTTTTTTAAATATTTCCAAAGTAGCAAAAATGGGGTGATAAGCTTCACATTATAAGTATTTCAAAAAGTAGCCAAAACTTGGATATGAGTTATTATGTTAAAACGAAATGGGGTTGAAAAGTAAAATGATATTTGAAAATAAAATCTTACCACCCTGAGCCTGTCTTCCAGAATTCATCCAGGGAATTAAACTCTGCATCCACTGAGGTGTCTCTGCTTTCTTCTTCTGCTCTGTTGATCGTATCTCACTTTCTAGTTGAATTTGGTTCTCAGCTTCCAGGTCTCTCGCTCAAGTTGTTCTACTGACCGTTTTTCCTGTTCAAATCGCGCTATGTATTCCTCTTTTTCTTTTTTTGATTCCTCCACTTGCTGTCTTAGAGTCGTCTCATTCCGTTCTTTCTCATCTAGCAATTCTGTCAAAGTGTCTACACGCTGTTTCATAGACTCGATTTCTTTCGTCATTTCCGCCACCAGTAAGCGCTTCTCCTGTTCACCTCTCGTTCTGTCTTCCTCTCCTTCTTTCTTCAATTCCTCAAAATCCTGTCTTAGAGTCATCTCATTTTGCTCTTTCTCTCGTACATTTTCTGTCAAACTGTCTCCTTGATATTGCTTAGACTCGAGTTTCTTCGTCATTTCTGCTGCCAGTGAGCGCGGTTCCTGTTCACCTCCTGCTCTGTCTTCCTCTCCTTCTTTCTTTAATTCTTCAACTTGTTTTCTCAGAGTCGTCTCATTCCGCTCTCTCTCCACTACGATTTCTGTCAACGTGTCTACGCGTCTTTGCTTAGACTCGAGTTTCTTCGTCATTTCTGCTGTCAATGAGCGCTTCCCTTTTTCACCTCTTTCTCTGTCTTCCTCTCTTCCTTTTTTTAACTCTTCAACTTGCTGTCTTAGTGTCGTCTCGTTCCGCTCTTTCTCCTGTACAATTTCCATCAAAGGGTCTACACATAGTTGCTTGGACTCGAGTTTCTTCGTCATTTCAGCTGCTAGTGAGCGCTTCTCTTTTTCAGCTCTTGTTCTTTCGTCCCCCTTGTCGGTCTGTAGTTGCTCAAACTCACGTCTTGCCAGCTTTATTTCCCTCAGTTCACTCATTGCAAATACTCTGTCACCTCCTTGAAGGCATCCATGTATGAGGTCTAGCCAATTTAACTGACCACTTTCTGAGAGAATGTCATGAGGTACAGATACTTCGTAGACATCAGTGATCCCGTAATAATTCAAAACATTTTTCGCTTTTTCGATGGCTTCAGGACTCACGATAAAAACTATGGCACAGAGAGGAAAGCGACCTATCCGAAACATATGCAATGAGTTAATTATAAATCACATCTAAAGTAACGATGATGTTCTGAATTATATTTACCACACATACGTCGCCTTATCTTCTTGGGGGGGGGGGGGGGGAGGGGAGCACTTTGATACAAATGAATGAAGAGAATCCGCAATGCTTCAGTCATCTCTGTTTGTGTTTGTCAATATTCTCATTAACTTCGTTGATCAGCATTGTTATGAATATACCTCCACATCTAAATTGTGAATAAAATGGGGAAAATGTAATAAGAGAAGTAGCGTGAGAGAGACAGAGAGAGAGGGAGAGGGGGGGGGGGGGGGTAATAAAGAAGAGAGACGGCAGAGAAGTCGGACTGAGGATTTAACCTAGAGAGTCAGGAGATATACATTTACAACTGTGAAAACGGAAATTACATGTTATAGCATTCATGGTAGGGAAATGAGTTGGGGCAATCAGGATAAGACAGCCTAATGAAATTGTTTATTATCTCGTTTGATTACAACAACTGCGACCTACACAAATTATCTACAAAATGATGGGAAATCTAGAGATCGGTCGTCAGTGTAAAGACCAGTGATAACGTGTAAAAAGATAGTTATGAAATAAATATTTGAATAACCTAAAGATCACGTTGTGATCGATTGATATAATACGGAATATTTGGTGTGAGCATTCTAATTATTATGTTTAACTGTAATCACCCCATGCCTCGGCTCATAAATATTGTATCCCCTTAATATATATTTAGCACTAAATTATATTTTTGGTTCTAGGACACCTACCCCCTAGACAACCACCCTCCGGATAACCACCCATAGGATAACCACCCTCTACGACAACCACCATCCAGGAAAACTACCCCCTTGGACAACAACCCCCAGACAACAACCCCTAGGACAACTACTCCCGGCCAACTATCCCCAGACAACTATCCCCAGACAACTACCCCCTACGACAATCATTCTCTAGGACAAATACCGCACGGACAATTATCCTAGGTCCATGGTTAGAGTAATAAAGTCGACCATGTGAACACGGGGGCGGGATAGATGTTTTGTGTGAATGTTAGATGTTACACACCATGCATGTTTAAAATAAACTTCAAACCGAGGACATGATATGATATGTGCATATACACAGAATATAATAGAAACATGAAACTTGTCCAAACAATTCGATGGATTTGATGATTATGAATGGAACATACATGAGGAAATAGTGTAATCCCACATGTCTATTATATAGGCCTACACATACGAAGTGGTAGAAGTATCAATATGCCCTTCCGGAAAGAAGGAAAAGGCATTTAAATGACAAAATGAACTGACGAAGTGGCGTGTTAGAGTCTACGATATCGACTTGATCGGAATTAACGATGTGTAATTAAGTGCTTGATAATATGGAATAATGGATAATATAGAAAACTAAGATGAGTACTTGATATCAAGGTCATATTGCTTGTTGAAATATGCTTATAATATAAAATGACTACTGGTTGTACCTCGATTGTTTCATCAGTGTCCTAGTCATAACTGATGAAAAATCATTATGTGGCAGGTTTCATTACCGTTAGATACATGTAACTACACATTTAATATCAGTGCAAATGGCTCAATCACTATATGCAAACAACATGTACCAACCGTCATATGCAAAAGTATCATGCGTAAAAGTAAACTGGCTCGTAATATTGTTCATGTATTCATCTCCTCATTTGTCCATTCTTTTAATCAATACAGTGGTGTATATCACCATATTGTGGTGGATATGGTGTGTATCAACAGTGTAATTGTTTATTAATTCAAAATTGTTTAACGATACAACTTCATATGTCTTCAGGATATTGTCCTGCCTACCAATAAGGATTAGGGGCAAACTCACCTGTTACCTCCTTTATCACCTTGATCCATTGTGGGATAAATTTAGGCCAAATCACAATATCATCCGGGCTGAAGATAGAAATGAGAAAATGCACCGATTCAGAATCATTATTAATCACGTGATGATGATTATAGGTTCAATGATAACAAGGTACTTACAATTTCATACTGCACCCCCCGCTCCACAAAAAGGCCGACCCCACCACCCCCCTTCATTTGCTATACGCTGCAACGATTGTAATAAGCCTCCTAATGCTATGACATGCACATTTTCTGCAAAGCTAAATTGAAATTTTCTCGCCCAGTCGCTCCTCTCATTCAAAATATGTTAGAAGATGCAGTGTTTCTTAGCGCTTTCACATTTGTGTCTATAATAGCTAGCACCAAAAGCAAGAGGGTAGATGCTTATATTTATCAATATATTTCTTTGTATTACACATCTGGAGAAAAAAAAATTAAACAAAATAAATAAAAAGTGTGCGTGCGGGCGTGTGTGTACTTAGGTGTTTTTTTTTTTACATACGTGTATCAATCGGATAAGATTATTTACGTCTCGGACCGACTATTAATGTCACCATCCGAAAGACGTGACTCAGTTTCGAACCTGGGTCCGATTATAATTAATTTGTAGGCGAAGACAGAGAGCTCACCGTGGACCTTATCCCTACACCGACTCACGTATGGCACATGTTATGAGTATCTTAATAACTTCCTTTTACAAGACTCCCGTAACCAAGAGTTCATAAGTAAATGTGAAAGGGAAACGCGAACATTATTAGCAAGGTGCTATGAAAAAAGGAAAGTTCAGAGAAGCATAGCCTACGGTGACAATTTGTGCAATTTGGGGCAACGGCCCGATACTTCTCCTCCGATGAAGATAACTAGCAATAAACTTGAACTTGAAGTAATTATTGTTTGCATTCTGTTAGAAATTATTATTGTTATCAGTGTTTTAGTCCTCATTGATAAATTGATTAATTCTCAATGATTATTTCTTATCATATGCGCGTTTACGGCATTTTGATTAAAGCGCTAAAACCAGTGTTTTCTACTTTGTGTTAATCATTTGTTTTCAGATTTGCGTCAAATTTAGGGCCCATGTGAATATGGAGATCGAAAACTACTACTCACTGAAATAACAGCACCATACATCCAACCTTCTCAGCGAGGTCTTGTACATGTACATCTCGATTGGGTAAACCTAGTAAGATGGTAAGAGAGAACGTGTTTGATACATTGTGAATGATGAACCTCTGGGATACTATATGAACATGACATTTAGCCTACATGCATACATAGAGAATAGATTAAAAACAAGCTTATGTAGTTCTATGAATTACATGCAACATGCCACAATAACAAAATTAATGAATTGTTTCTGCAATAACATATTTTAAGGTAACCGCACAATATGTTATTTTGTGATAAAAGAAACAGTGAACATAATGCCTTTCATGAAGAGAATCGTTCATGGGTTTGAAAGTCGTGGAATCATTCTAAGTAGGGAGCTAAAATAATGATTAATCAATGAATCTATGTAGGCCTATAAATATAATGCCATGTGATATTTATTAAAAAATTGCAGTGGGCAGTATTGGTACAATTACAAAACCAGAAATAGAAACACCATATTAAACAACAACAACAAAATAAGGTTGTTTTAAAAGCACAAGACATCACTCCCTGTAATGAAATTGTGCATCAACACTGTTTGATGCCCACGTGTATGCCCATGCAAAATACCCTGCTGGTAGTCTCCAAACTAATTATATCAGGCAGATCAAATAGTCACAGTGAAACATACACACGATATAACTAATATTTTTTCTCCATATAAATGACATGTTAAATTAACCAATGGCTTACACATATTCGTTTGTTTTTATTTGATTCCATTATTTAAAATATAAATATGATGTAGTACAATGTTTTTAATGTGCCATGTTTTGTTAACTATTAAAACAATGACTTTATAAAAGAACGCAAGTGCTCACATATTTCTCCCCTTTCAGACGATAGAGGTGTGATGATGTCAATAGTTAATGGGTTGCTTATATAGGCGTATGTCATGGTTCATACCCTCAATATACAGACAATAGAAATGTTAAAGATTAAAGAATCATGATTATTTTATTGGTCCATGCATGCAAACATTACATAGGAATTTTGCGTTCAATGACTTTTTTTACAATGAACATACAAATGATAACAAAATACAATACAAAACAATAGAAAGCGATTTACATAAATATGGATAACTATTTATAATGTGCTTGTGCCCTACAATTTCATATGGTCTACAATTACCATGCCTCATAGTATTTCCCGTCAGTTTACACCCCCCCCCCCCCCCCATCACGCCCCATTCGCTTGGGCCCGATCCACAGTCTCCGGTTATCCGTTTAATTGCAGTTAAATAGCTATCGAAAACAACAATAACATTTTTAAATCGAGTAGGAAATATATGATTATAAGGACGACTGGTATCTAGTAAATAAATACAATTATACAATTCAAGCGACTGAGTATAACTATGACGATGTTGTATAACGTATGATTGTAATGTAATGTAGTATCCTACCAACGTACATGTAAAGCAAGCCCAAATATGATCAATTAGGACCTACACGCAGTCGGGTATACCATGCGAGTCCAAAAAAAAGTTTACACCTAGAAAATTGCTAATTATTAAAAAAATCATCTATGAACAGTAAATTATTACACATCTTATGAAAGAGTGTTTTATCCCAAATCATTTGGTATCATTTTTGTGTGGTATGTGTTCACGCTTGGATGAACAGTAGGCATTGTTTGCGAGAGTGCGAGAGTGCAAAATTCGACTTTTATCATAGATGACTTTCTAAATAATTAGTTCATTTTATTCAAAACCATATAAAGCATGATATAGCCGGTTACATAAAAAAGAGACTGGTAATAGTACATCAATCAACATATTCTAACTTGATTACATCATAAACTGAATGGTTTTAGGACCCCTTTAGAAGCTAAGCTTGTGAGCGGGGCCCTATAGTCAACAAAATACATACATTTACAGTAAAAAGAATGTTACGTATGATTATACAATGGATGAAAATACTAAGCTACAGAATGTAGAACATACAAATACTCTCTCTCACACACACACACACACACCCACACACAGCAAACACACTGACGAGTAGGTCCTTAGTGGTCAAAAAGCATTTCAGAATAAAAAATTACTAAGATGCAAATAAAAACTATGTCAGTCTTTCAAGCAGGTACGTTTTAGATAAACTTCTAAACCTAGAAAGAGTTGTACTATTTTTTATATCATCAGGCAGACTGTTCCATTCTTTAATGCAAGAGATATGGAAAGAGGTCAGAGTGACATTTGTTCTTGCAAAAGGCTGTCGAATAAGACACCTTTGACGTGTATTATAATTATGAATTTGCGAGTTCTGACGGAATAAATCTTTTAACGTACATTCATGAGGCATAGACTTAAGATTAAACATAAACAATATGCAATTGAACGACACAAGTCCACTTAGTGGTAACATTCTTAGTCGAAGGAACAATGGAGAACTTGGATTTCTATAATAAGAATTAGTAATAAGCCGTATTGCCTTCTTCTGCCATACTCTCAACTTATCAAGATATGACTTATAAGTGTTTCCCCAAGCAACATTACAATAGCGAGTTTTCGCTCAGCAACTTACAGACCTTCGCGGTAGCAGAGCACTCAGGTTTACGGCCGTCGCACACAGACCGTCCTCGATACAATTCGTGGTTTTGCTTTTCGGTGAATGCGTACGTATCTCTACGGAGATATTGCATGTGCAATGCCATTAGGCAATTTTCGTAATGTAACCAAATTTAATGCATACGTCTTTGTGAAGTGCCTCGATACAAAATATTTCATTCACCTGATAAGGATAATAGTATTTCAATAGACAGAATCCAAACTGCATACATTAGTTGTTGCCAGTTCGACAAACATCAGGGGTATTACGCAAGCTCATTGCGGACAGAGAATCTGCGGTTCGTGTGCAAAATCGAGAAGCTGCTATAGTAACATTAAACCTCCTAACCCCCCTAGATTCGCCCCTGACACGAATGACTCTTCGGTGAGTTTTTTTCTTCCGATTATTGTTTCTGAACAATAACAACATGAATATGGATATAACATGAATTGTTTTAAAACTTGATGATAAATTGTTGAAATTTGATAAAAAGCCGTTTTGCCTTGGTCGAGACAAGTTGTGCTAGTCCTGTTGTCCCGTCTGTACTGTATTGCGTGGAAGGGAATAGGCCATTTTCGTAATGTAATCAAAATGAATACATACGTCTTTGTGAACTTCCTCAATACAAATTATTTCATTCACCTGTCTAGTATTCGCAATAGTCAGAATGCAAACTGCATGTATTAAGTGTGGCAACAACTAATGTATGCAGATTGGATTCTGTCTATTTAAATACTTTTATTATTATCAGGTGAATGAAATAGTTTGTATCGAGGCACTTGATTCACTTGTGGCGTCTTTGAGAACGCCCGTAGATTTGGCCAAAACCCGTTCTAGATTTCAGGGCCTCAGCGGTCATCAAACTGTTACTATAGTATCTTCTCGATTTTGCACACGAACCGCAGATTGTAATTCCCCAATGAGTTTGCGAAAATTGCCTAATATGTCAAATAAGGGAGAATAATACTATTATATAATGTTATCAGCACTCTTTCAGGTAAAATAAATTTTAATCTAAAAATGACACCTACACTACGGGACAACTTTGTGCATACAGCATGTAAATGATTTCTCCAAGATAAATGCTCATCCATTGTTAACCCTAAGAACTGAACATTTTCACTAAGCGCAATATCATGGCCTCCAACATTAAGAAAAGTAATGCCATCTGGAAGCTTTTTACCCTTGGAGCGAAAAATAACACATTTGGTCTTTTGAACATTCAACAATAACTTATTACAACAATACCATGCATACAGTTTCTGAATCTCTTGATTCGCAATTAGTAATAAATCTTCAGCCTTCTTATCAGCCAACAGCAAGCTGGTATCATCAGCAAAAAGTGAGTATGAGAATAATGTTGATGAGTGTATTATATCATTTATATAGATCAGAAACAACAGGGGACCAAGAACAGAACCCTCAGGTACACCATATTTAATAGAAGCAAGTTGAGAATTAGTACCATTCACCACAACAAATTGTGTCCTGTCAAACAAATAGCTTTGGAACCAAGACAATGCTACACCACGTATTCCATAATGCTCAAGTTTCCTGAGGAGGATGCCATGGTCAATAGTATCAAACGCCTTAAATAGATCTAAGAATATCCCCAAACAATACTTGTCTCCATCAATAGCTTTTATGATATTACTTAATAAATTAAACACACCAATTTGTGTGGAGAAGTGCTTACGGAAACCACACTGCTGAGGAATCAAGATATTCTTTTTAGATAGAAACTCATTTAAGCGTTTATAAATTATTTTCTCAAGAATTTTAGAAAAGATTGGTAACAATGCTATTGGCCTGTAATTAATGACGTTTTTACGGTCAGATTTTGTATACACTGGTACCACTTTAGCTACCTTGAGTTTATCAGGAACAACTCCCTGAGATAAAGACATATTCATGATTTTACACAAGGGATCAATAAAAAGGTGAATGCACTCCTTTATAATCCTAGGTGAAATATCATCAGAACCACTAGATTTAGATGGTTTCAAAGACAACACAATATCGATGATCTCAGATTTTGAAGTTGGTTTTAGAAACATTGACGCATTATCATCACACTGTTTCATATAATCTTGAAAAGATTGTGGTACTTGAGGAATGTCTGCACTGATTTTCATGGGTAATCCAATGAAATATTTATTAAAACTTTCAGCCTTATCCTTGGCAGAAGAAAGAAGTACTCCATTAAAATCCATCTCTTGAGGGAGTGAATGCCTAGTTGACCGACCTAACAATTCATTGAAATGAGACCAAGTTTTCCTAATATTACCTTTAACACTGTGAAACAAATCATTGTAATAATTTTGCTTGGCTGTACGAAGAGTATTAACCAAGACATTCTTATAATCGATATATTTCTTTTTATTCTCAGCTGTTGGTCTCTTGACATAACTACCATAAAGCTTATGTTTATGATTTATGGTTTTCAATAAACCACGAGGTACCCATGGCTTTTTACATTTACTTTTTATCGATACTTCAATTAATGGGAAACATAAATTATATAATTCCAGAAATATTTGTAGAAAATTTTCATATGACTCATTGACGCCTTCCAGTGAAGGCAGAGCCTGCCAATTAATTTCAGCTAAGTGTTGCTTGAACCTTGAGATTCTTTCATCATTTATTGACCGCTTCATAACTTGTCCATCTCTCTTGACAGAAGTTACCACAGAGTCCTTTTTAAAACAAAATATAGGCATATGATCTGAAATATCTGAACATATTATACCCGAGCTAAACTCATTTTGAATGCAGTTTGTGAAAATAGTGTCAATCAATGTTGCACTAATTTCAGTAATACGGGTAGGTTTAGTGACGAGAGAAAATAATCCAAATGAGTACATGAAATCTACAAAATCTTTAACACTACGATCAGTATCATAATTCATTAAATTGATGTTGAAGTCACCCATTAAATATATTTTCTTGTTTTCTCTACTCAATATCTGTAGCTGATGTTCTAAGTTTTCCACAAAGGATACACTATCATAGCTTGGAGCCCTATATACACATCCAACAATAATCTTTTTACTGAGGTTTGTTATTTCAACAAAAACAATTTCATACCCTGAATTGGATCCAGATAAATCAAAACGGAATTTAAATTCCAAATCATCTTTAATGTACAGACATGCCCCACCGCCATTTTTGTCTGCCCTACATATGTAAACAAAAGAATAGCCAGGTATCTGAAACATATTGATATCAGTTGAAGTTTTAAACCAAGTTTCAGAGACACCTATCACAGAAAAATCATGCTTTAGGCAGGACAACAATTGTAACATCTCATCATAATTCTTACATAAACTCCTGGCATTTACATGCAAAAGATCGAAATTTCCTTGTAGATTCTGGTCAAATGCACCACAATCAGCATACGCACAATCTCTAAGCATTATGTTTACATCTTCTTCAACAATGGTTTCCATTATTTACAATTAAGAAAATTAATGGCACAATAAACTCTATACACATATAAGTCTTGAAAATGACTATCCAGGATGGCATACATACTTGCATACATAACAAAACACAAACAGACATTCACACACAAACAGACACACACACACAATACATGATTATGAGTAAATATAAGAAATATACTTAAAAAATTAAAAGGTAATGAAAACACATATAAATACATGTAAAAACAACAACTGACTGCAGAACCCACTCCTTAATTACTTTACAGAAGAAAAGCTAACACGAATATTATAACAAAAATATCTAAGCTAGATGAAAAGAAAAAAAAGACCTATACATTTATTAGACCATAATTACATAACAGCTTGCACCAAACTTGATGAAGAAGAGAAAAATGGAAGAGTTCCAAGAAAGAGAAAGAGAGAGAGAGAGAGAAAGAGAGAGAGAGAGAGAGAGAGAGCAATTTTCTAGGTGTAAACTTGACTCAAACTGTACATTCTCTTATTTAGGGCACGTGGGCATAAGTGCCTAGTAAAGATAATGAAGAATATAATAGGAAATAAGAATACATTATTTGTTTTACCCAACATATTAAGAGTGTATATTCTACAAAATGCTAGTTTATTTAGGGCAAAAGAGGAAAAGAGCATTCCGTTGGTTTAGTAATAATAAACACATAATTGCCCATACAATTCATTATTTTACCGAAAACAAACCTTAGGGTTAGGCAATTTAATTCCTCCCCGTAAACACAGGTTTATAGTAGAGACGTAGTTTCATTTGAATCACAACAAACCCAAACAAAACAACATTGCATGTTTTTAATATACGAACCACTCAAATATGTCATAATGACAGATACAGAATCGGTGAGGTATTCCTCCTGATTCTCAGTAGATAGTTGACGTTTAACAGCAAGCTTGCTCGCCTCTACGTCTCCATGAAGAACGCGTCTCAGGGCAGGGACTATGTTCCGCAAATACCCGGACGTATCAACCATACCAATGACAAGCTTATCAGGAAATACCACTCGTTCATCATCACAAGGTACAGCCTTGCCTGGTTTGTACAACAAGATTTCATGTCGTAATGTAGAAATCCTCGTCTTCATATCCGCGTTTGAAGAATCCATTTTGAATGACTACCCGCCTATATACGCGTGGAGAGGAACAGCCAAATGCAATTGATTTAATCAGTATATTCATGCATTGCAAATAATTACTGTAAACATGTCTTCTATCGACTCTAGTGATAGTTGGTTCAAAAGGATATTAATTAGTAATTTATTTATGAAATTAGATTACATTATAAATAGTAATGCATGTGTATTTGTATTAATCGGAGCGAGGCTTATTTTTTAGTAAGGATAGGGTAAAAAGGCCATGGACTTTGTATTGTCAGTGTTGTCAAAAGTATTGCTATATGCAGGAGCGGTGCTCCGGGGGGGGGGGGGGGGGGGGGGTCACCTCCTTCTTTAATTTTATTTTAGAGGGACCCCCCGGGAAATTTGAAAAAGTGCCTAGACAAATGTGTAGCAAATACTGACTAGAGACTGCAACACACTTTTAGGCTCTGAAGGCCCAAGAATGGAGCTCGGTCGATACGCTCTCTCGCATTATATCCTTCTAAAGGTACAAGGAAATATTGGGAAACAGAAATCCCATCCATGCCCAAGCTCCCTACCTACTAAAAGTAACCTACTAAATATTTACAACCTTAAGGACTGCACACTAATTACCGGCAAAGTAAAATGGGAAGTGTGAGAAAATTATATTGCTTGTTTTTATACTATAGTTTTGCTATTTAAAGGAATGTAATATTTTAAATACAACAAAACCTTAAAAAAACCTTTGAGGGGGTAGAAACTTCCGTCACCTTCGCCCCTCTCGTTCACTATGATGCTTCCTCGCCCCTCTCATTTCGACCCCCCCCCCCGGTCATGAAAAGAAATCGCCACCCCTGGCTATGATTATCTGCATTAAAAACCCTGTAAATTCTACAACTGAATATTCTAAGTTGTAGATAAGTAATCGTTGACACACATTGACACACGTTACGTGTAAGTTACTCATAAGTCAACCAACGTCGAGATAACAGGGACTTTTAGATTTGCACGTTGACATGGTACGTGGACTACTACGTGTGACGTCCTTTTAAATTCCCATGGTACTACTTATAGCTACTTGCGCCCTTTATATAGTAAACAATGCCCAATCGGTGACCATTGGTCTCCGTGATCCTCTTTATCTTATGTTAAGTGAGATCTGATATGATCAGATAACCACCTGTCAGTGAACCAGCAGCGTGGTCTAATCCCTTCTGTAAACTAGTACAGATGGGCTTTAAGGCACTGCCCATGCCTTATAATGACGTCACACGTAGCAGTCCACTATGTCGACGTGCAAATCTAAAAGTCCCTAATGTCTAGCGTAACCAAAAATTATTTCCAACCTTTGAGTTACGTACTTTGAACCTATTTCGAACTTATCTCCAACGGATATTGATGTATACGTAGACGTATTTGACGTGTTCCGGACGACCACATGCAGAACTTACTGTGAACGTGTGTCTAACTTACAGCTACCGTATAATGGCGTATTGGCAGCGTTTAGGGAATTGTTATATGAAAATGGGGTTCACCGTCTAAACGTTCTATATAAGTTAATATTACCATGGACCTAGGTCCATGATATTACGTTATGTATCCGTCCAGTTCGTTATGAATACCCTATGTATACGCCCAAAATTGAAAAAAAAAAAACATCGATAGTTCAGCGTTTTAGAGAAATGTTGATACTGCTAAATCGTCAAGGTGTGACAGGGCAATAAAAGGGCGCACATTTCCAAAGATGAATAGGGCAATGTAATAGACCGGTTTACTTATATACATATTCAAATTTATGGATGTTTATTTCCTGGGGACCTAGTGATGAGTTATTGAAGTAACCTGTTATTAATGAATGAATAACAATACTCGGAATCCAGCCTGCTTACATTACCTCTTGCTATGTCGGGCAAACTTTGGGGTTGTCAAGAACAACCTTTGCTTAAAAATTATGCGTAAAACTTGAATGTGTTAATAAACTGGTCTATTACCGTAATTTGACTTTGCGAAAAACTTTGCAATCATGTTGTATTTGTTGTTGCTATGGCAGAAAAGCATGTGTCATGTCTTCGGGTTATCGATAGCCCCGTTAATTTAATAAGTATGCATACAACTTTGATATGCTTGTATTAGTAAACTTGGCCCAGTTGGCAACTTAAATGCTTCTAGTTGTGATGTAAGCACCAATAGTGGAATACGATATGAAACCTTACTAAGTTTTAGTTTGAAACTAGGCCTTATTCATGAAGCCTAGTTGGTAACTATAATATGGTTCCTAGTTATCAACTAAATACACTTTCATTCCAAATTATATCGAAATGTTATTCACGAAACCTGAATAAGGTTATTATGCAACTGAATTCCTCTGAAATTTAGAATGATGAAGAGTAACTCTAAATCAGTAATTAGAAAAGCGTGCTCATTCAAGCATGATTTAACGGATACATCTGCTTTATATAGAGTCAAACAAGAACCACAGGCAATAACCCCTTCTTGGTAAATCTATTCCAAACTTTGCTGTTTATAAATTATGAGGAGTTGCTCAGGAGGGAATTAATTTTTGGTGTTGTGTTTAGTTGAGTGAGGTGGCTACTACATCCAGTTGGTACTAAATGATTTTAGTGGGCTACTATATAAGGCCTAGTTGGTAACTAGCTTGGTAAGGTTTTATGAATGTGGGCCCAGGTCATTTACTATGTCCACGCAATATGACTACTGAAATCAATTACTTTTTTTTTACAGGTGCTTCCAAGTCATCTATCTCTCTCGACTACACAAGCAGCATGGTGTTAATGGTCAATTACGTAAGCTAGAACATCATGAATTATTTATGTGTCATCTACTTCATTCATAACTACATCTTTAGCTATGCATTACAATAATATAACGGTAAGAGGAAAGCCCAATAGAATTGAGGGTCAGTATTTACACGTGTATCGTGCAGAGCATATTTGATATCATACGGTGTTGAGTTTAGAGCAAATAAAGCTCACCCGAGACGACATTTACACACGCAATGGCTTCATCCCTCTCTTTCTCTCTTTCTCTCTCTCTCTCTCTCTCTCACTCTAACTCTCTCTCTCTCTCTCTCTCTCTCTACTCTCTCTCTTTTTACTTTTATTCTCCTATTCTAACTATTCCAGCTATTTTCTATGTAACTACATATCTCTTTAATACTTGCCATTCTCTAATAAATCACGGACCCTCCCACCATCTCTTCCTTCTCTCTCTCTCTCTCTCTCTCTCTGCCCCCTCTCACATTTTCTCTTCACTCTCCCTCTCCCCCTCTTAATCAAGCCCCCTTTTCTATTCTTTCCCGTATTGTGTATTTCACAACTTATTTTTTCCGACTTCACACAAGGATGAGTGAAATCAAGATTTGAAATAATAAGCTTTCATCCCAAATATAATATTGATTTTTATTTAATTTTAAAGTTCATTTGATATATTCATTTGTAGTCTACAATAATGGTAACATGGACATTTCAAGTTTTATCACACAGTGGTAGGAAAAACCATCAAACCCAACTAATGATGAGAACACCGTTTATTGTGTGAAGGGCATGCGTGTAGGCAGCCTTGTTTCAAGTGGCAATACATGGTACTAATAGCATGTTCAGATAAATCTGATAACGCCCTCTTCAGGCAAATACATTACACTTTTCGTCTTCCTCTTCTCCCTCCTAGCTCCCTCTCCAGTTCGGCCTGCTTCTTCGTCTGCTGCTCCAACTGCTCAACCTCACTTCCTTATCAACCTCACCCTGCTTCTCTTCACTCTCCCCCTCCTCCTCCCGTTCAGACTGTTCCTCCTCCTGCCGTTGCTCTAATCGATCTTCCATCTTTTCCTCCCCTTTCTGCTCCTCAAATTGCTCGCCCTCAAACTCCTGCTTTTACCCCCCTCCTTGACAAACTTCTCCACCTCATCCACTTCATTCTGCTTCTCCTCTCCCTGCTCCTTCAACCCTTCTTACTTTCGCCACTCCTCCTCTACGAAGTCCTCCTCATCCACCTCCTACCCCTCATCCTGCTTCTCCTCTCCCTGCTCCTCCAATCCTTCAAACTTCCGCCCCTCCTCCTCTACGGACTTCTCCTCATCCACCTACTCCACCTCATCCTGCTTCTCCTCTCCCTGCTTCTCCAACCCTTCTAACTTTAGCCCCTCCTCCTCTACGAACTCCTCCTCATCCACCTACTCCACCTCATCCTGCTTCTCCTCTCCCTGCTTCTCCAACCCTTCTAACTTTAGCCCCTCCTCCTCTTACGGACTTCTCCTCATCCACCTACTCCACCTCATCCTGCTTCTCCTCTCCCTGCTTCTCCAACCCTTCTAACTTTAGCCCCTCCTCCTCTACGAACTCCTCCTCATCCACCCACTCCACCTCATCATGCTTCTCCTCTCCCTGCTTCTCCAACCCTTCTAACTTTAGCCCCTCCTCCTCTTACGGACTTCTCCTCATCCACCTACTCCACCTCATCCTGCTTCTCCTCTCCCTGCTTCTCCAACCCTTCTAACTTTAGCCCCTCCTCCTCTACGAACTCCTCCTTATCCACCTACTCCACCCATGGGCGTAGATCTGTAATTGATACCTATTGTTCAGGGGGGGGGGGTGATCTATTCATTCATCCCCCCTGAACAATAGGTATTACGTAAGGATTGACGCCCATGACTCCACCTCATCATGCTTCTCCTCTCTCTGCTCCTCCAACCCTTCCAACTTTGGCCCCTCCTCCTCCACGGACTTCTCCTCATCCACCTCCTCCACCTCATCCTGCTTCTCCTCTCCCTGCTCCTCCAACCCTTATAACTTTCGCCCCTCCTCCTCATTCTGCTTCTCCTCTTCATGTTGCTCCAACTGGTGGTGCTCCTGCTGCTGCTCCTACTGTGCGAATTCCTTATTTTCCTCAAGCTCATCCTGTTTCTCTAGCTCCTTGGTATTCTGTTGCTCCAACTTATCGCTCTCTCTCTATCCCTTTTCTGCGAATCTCACCATGTCGAATCGTGAATTGTATTTTCCAACTTTAAGGATGCTTCAGACATGTCAGCGATTTGATTATAACATTTTGTTTGTCTTCCAGTTCGAATTTGCAGTGATTCAGCATTCCGGCAACACAAATGAGCCGGGCTTTGTTAAGTTGAAATAATTATAGCGATAGGAATAGATTTATTATTGGGTTTCAGATTAGGATTATGGTAAGGGTGAAAGTGAAGTATAGTTTGGGCTCCAGGGCTTAGGTGAAGAATGCACTTAGGTTAGGATATTAACACTGAGCATATCTCATGAGCAATTGCCGTTTAACTTTGTTTTGTTGTGCTTTCTGCATTTTCTATGTTGAAGAGCAATTAAAGGGAAAGTCCACCCCAGGATTTTTTTTAGCTGACGATATAGACCTAATAATACCATGAAGAATGATACAAGTCTCATTAAAATCCATGATCACATAACGAAGATATATCGACTTTTTTATCGAAAATCAGCCGCCCCCCAAATGCAAATGCGTTACATGGGCATGAAACGATCGCATTGTGACGTATGTTGCGAGCTGCCTTCTTATTTCGCAGACATTCACTTTCGCTCGCGGTACACTGTTATCGCACTGACACGACGAATCATGAATGAAAGCGAAAGTGAATGTCTGCGAAATAAGAAGGCAGCTCGCAACATACGTCACAATTTCGATACTATCGGTTATTTTTTGGCGATCGTTTCATGCCCATGTAACGCATTTGCATTTGGGGGGCGGCTGATTTTCGATAAAAAAGTCGATATATCTTCGTTATGTGATCATGGATTTTAATGAGACTTGTATCATTCTTCATGGTATTATTAGGTCTATATCGTCAGCTAAAGAAAATCCTGGGGTGGACTATCCCTTTAAGAATGGCTCTTTGTTCATGTTTTAAGTAAATGAAATAGTAGAAGCGAACAAGTAATTTATAAATCTGTCAACTTTAAAGTTTACCATTATATTTTTGCCCTTTGGGGAGCTATTACTATTTAACTTTTCATAAAGCCTCTATTTGAACAATGCAGTTTGTAACGTGTGCATGTTCCCACCCCTTCTCCTTTTATCCCTCTCTATCTCCCCTCTTTTCTTTTCCATACTTTCATTCTCTCTATTTGTCTCTTCTGTTCCCCTCCCTCTATCTAAAAACTTCTCTCTTCAATAAACACAGAAAAAACCTCTTTCGCAAATGCTCCTTTTCTCTTACATTTGTTATCATTTATGTGTGAAGCTCCCCCCTCTCCCTTTAAACCTGTATAATATACCACTCACTAATGTTCTAGTTAAGGCGAGGGTGACATCTATGTCCTGTTCCTCTGGTGTCAATAAAGGCCTGTCCCCGTTGATGACAATGGTTGAAATTATACAAGTATACCCTCCCTGCATCTTAATTTACTTTCGAAAACACTTCACACATGAAAGAGGTATCAATGCTAAACGAATATTCAAATGATTTATTAAGCACTTTTTTGTAATCTCTATGATTCTCTTGCAAGAAACATCATATTAAGCCGATGAGCGATCTGGTAGAGAAATATATATAAGTGATACATTTGAAGAAGACAAAGAAATGGTATTAATGGCTTACATAATTATTTGAAATGTAAACAAAAGTTATGTCACTTTATTTCTTACATAATGTTCAGAATACCATCTATAAAAATTTCCTCCACCATTGTAATATATTTGAAGACAATTCCATATGACTTAAAATATCAAATATAATTTCCAGAATTATCTAGATTTCCCAAGTGCTATACAGCAAAATATACATTTTCAATTCGAGAATACACAGAAGTTTAGAGTTGCTTGATTTGGTATTAACGATTAATGTAACAAGCGTAAAGTAATACATGTATATCTCTTCAGTATTTGTTATCAATATTATTACGAAGAAATTACAAAAGTTCCTTACATCGTTAATATCTCAATTCCCATTTTTAATATGACATCTATAAACAGGCACATCATTGTTTGTCCATGAGACAACTGGTTATATGTTTTACCGTATTTACCTTTATCTACAATGTCTAAATCTACGTATTTTCTTTTTGATTAATTGTCATGTTCTCATTATAACAAAGTTATTTTTAAAGTAAATATTTTAGGTACTTAACGATTATTCCTTTGAAATATGTTTAAGATTGGAATATCACTAACAGTACTACAGAAAAAATGAGATTATGATACACACAAATATGACGAGATAAGATATATAAAATCAGAATCATTATCACAAACAATATAAAAACAAACACTATTAGCTTTAACACCAAATGTATCATGGAATACTTTCAGAAATTATATTCATGAATGCAATGTTATGATAGAATGTTACCTGAAATAACCACGTATAAAAGGTTTATAGGATATATTCTTAAAAGGTAGCCATTATATCATTTTTTTCCTCCTTTTTTTTGGTTTTTGTTTGTTTAATGCATTCGAAATATTTAAGACAGTCAAAGACGCTTTTCAGGTCTGCCTTAAAAAAAATCGAGAGCTGACTGATTTATATAAACTAATAATGTTGTATATACTGTACGTTTACGGGATCAACAAAATGAGAGGACACTGACCCAGTCGTCCTGAAAGTTTCATCATCAGCCCACATAGCTACATGGAACTACACACACACACACACACACACACACACACGCGCGCGCGCGCGCGCACACACGCAGACACGCACGCACACACTCGCATAACACACACACACAAACACACGCAATTTGGTACGAATTCTTTAGCTATATCATGTCATTATTCAAATTGTAAGAATTTAAATACATATTTTTTTTTTTTGTGATATGCTTATGATATGCTTATGATATGCTCGCGCTGCCCCATCCGGTCTTCGCGTCGCATTACCTTGTCAGGATAACGCAGTTTCAGAAAAGAGCGAGGAAACTAACAAATGATTTGAACCTTTACCACATCTGAACGCTCTCTTTCAGTCGATTTTAGGTGCAACGCCTATTCATGTAGTAGCTATGTGTCTCCGTCTAATCTTCCATATCCTTAATGTGTAACACCAATTGGCCTATATCCCGTTCCATAGAATACTGTCAATGTAGCCTAATTGTCAGGATTCCACGTAGTTCATATGTAATTGACTATATAATTTAAAATAACGCTTTTTAGTGCTTACTACAAGGTTGTTACATTATACACAAACTATGTTATACTCAGTGGACAATAAATTGGATATAATGTCATTACAAATATAGAATAAATCATTAATACCTCTAACAGACACCAGGAAACTGACAATTATACAAGGTGAGTCAAAGACCAAAATCATATAAGACCGAATACAAGTACAGAAACTGATTAAATATGAATATAGACAAGGTTGGACAAATTGACATAGGCCCGGATAACAACTAACCAGCCTGATATACCTATACGCCCAGTACGTCGAAATATACGAGTACGTGCCAAAATATATGAAAACAGTGGCAAACAAAATATTAAAGGATATATCATATAAGTATACTTATGTACAGTGTGTTGGATATTATACAATTAATGTTTATATCTCTTATTTTTGTTATTCATTAATTTCATGTTTATTATTCATTCATTTATTTCGTTATTGTTTCATGTATTTATTTTCTTACTTATCTTTATTTCTTCAAACTGGCGGTAGATAAAGAAGCAAAGAGCGTTGCAGCTTTTTTATCGAAATAATTCGATTCTTCTGCTTCGAATTATGATTTCTTTTCAGCAATTAAATGAAATGTGAAATTCGAACATTATAAGTCTGAACGAAACTAATAATTTTTGACAGATTAAAGGTTAAAAATTAATCAAAATTGCTCCTGTTCTAATTAGTGACTCTCGTAATAATTAATACAATTAATTGAAGTTCTTTGATATGTTGCTACAAGGGAAATTCAAATCTACTCTAAAATATATCACGTCCTGCATGCCATTCTTGTAATATATTAGCCTGTGCTAAAAAAGTTATCCTATAAAGTCTACTGCCACTGTCTACTACTACTAACATCCACGTAGTTGAAGTTATGTATGCGGTGTTTGGACACACGTTTTAACATTACAATAAATATAATATGGTTATGAAGGTAATGTCTATGACTGTTCTCAACCATCCAGGTAATTGATTAATAACATCAAATGATATAAACAATTTAGCTGGATTTACTTTGGTTCGCTTGCGACGTCTTACGTCTACTGTGGGACGCTTCATCAGGCCGACAATACCGAGAGGTCTTTGAAAGGTTAACGAAGAAGGGCAGCTCGTTCCCCGATGTTCCTCGCCCACAACACCATGTTAATGGGTCAACGATCATTTGGTGCCACAGACCAGTCGGCCCGCGATGAAGCGTCCCGGAGTGGACCTGAAACTTCGCAAGATAAAAGAATGTAAGTAAACTTGGTTTGCCCATATAAGTCTATTGTTTGCCGAAGGTTCTCCTGTGATTTCTTATAACCTGAGTGCTTTCTGGGAAACACCCATTATTATTTTTACAAGTAAATGGAGCAATATTTTCTCCGGGGATATATCAATAAGAACGATTTGAGAAATCAGATCCTCTCCGTCACTTGTGATTCCACCGACATGACTTTTATCCAAGATGGTGGATTCCTCGTTAGGTTTCTCACCAGAAGATACCAGAGGGGCTATCCCAGACATGTCTTCAGGTAGGACTTGCATTTCATGGCTGGACGATGGTTCAGAGGGTTGAGTGCTACTTACATCGGTCAAATCATCACCAGCATTAACTTCTCCAGAGGACACGTCTTTAGAAGTCACTGCAGATGCATCAAATTTCTCTGTACTGCGCTTCAATGACTTGTCAGGATATTGACTCCTACTTCTATCTGCCAAGTTCTCCCGGGTTTCGGAAGCCATATCTCCTGTATGCCCATCTCGAGGAGTGTGGTCATTGCTTGCTGTAGCTCCCCGAAGTACCTTGGTGTCAGTATGTCCTTCGGTCTGGTTCAGTTCTTGAAAGGTCTCATCTTTAGTAGAGAGCTGCTGATCTTTGGCGTCTTCGTTTACATATTCAGCATCCATCTGTGTATCTGTTGTATATGGTAGATAGTAGAAGAAATTGGTCTCTAAAAACATATCGAATTGCGGTTATCATTGTTATGTAGAACATTTATATTTCAAGTTTCTAATTCAAGATTAAGATACAGTAATGAAAGCAGGATTGTTCTTTGCAGCCAACCTTTTTAGTTACCATAAACATATTTTGAGGTTTTCGTGAATGCAACTATTATTGAGTAATAGAGTAGTGGAAAATAGTACATAACCTATTTTCACAGCATTACGTCAAACAGATATAGGAAATAGACTGAAAATAAAAAAAATACTATTGATCTCTGTAACTAAACACATTGGGTGTATTGCCGAGCAAATATGTCAGTAAATCTCATGTTGCCAAAGTGTTGATTGTGGTCTTTCTTCCGAGAATATCATACATTACCTTCCCTGAGAAACTGTTCTGCAAGGTTGACCAACTTGGCAGCTTGCAGTGCCTTCCTGAGCTCTATCCGTTCATCTTCCCTGGACACACCTCTTCTCCATTGGTTCAGCATATGACGAGTTCCATCACTGGTAACACGGTTGAACCTCATATTGGTCATGTGTGCTCTCTGTATATCACCTTGTAGAAATCCCAGTTGACCACCAAGGCTGTCAATCTTGTCTTCATCGTAAAGTTCGACAGCTATCTTCTTTAAAATGTCTGCAAACTCATCATCTGGGGGCTCCTCTCTAGGATGGTACACAGTAATAAAGAATTTCAATAAAAACATGGGGGGGGGGGTCAGAGAACGTAGGTATGAAGTATCACGTTAAATATTAATCAAAATCTTTACTTAAGTGAATTCAAAATAACGATAGAAAAAAGTTCTTCCGATGATAACACCATACTCAACATGCTCAAATCAGAAATTGGAAATTCATTAAAGAAATTCACGTTTAACTTAATAACCACAGACTGGAATGCAGCTAAGATTTTTTTCTTCTTTTTTTCTTTTCATTTGGTTATTGAATTTTAATATTTGCTTCACTTCTACTTCTAGAATAAATACTAAATTAAAAATAAATGTAAACAAAAATGAAACTGCTAAATACGATTTTGAATTTATGGAACATAAGTGCCGCCGTATATTTAGAACCGTTCTTGACAGTCTATAACACCACCCATTTTGAATGAGGCATGATATTTCGTAGTAATGTCACTACAAGATAAAATAATGCATTCATTGTCATGTTAGGAGTAAAGTTATTTCATCTCACCCTGCTTGTGAGGTATTAATGCTTCCCAGTCCTCCGGTTGAATTATCCTCAGATGATGATGCGCCTGTCATGAAGGAATGACGTCAGTTTGAATGAGAAACACAAATTGAAGAGAAAATATTTGTAATGATCTCTAGCATTCACTGTATCCCTATTATTAGCAAAAAAAGTTCTCAAGTGTAAATACATTGCTCGAGTTTCCCTGGATAATGTAATCGAATTGCGTTTTTTTTTGTTCAAACAACAATATATGTGTATATCAATTTAGTATTTAGAAAATTTGGGGCAGAGATAATCTTACTTTTTTAAATATTTCCAAAGTAGAAAAAATGGGGTGATAAGCTCCACATACAAATTATTCAAAAAGTAGTAACACATGGGATGGGAATTATGTAGTATAATGTTAAAACGAAATGGGGTTGAAAAGGAAATGATATTGGAAAATAAAATCTTACCACCCTGAGCCTGTCTTCCAGAATTCATCCAGGGAATTAAACTCTGCATCCATTGAGGTGTCTCTGCTTTCTTGATCTGCTCTGCTGATCGTATCTCACTTTCTAGTTGAATTTTCGTTCTCAGCTTCCAGGTCACTCGCTCAAGTTGCTCAATACGCTTTTCCTTAGAGTCAAGCTCCTTCTTCCAGCTTGATTCGATTGAGCGTCTTCCCTTTTCAAATTGCGCTCTATCTTCCTGCCTTTCGTTCTTTAACTCTTCAACTTGCTGTCTTAGAGTCGTCTCATTTCGCTCTTTCTCTCGTACAATTTCTGTCAAACTGTCCACACGATGATTCTTAGACTCGATTTCTTTCGTCATTTCTGCCGCCAGTGAGCGCTTCTCTTGTTTACCTCTTGTTCTGTCTTCCTCCCCTCCTTTCTTCAATTCTTCAACTTGCTGTCTCAGAGTCGTCTCATTTCGCTCTCTCTCTCCTACGATTTCTGTCAACGTGTCTACGCGTTTTTGCTTAGACTCGAGTTTCTTCGTCATTTCTGCTATCAAAGAGCGCTTCCCCTTTTCACCTCTTGCTCTGTCTACCTCTCTTCCTTTCTTTAACTCGTCAACTTGCTGTCTTAGAGTCGTCTCGTTCAGCTCTTTCTCCTGTACAATGTTCATCAAAGTGTCTACACGTTGTTGCTTAGACTCGAGTTTTTTCGTCATTTCAGCTGTCAGTGAGCGCTTCTCTTTCTCAGCTCTTGCTCTTTCGTCCTCCTTTTCGGTCTGTAGTCGCTCAACCTCATGTCTTGCCAGCTTTATTTCCTTCAGTTCATTTATTGCAAATACTCTGTCACCTTCTTGAAGGCATCCATGTATGATGTCAAGCCACTTTAACTGACCCCTTTCTGTGAGAATGTAATGAGACTCAGCTACTTCGTAGACATCAGTGATCCCGTAATCATTTAAAACATTTTTCGCTTTTTCGATGGCTTCACAACTCACATTAGAAAGTATGGCACAGAGAGGAAAGCGACCTATCCATTCGAAACATATGCAATGAGTTTATTAGAAATCACATCTAAAGTAACGATGATGTTATGAATTATATTTACCACACATACGTCGCCTTATCTTCTTGGGGAAGGGGAGAGGAATACTTTGATACAAATGAATGAAGAGAATCCGCAATGCTTCAGTCATCTCAGTTTGTGTCTGTCAATATTCTCATTAACTTCGTTGATTGGCATTGTTACGAATATACCGCCATTTTAAATTGTGAATAAAATGGGGAAAATGTAATGAGAGAAGTAGGGTGGGAGAGACAGAGACAGAGAGAGAGAGAGAGAGAGAGAGGGGGGGGGGTAATAAAGAAGAGAGACGGCAGAGAAGTCGGAGTGAGGATTGAACCCAGAGAGTTAGGAGATATACATTTACAACTGTGGAAACGGAAATTACATTTAGCATTCATGGTAGGGAAATGAGTTGGGGCAATCAGGATAAGACAGCCTAATGATATTGTTTATTATACCGTTTGATTACAACAACTGCAACCTACAAATATAATCTAGAACATGACTGGAATTCTAGAGATCGGTCGTCAGTGTAAAGACCAGTGGTAACGTGTAAGAAGATAGTTATGAAATAAATAATTGAATAACCTAAAGATCACGTTGTGATCGATTGATATAATACGGAATATTTGGTGTGAGCAGCCTAATTATTATGTATAACTGTAATCACCCAATGCCTCGGCTCATAATTATTGTATCCTATTAATATACATTTAGCACTAAATGATATTTTTGGTTCTACTTCTAGGACACCTACCCCCTAGACAACCACCCTCCGGATAACCACCCTCCGGATAACCACCCTCTACGACAACCACCATCCAGGAAAACTACCCCCTTGGACAACAACCCCCAGACAACAACCCTCTAGGACAAGCACCTTCTAGGACAACTACCCCAGACAACTACCCCTACGACAATCATCCTCTAGGACAAATACCGCACGGACAATTATCATAGGTACATGGTTAGAGAAATAAAGTCGACCATGTCAACATGGGGTCGGGGTAGATGTTTTGTGGGAATGTTAGATAATACACACCATGCATGTTTCAAATAAATTAGAAACCGAGGACATGATAATCTGCATAATACACAGAATATAATAGAAAACGAAACTTGTCCAAACATTTCAATGGATTTGATGATTATGAATGTAACATAAATGAGGAAATAGTGTAATCCCACATGTCTATAATATAGGCCTACACACACGAAGTGGTATACGTATGAATATGCACTTCATGAAAGAAGGAAAAGGCATTTAAATGACAAACTGAACGGAGGAAATGGAGTGTTAGAGTCCACGATATCGACTTGATCGGAATTAACGATGTGTAATTAAGTTCTTGTTAATATGGAATAATGGATTATATAGAAAACTAAGATGAGTACTTAGTTGATATCAAGGTCATATTGCTTGTTGAAATGTGCATATGATATAAAATGACTACTGGTTGTACCTCGATTGTTTCATGTCCTAGTCATAACTGATGAAAAATCATTATGTAGCAGGTTTCATTATCGTTAGATACATGTAACTACACATTTAATATCAGTGCAAATGACTCAATCATTATATGCAAACAACATATACCTACCTTCATATTCAGAAGTATCATGCGTAAAAGTAAACTGGCTCGTAGTATTGTTCATGCATTCATCTCCTCATTTGTTCATTCTTTTAATCAGTACGGTGGTGTATATCACCACATTGTGGTGGATATGGTGTGTATCAACAGTGTAATTGTTTATTAATTCACAATTGTTTAACGATACAACTTCATATGTCCTCAGGATATTGTCCTACCTACCAATAAGGATTAGGGGCAAACTCACCTGTTACCTCCTTTATCACCTTGATCAATAGACGGCTAGATACAATATTATCCGGGCTGAAGATAGAAATGAGAAAATTTACCGATTCAGAATCATTATTAATCACGTGATGATGATTATAGGGTTAATGATAACAAGGTGCTTACAATTTGATTCTGCATCCCCCGCTTCACAAAAAGGCCGCCTTCATTTGTTATACGCTACAACGATTATAATAAGCCTCCTAGTACTACGACATGCACATTTTCTGCAAAGCTAAATTGAAATTTTCTCGCCCAGTGGCTCCTCTCATTCAAAATATGTTAGAAGATGCAGTGTTTCTTAGTGCTTTCACATTTTTGTCTATAATAGCTAGCACTGGAAGCAAGAGGGTAGATGCTTATATATATCAATATATTTCTTTGTATTACACGTTTGGAGAAATAAAACAATTATTTGTTTAAGTGTGCGTGCGTGCGTGCGTGTGTGTACTTAGGTGTTGTTGTTTTTTACATACGTGTATCAATCAGATAAGATTATTTACGTCTCGGACCGACTATTAATGTCACCATCCAAAAGACGTGACTCAGTTTCGAATCTGGGTCCGATTAGAATCAGCTTGTAGGTGAAGACAGAGAGCTCATCGTGGACCTTATCCCTACACCGACACACGTATGACACATGTTAGGAGTATCTTAATAACTTCCTTTTACTAGACTCCCGTAACCAAGAAGTCATACGTAAATGTGAAAGGGAAACGTGAACATTATTAGCAAGGTGCTATGAAAAAAGGAAAGTTCAGAGAAGCATAGCCTATGGTGAAAATTTGGGGAAACGGCCCGATACTTCCCCTCCGATGAAGATAACTAGCAATAAACTTGTACTTGAAGTAATTGTTTGAATTCTGTTAGAAATTGTTATCATAATTAGTTTTTCAGTCCTCATTGATAAATTGATTAATTCTTAATGATTATTTCTTATTATATGCGCGTTTACGGCATTTTGATCAAAGTGCTAAAACCAGGCTCAGTGTTTTACTTGTGTGAATTATTTGTTTTTGAGATATGCGATGAAATTGTTTTTATTTTATTTGAGTCCAATATATATGGCCCATGTGAATATGGAGAGCGAAAAGATAATACTCACTCAACTAAGAGCACCACACATCCAACCTTCCCAGCAAAGTCTTGTATTACATCTTTCCTAGGTGCTACACGTTGGAATAAGTCTACAACTGGTAGGGTGGAAAGAGAGAAAGTGTTTGATACATTGTGCATGATGAATCTGTTGGATACAATGAACATGATATTTCAGCCTATATGCAGACATAGAGAGAGAGAACAAAATAAATAAGCTTGTAGTTTTATGAATTACATGCAATATTCCAGAATAGCACAAATTAATGAAAAAGAAGCACCATAACAACAACAAGAACAAAATAAGGATGTTTGAAAAGCACGAGACATCACTCCCTATAATGCAATCGTGCATCAACACTGTTTGAGCTTCATAATTGAAAATATATTTTATAAATGCTTGTAAGGGCCCATTATTTGTTATCCCAATATGCTTTGAGATCGAAAAAAAGGTTAATAATATGAATATTTGCAGTTCCTTTTTAATATTCCCAATGTGGTGATCTGATGATTGAGCATGTTCAAAAACCTGTTTCTATACTGTAATAGACACGTGTATGCCCATGCATAATACCCCGCCGGTAGTCTCCAAACTAATTACATCAGACAGGTCAAGAATATGGTCACAGTGAAACATACACACCATGTAACTAATAATTTTTTCGATGATAGATGTCATGTTAAATTAATCAACGGCTCACACATATTCGTTCGTTTTTAGTTTATTCCCTTCTTTGAAATATGAATATGTTATATATTACGCTCTATGTTTTGTATGTGCCATGTATTGTTTACTGTTAAATCATTGACTTTATAAAAGAACACAAGTTTTACATACCCCCCCCCCCCCTTCAGACGATAGGGGTGAGATGGTGCCAATAGTCAATGGGTTACTTAGGCGTATGTCATGGTTCATACTCTCAATATACCGACAATTGAAATGTTAAGGACGAATGATATCTAATAAATATAATTATACAATTCAAGCAACTGAGTGTAGCTATGCCAATGATGAATAAGGTATGATTGTATCATCATACCAACGTAAAGGTAAAGCAAGCCCAATTTAGGATCATCGTGCAGTTTAGTGAAACCGCCATAATTGTTTACTACATACAAACACGGAGAGCCACTATAAAAACAGCTATGTTTAGAGGAATCGGTATTTAAAATCGGGTTCACATAAGTTATCGAAACGTTCTATATAAGTTATACCTCTCTTTAGAAATCTAGCCATCTGATTGATCGAAATTGGAGTCTTGATTTTAGCCATTCCCGTATTAAAAGAAACGAACAATGCCAGGACCGGTTAATATTTTCTTGAGTGAGATTCCCTCAAGATTCCGGGTACCGGGAAAATAGTAAAAATTCGCTGCGATCCCCATTGGTTTACGTGTTAAAACTTATTTTGTGCGAGCGCGGCTACCATACAGTGCTTTTTGTCTGCGATTCCTACATGATTGTAACATTCAATCATCTTTCAGGTAAGATTAACAGACAGTGTCTCAGATTTTCCGTGACTTTTTAACCAATCTTTACTCAAGAACAGGATAAGGTAAGAATTCTTTGTAGATTTTTGTGTCAATTCGGTATATAAAAGACATATCGACTGCTTTTATATTCGAGACCTGGCTGCTGGCTCTCGGAGACGTTGCATCCTCCCATTTTTGGGATATTTTTGTCAATTGTTTGTGTAAATTGTACTATTGTATGCGTTTGTTGAGCCCCCTCACATTGTGAAAAAAGTATGTTTAAGAGAAAAAGAAAGATAGATATGGTATCAAAAATGCTCATCTGACCGTAATCAAATGCCTTAAACCCCTGAGCTTCATGGGGCTCCGTCCCTTGATCCCCGCAGGGGCAAAGCTCCTGCACCCCACGCCGATTTGCTCTCCACTCGTTTTGCTCGCTACGCTCTACCATTCGTTAATACTCCACTTTGAAAAACGTTCCGCGGTGCCTGCATGTAAGATATAAGAGTGGTGGTGATGCAGATTTTTCTTCTGCTTCCGTTTTTGCTAAATGAAAACAAATGTTGTAAAGAATAGAATTATGAGATGAGAAGAAGAAAAAAAATTCCCATATTTCCGATATTCCATATAGTATATGGAATAACGTAGCCTTGCTAATTTGCATTTGCCGTTATTAAAGGGCATTAAAAAAAGAATTGTCATTTCATTCAACTGGTTGTTTATTCAAGACATTTCGTTATTACCTCTTTTACTCCACCACCGCCCCCCCTCTCTCTCTCTCTCTCTCTCTCTTAATCTTTTTACTTTCTTTCGCATATTCTAACTTTTTCTCGTGCACTCTCCTATGTTATATCTCTTTAAACTTGTCATTCTCTAATTGTATCACATAAATCACGGCCCCTCCCTTCCTCTCTTCCTTCTCTCTCTCTCTCTCTGCCCACACCCCTCTCTCACGTTTTCTCTTTTCTCTCCTTTCCCCCTCAATCAAGTCCCCTATTTCTATTCTCTTCCGTTTTGTGTATATTTCACAACTAATATTACCCGACTCCACACAAAAGTGAATAATATTGAATTTTGTTTTATTTTAAAGTTTATTTGATATATTCATTTGTAGTCTATAATAATGGTGACATGAAATTTAACGTTTTGCCACACAGTGGTAGGAAAAACCATCAAACCCAACTAATGTTGAGAACAGGCACGTACGCAGTACTTTTTTCGAAGGGGGGGGGGGGGGTTAAAATTTGGCCAATCGATATTTCGTTCCGTTGGGGGGGGGGGGTAAGGTCACCTTTTTTGGTCACCCTTAGGAAAAAAAAATGTAATAATTATTTTTATTAAACAGAAATTGAGGGGGGGGTTCAACCAAAACACAACAAAAAAAATGAGGGGGCACCCCCCCCCCCCCCCCCCCCCCCCCCCCCCCCCCCCCCTCCGCCCTGCGTACGCGCCTGGGTGAGAAGTAGCACATTCACAACACCGTTTATTGTGTGAAAGGCCTGTTTGTAGGCAGCCATGTTTCGAGTGGCAATACATGGTACTAATAGCATGTACAGGTAAATCTGATAACGCCCTCTTTAGGCAAATACATTACACTCTTCGTCTTCCTCTTCTTCCTCCTAGCTCCCTCTCCAGTTCGGCCTGCTTCTTCGTCTGCGGCTCCGACTGCTCATCCTCATACTTGAGCTCCTCCTCCTCCTCCTCTACGTACACTGTCTTCCTTATCAACCTCATTCTGCTTCTCTTCCCTCTTCCCCTCCTCCTCCCGTTCAGACTGCTCCTCCTCCTGCTGTTGCTCCAATGGATCTTCCATCTTTCTCCTCCCCTTTCTGCTCCTCAAATTACTTGCCCTCAAACTTCTGCTTTTACCCCTCCTCCTTGACAAACTCCTCCGCCTCATTCTGCTTCTCCTGTCCCTGCTCCTCCAACCCTTCTAAATGTTGCCATCCTCCTCTACGAACCCCTCCTCATCCACCTCCTTCACCTCATTCTGCTTCTCCTCTCCCTGCTCCTCCGACCCTTCTAAATGTTGCCTCTCCTCCTCTACCTGCTCGTCCACCTCCTCCGCCTCATTATGCTTCTCCTCTTTATGTTGCTCCAACTGGTGGTGCTCCTGCTACTGCTCCTACTGTGCGTATTCCTTGTTTTCCTCAAGCTCATCCTGCTTAGCTCTAGCTCCTTGGTATTCTGTTGCTCCACCTGATCCCTCTCTATATCCCCTTTCTGCTCCTCATCCTGCTTCTCCTCTCCCTGCTCCTCCAACCCTTCTAACTTCCGCCCCTCCTCCTCTACGGACTCCTCGTCATCCACCTACTCCACCTCATGCTGCTTCTCCTCTCCCTGCTCCTCCAACCCTTCTAACTTCCGCCCCTCCTCCTCTACGGACTCCTCCTCATCCACCTCCTCCACCTCATCATGCTTCTCCTCTCCCTGCTCCTACAACCCTTCTATCTTCTGCCCCTCCTCCTCTACGGACTCCTCCTCATCCACCTCCTCCACCTCATCCTGCTTCTCCTCTCCCTGCTCCTCCAACCCTTCTAACTTCCGCCCCTCCTCCTCTACGAACTCCTCGTCATCCACCTACTCCACCTCATCCTGCTTCTCCTCTCCCTGCTCCTCCAACCCTTCTAACTTCCGCCCCTCCTCCTCTACGGACTCCTCCTCATCCACCTCCTCCACCTCATCATGCTTCTCCTCTCCCTGCTCCTACAACCCTTCTAACTTCCGCCCCTCCTCCTCTACGGACTTCTCCTCATCTACCTATTCCACCTCATCCTGCTTCTCCTCTCCCAGCTCCTCCAACCCTTCTAACTTTAGCCCCTCCTCCTCCTCTACGTACTTCTCCTCATCCACCTTCTCCACCTCATCCTGATTCTCCTCTCCCTCCTCCTCCAACCCTTCTAACTTTCACCCCTCCTCCTCTACGAACTCCTCCTCATCCACCTACTCCACCTCATCATGCTTCTCCTCTCCCTCCTCTTCCAACCCTTCTAACTTCCGCCCCTCCTCCTCATTCTGCTTCTCCTCATCCGCCTCCTCCAACCCTTCTAACTTTAGCCCCTCCTCCTCTACGAACTTCTCCCCCATCCACCTCCTCCACCTCATCCTGCTTCTCCTCTTCCTGCTCCTCCAACCCTTCTAACTTCCGCCCCTCCTCCTCTACGGACTTCTCCTCATCTACCTCCTTCACCTCATCCTGCTTCTACTCTCCCTGCTCCTCCAACCCTTCTAATTTTAGCCCCTCCTCCTCTACGAACTTCTCCCCATCCACCTCCTCCACCTCATCCTGATTCTCCTCTCCCGCCTCCTCCAACCCTTCTAACTTCCGCCCCTCCTCCTCTACGGACTTCTCCTCATCTACCTATTCCACCTCATCCTGCTTCTCCTTTCCCTGCTCCTCCAACCATTCTAACTTCCGCCCCTCCTCCTCTACGGACTTCTCCTCATCTACCTATTCCACCTCATCCTGCTTCTCCTCTTCCTGCTCCTCCAACCCTTCTAACTTTAGCCTCTCCTCCTATACGAACTCCTCCTCATCCAGCTCCTTCATTTCATCCTGCTTCCCCTCTCCCTGCTCCTCCAACCCTTATAACTTTCGCCCCTCCTCCTCATTTTGCTTCTCCTCTTCATGTTGCTTCAACTGGTGGTGCTCCTGTTGCTGCTCCTGCTGTATAGCTAGTTTGCTGCTACTGTGCGATTTCCAAATTTACCTCAAGCTCACCCTGCTTAGCTCTAGCTCCTTGGTATTCTGTTGCTCCACCTGATCCCTCTCTATATCCCCTTTCTGCTCCTCCTCATCTTGCTGCAACTGCTCCTTCATCACCTCTTACTCCTCGAACTCATCCTTCTCCTTCTCCTCCTCCTCCTTCTTCTCCTCTTCCTCCTCAAGCTCATCACCCTGCTTCTTGTCCCCCTCCTGCTCAAATTTCTCCTTCACCATCTCTTCCTCCTCGAACTCATTCTGCTTCTTCTCCGCATCCTTCTCCTTCTTCCCTTCTTCCTCCTCGAGCTCATCAACCTGCTTCTCCTTCACGTCCTGCTCAAACTATGCTGCTCCACTTCTTTAAGTTCCTTTCCCTGATAGATAGATGGATATAAATGGTTTTATTTAAAAATTCCATCATCGCAACTGAATTGCCATTGGTATACAATTGAAAAGTACATGTATTCACAAGTTAAAAGTACAATAGTCTTAGAACTATGACAGAATATATTGAGTATGGAAAATAAGAAGGGATGAGCGAGAAATAGGAGCAATGAGTAAGAATCGACAAAAGGTGAGAATAGAATGAAAGAAAAAGAAAGGAAGGGTAAGTAAGAGGAATATATCAAGAAAAATGAGGTGGAAAACATATGTAACGAGCCTTCTATTAATTAGCTTTAAAATGTACATATCCTCATTCTATTTCCTCATTATGGTTCAAGGCATGCCCACATAAAAGATTATTTTATGTTGGGGGTCGGGGCAAAATGCAATGAATAATTGACAATTTATTGCATTTTCTTTGATTTTTTTTGTTTTTGTGGGGGCGTCGACATACCCTAGCGCCCGCTGCGTACAATCATGATTCATTGGCTAAGCAATGGCCTCGTTACTGTGATCCCCCAATATCAAAACCATGTCGATGTGCTATATTAGTGCCCTTTTATGAGGTATTAACCCCCATTACTGTCAGTTATTACTTAAGGACGTAGGTCCCCTAGTTGATTAGCATTGTAGCACACACATGCTTTAGCAGTCACGCAAATCAAACACTCCCCAATTGTCATTCAATAAAATCTGAGAATGTATACTATTATCTAGATCTATTAGGAATAAATCATTTTCAAAATTATTCAATAAATTGGGGGTAAAAATAATTATTCCACCATTATGACCAGCAGTGTATTTGTTCAACATTTATGTTGTTAGGTATACATACGTATCAAACTCGTTGATATCCGCCACCTATAGTTCGAAATTAGGCAATACTCGAGTCGCTAGAGAAGGAAGAGACTGAAATTGATATGAATATTCGCATGATAAGTTTGTATCTAAAAAAGATATAATGGCTCAAATAGCCCAAACAGCTGCGGAGGACTAAATAAGTGCATCATAGATATTGTATCTAGACATTGAATTCGTGACGGAGACGAATTAAATGATGTGCCGCTTTGATCGAGACATAATGTAGAAACTCAATGGGAGATTTGATCTTTTAAAAAAATCCACCCTCCGCTCATATAACACGCCTATGTAAGAGCTTATTTAGTAATAAAGGATATAGAAACAGTAACAATGATTGTGCTGACTATTGTTTGGTACAACCCTGTCATCATTAAATTAATGACAGGAGTAGGCGAAAACAATAACACGTCGTTCATAAATTAATTTAAGTTCTGATTATTAATTAAACGAATATATGTACAATATTGGAATTTATTGGAATTTATGGAATTATTTTGTCAATGATTTATTCCTAATAGATCTAGATAATAGTATACATTCTCAGATTGTATTGAATAATATTTTGCCAGTGTTTGTTTTGCGTTACTGATCTTCTGTGTGCCCATGCCTTAAGCCATAATGCATGGCCGTACAGAGGATTTTTTATGTTGGGGACCGAGGGAAAATTCAATGAATTATTGATAATTTATTGCATTTTCTTCGTGTTTTTTTTATTTGTGGGAACTGCCCCCTACCCTAGCTCCCATTGCGTACAGTCATGGTTCAGTGGCAAAGCAATCGCTTCGTAACTGTGAGGCCCCAGGATCAAAACTGTGTCGATGTGCCAGATTAGTGCCCTTTTGTGGGGCATTAATCCTCATTACTGTCATTTATGACTTAAGGGCGTAGGTCCCCTAGTTGATAAGCATAGTAGCATACACATGCTTTAAAATCGTATTTACCTTATGTTATTCAATTTTTGTTTGGACCCCCATCTATCCTCCTTATTGGTGGTGATAGTGGTATTGGTTAAAACATGCACAGGAAAGCGGAAATTATAGAGAAACATCTTCAATTTTGATAAACACTGCAACCTTGATTTCTTTCCTATTATGTTCGGATGTTTCATTTCGGGACTTACCATTATTAGTTTATTAATAATGTTCGGCTTGGTGTGCTTTTTACAGAAGATTTGCATGAATTATTTATTCATTAATTTATTCATATCTTTATTTATTACAGAATTGTTTATACAGAATACATGAGATCAGTTGGATGCTTTTTGCCATCTTCGTCTTGAACTTCTAAAACTAGGACTTCAGGATACAGCTTTTAGCATCGTTTTGAAACTCGGCCGACTATCTGCTAGTCTCACCATGTCGGATCGTGAATTGTATTTTCCAACTTTGAGTATGCAGACATGTCAGCGAGTTGATAAAAACATTTGTTTTGCTTTCAAGTTCGAATTTGCGGTGATTCAACATTTACAAAGGCAGAAAAAATGACCCGGGCTTTATTTCTTTAAAATAATTATAGAGTTAGGGATAGGGTTAGTATTTGGTTTCAGATGAGGTTTAGGGTAAGGGTGAAAGTGAAGTATAGTTTGGGCTCCAGGGCTGAAGTGACAAATTTTCATGAGCAATTTTCGTTTTACTTTGTTTCATCGTGCTTTCTGCATTTCCTTTGTTGAAGGACAATGTAGAATGGCACTTTGTTCATGTTTTAAGTAAATAAAACAATAGAAATAAACATGTAATTTATAATTATGTCAACTTCACATTAAGGTTTTGAAGTTTACCGTTATATTTTTAGCCCTTTGGGGAGCATTTACTATTCAACCATCCATAATGCCTCCATTTAAATCATGCAGTTTGTAACGTGTGCATGTTCCCACCCCTCCCCTTCTCCCTTTCTCCCTCTCTATCTTCCCTCTTTTCTTTTCCATACTTTTCATTTTCATTTCATTTTCATTTCATATTTCTCATGTTACATATACATTTCAAATGAAGTACAAGTTGTTTTGTCAACTTTCATTCTCTCTATTTGTCTCTTCTGTTCCCCCTCCCTCTATCTAAAAACTTCTCTCTTCAATACACACAGAACAAACCTCTTTCGCAGATGCTCCTTTTCTCTTACATTTATTATCATTTATGTGTAAAGCCCCTCCCCCTCCCGTCTCCCTTTAAACCTGCACAATATGCCACTCACTAATGTTCTAGTTCAGGCGAGAGTCCCTTTGGTGTTAATAAATGCATGTACGTGTACCCGTTGATGACATTGGGTTAAATTATAGCAATAATATATTACTAATTATACCCTCCCCGCATCTTGATTATCTTTCGAAAACACTTCACACATGAGAGAGATATCAATGCCAAACGAATATTCAAATTATTTATTAAGCACTTTTTATGTAAACTCTATGATTCTCCAGCAAGTAAAATCATAGCTGAAGGGCGATCCGGTAGAGAAATAGATATTAGTGATATATTGAGGAAGACAAAAAAATGGTATTAGCAGCTTACATATATGAAATGAAATCAAAAGTTATGTCACTTTATTTCTTACATAATATTCTTTAGTATCATCTACAAAAACTTCCCCCACCATCGCAATATATGTATATATGATGACAATTTTATATGACTTAAAATATGAACTGTATTTTCCAGGATCAACTAGATTTCCCAAGTGCTATACAGCAAAATTAAAACATTTACACATCTACATGCAAGTATTGTTTTTTAACCTTTAATGTCGAATATTGTTGAAAAAATAATCATATAAACCAATCAAATAAAGTAAAATATAATTGTGTAACAATACAAACAATCTGCCTATACATTTTTGCATTGAACGTTGAAATTCCAAGTATTTTCCAGGTACCTATGCCCTTCTTGTTCTAGCTCATACTTGTTCATCTTGGGAGTGTTTCACAAAGACTAAGATCGACTTTAAGTTGGGCCTAACTATGGCAGGCTGTTCATGCCACTGTTTGACCTCACCATTATGATCTTTAGATAACATTTTTTCCTTTAAAATAATGAATTATCAAACAATGTAAATTTTGAAGATTTTGTGACCATGATTTGTACGTCACTTGAGAGACTAATGCCAGTAAAGGGTGAAAGGAAACAATGGCATAAGCGGCCTGTCATAGTTAAGTTCAACTTCAAGTCGATCTTAGTCTTTGCGAAACCTCCTTCTGGTTATTAAATTAATTCAAACTTTAGCCATTATGATGCCGGGTTCAAGTGAACTATATTCAATATATAATTGATTAATCTCTTTTTTTTTAAAATCTACTACGCACCTATCCAGCATAATTGTGCATGTACTTTCACAAACTATAAGTATATTATTTTCTTGCTATGGCATAATAAATTTACATTCGTGTTCATAATATAGAAAATCAGTGTATTTAATATCTTTAGTGCAGTATCCGGATGACAGATCAATATTTTTTTCGTATTGCAACTGTCGATACAATATTGCTTGATTATCGAAAATCAAATTTTGTTATGTCACTAGTCAGCCTGATATGGATAATAATAATTATACTGTATGGCTTTTTTTTTCATGTGATACAATAATATATTGCTCGAGCTATGACAATATATTCCTGTATCACACTCGAAGCCATCCAATATTATATAATATTTTAGTGCAATAATACTCAGCAACATTTAAATTCAAAGAGCTACAAGAAGTGCCATTATATATTCGATTTTGAAATTTGAACAATATCCACGAAAAAATGAAATTATACAATATTCCTAACAATAACATGGGACAAGAAAAAAATGAAATCTAAATCTTTAACAACAACATGTCACATACATGTGTATTAAGAACAACATCGTTTCAAGTAGAATTAGACATAAAAGCCTTCAATATACAAACATTGGCCGCATAGCTAATAAACAATGACAGGTATATGTATACAATCTGCGTTTAACTTAACTGGTGCCCATGAGCACTGAAGACGATATAAAATATACTTTTTATATACTTTTTTACTGTTCCACATTTTACCAAAAATATAGACATACATTACATATACAAATATATATATATATATACAAATCATGTAGTATAAATGAGCACGTCTCAATGATTCTCAATTCATATAATAGATCTAGTAGAATGTGACGAACATTTCAAAAAGCAGTGCTTGTATATTATAGGTTCCTGGATAAATAAGTATTGTAGAAGAAAAAGAAACATAGCAGTAGAGAAGGACGTAATTTAGAGGGGAGCATTTAAAACACAATGGAATAAGGAAATTTGTATACAAAATAATGCATTAGCACTAATACCCAGAGTCACCCGGTTAAAATGCATAGTAAAAAAGCGTAGTCACAATGCGTAGTCAAAATGCGTAATCACCCGAGAAATTTAGTTAGCATAGCACAAAGTAATTTGTTTTTATACATACAAAACCGGAACATGCATCATTAATCAACAATTAAGATTATCATTGAAGAAGAAAGGACTGGGGAGGGCAAACAAAGTATATTAGTTGTAAGAATTTAAAAGAAAAACGAAAAGTTTCCGAAGTCTTTACTTAATTGAATATTTTTGGATTATGAAGTGTAAGCCTATAAATTACAGGCGGGTTAATTTACTAAATTTTGGTATATCTGAAGCAGCAACACCAGGAATAGCAGGGCTTCTCATCGACAGGCTCTTCTGTATCCACCAAAGCTGTGGTACTGTCATGGTCTTCGCTGCAGAGGCGCTGTGATCCTTGATCATCTCCTTCCATTTCACCATCAAGAGCCTCCAATATGTCATCATTTCCGTCATTGGTATGGATCGAATCGTATTCCTGTAAATCTGGCTGAACATTCGGTTCTGTAATGTCTTCTGCTATCGTTTCTTCAACATGTTCTCGGTCGTCTAGTTCTTTCCGTTCTTGATTTAAAGGTTTAGATGCCCCAACAGCCTCATCTGGAGAGAAAAAAGTTATACAAAGCATCAATATAATTGTAGTAATTAATCTGTTCATCCTTTGTCCATATTTGACAAACAATGCATAGTCTTGGGGGATTTAGGATGCTTTAAACTGAAATATAATACTGTTACGTACTAATACTCAGATTTGTTGTTGCTGTTGTATTCCACTGTAAGTGGCACTTATACACTAAGTCAAACATGAAGTTGTTAAAGATTACATTAATGCCTGTTTTTTGTTGTTGTAAATAATAATACGGAATACATTTTTAAAGTTTTCTTTCACACTTGCTAAAATCACCTTTTCTGTGAAATAAATTATTTTATTTATTTTGTCAAACTTCCATAACTATTGAAGATGGATGATCTATTGATCTTTATAAGATAAAAAGATGTGAAATACCAGTGAATTATAAAGGTATAAATTATTCCTACCTTGCGGAAAATAAACTTCAGCAAGGTTCAGCAACCTCGCTGCCACGAGCGCATTCCTTAGCTCTATCCGTTCATCTTCCCTGGACACCCCTCTTCTCCATTGTTTCAGCATATGGCGAGTTCCATCACTGGTAACACGGTTGAACTTCACATTGGTCATGAGCGCTCTCTCTATATCACCATGTAGGATTCCCAGTTGACCACCAAGGCCGTCGATCTTGGCTTCATCATAAAGATCGTCAGCTATTTGCTTTAAGATGTCTGCAAACTCATCATCTGGGAGCTCGTCTCTAAGATGATACACGGCAATAAAGAATGTAATTAAAAACCTGGGGGGGGGGGGGGTCAAAGGACATAGTTATGATGTATCACGTTAAATATTAATCAAAATCTTTACTTAAGTGAATTTTAAAAAACGATAGAAAAAAAGTTCTTCCAATGATAAGACCATACTCAACACGCTCAAATTAGTGATGAAAATTCATTCAAGGATTTCACGTTTAACCTAAAATAAACACCACAGACTGGAATGCAGCTAAGTTTTTCTTTTTTTCTTTTTTCTTTTCGTTTCAGTGGTTAATGAATTGTAATCTTCGCTTTACTTCTACATGTACATTAATCACTAAATAAATAAATAAACAAGTAAATATTTAAACAAAAATGAATTTTATGAATACGATTGTTAATTTATTTAACATAAGTGCTGCCGTTTATACAGTGTGAGTCAAAAAAAACTTTACACCTAGAAAAATGCTAATAATTTTAAGAATCATTTATGAAAAGTAAATTATTATACACCATATGAAAGAGTGTTTCATCCCAAAACGTTTGGTACCATTTTGCGTGGTATTTGTTCACGCTTGGATAAATAGGAGGCATTGTTTGCGAGAGTGCAAAAATCGACTTGCGCCAAATAATGCTTATGTGATGTTTAAATAAAACAATTGGGATTTCGGTATTAATTCGGTCTTTGCAGATCCAAATAACATCCCTACCAAAATGAATCATGTCACACATATCAAAACACACACAGAGTCACACTCAATAAGTCACACAAACACACGCACACACTCGCACATACACACACACACACATACTCGCATAGCAAATTTAGATGTGACAGTTTGGATCGGCCTTCTTGGAAATGGAAGTCTTCTTGGACCCTTCTTCTTTGAACAGACAGTGAATGGGGAGCGCTATCTAAGAATGATAGATGATCAGGTCGTCCCGGCTCTGAATCAGATGGCACGATTTAGGCGTCAGAGAAACGGTCCTTTCAGGCACATTTGGTGGGCACAAGATGGTGCCCCTGCTCACAGGACAAGGATTGTGATGACCAGGTTGAGAGAACTCTTCGGGAACAGGATCATCGCTCTGAACAAACCTGTGGAGTGGCCACGTCGATCCCCGGACCTAACACCGCTTGATTTTTTCGTCTGGGGTTACCTCAAGTCCCGGGTGTACCAGAGCCCACCTGCGAACCTCAACGACCTATGAGAGAGGATCAGGCCGGATTGAGAGCAAGGCACTTGGGAGAGACAGGCGCATGCTTCGTCGAGTGTTTCAGGAGATGCTCCATCGCGCTAGAAAGTGCATCGAAAGGGACGGAGGTCATGTCGAGGAGTAGATGAACGGACAGTTACTTGCTGGTCACAAATGAAGCTTCAAAGGATCCATGATGATAAGCATTTGAATTAACATTATCATCATAATTATGATAACAATTTGAAGATCCAGTTAAAAATAAAGTATTTTACTCCAAATGAACACCATTATCATATGTTTGTGTGTGTGCGCGTGTGTGTGGGTGGGTGTGTTAGTGTGTGTGTTTCATATGTGCGTGTGCGTGTGTGTGTGTGTGACTTTGCTACTGAAAAAAGCATCTGCAATGCATCTCATTTCATACATTCAATTCATTCTCTCACTTTAAGACTTTGGCGCAATTCGATTTTTGCACTCTCGCAAACAATACCTCCTGTTCATCCAAGCGTGAACACATTCCACCCAAAAATGGAACCAAATGATTCAGGATAAAACACTCTTTCATATGATGTATAATAATTTACTGTTCATAATTTTTTTTTTAAATTATTAGTAATTTCCTAGGTGTAAAGTTTTTTTTGACTCACACTGTATAGAACCGGTGAACGAGGCAGTATATGTCGTAGTAATTGTTTTCACTACAAGATAAAAGAACACATTCATTGTCATGTTAGGAGTAAAGTTATTTCATCCAGGGGCGGATCTAGCTTTTTGCTAAGGGGGGGGGGGGGGTTGACCAAAATAATGACGATGCGAAGCATCGTCCACGAGCCGCGAAGCGGCGAGCCGATTTTTTTGGGGGGTGTTTATTTGAACCCCGTAAGTGATGTTTTCCTGGCATCTATTAACACAATGGAGACCATAAAAAGCAGTGCATGATAACGTCTTTTTAAATCAAGTAACAGTTTAATACACAGTTATATCCAGAGTTATCATGTGTTTGGTTAAGTTAACAGATGAGTTGAATATCTTCTCACAATATTTGCACTTGAAAGGGTTTCTCTCCAGCGTGCGTTCTTTTTTCTTTCTTTTTTTCTTTCTTTTTTTCTTTTTTTTCCCCTTTTTTTTTCTTTCTGGGCCGCCCAAGGGGGGGGTTTAAACCCCCTAACCCCCCCCCCGTAGATCCGCGCCTGTCATCTCACCCTGCTTGTGATGTATCACTGCTTCCCATTCCTCCGGTTGAATTATCCTCAGATGATGATACGCCTGTCATGAAGGAATGAAGTAAGTTTGAATGAGAAACACAACTATAAGAGAAAACATATGTAATGATCTTTAGCGTTCACTCTATCTCTGTTATAAAAAAGGTTCTCAAGTGTAAATAATGCACAAGAATTACATCGCTCGAGTTTCCCTGGATAATGTAATCGAATCGCGTTATTGTTTGTTCAAATTATGTTTATATCGATTTAGTTTTTAGAACATTGTGGGCAGTGATAAGTTTACTTTTAATAATATTTCCAAAGTAGCAAAAATGGGGTGATAAGCTCCACATAATAAGTATTTCAAAAATTAGCATCAAATGGGATGGGAGTTTATATAGTATAATGTTAACCGAAATTGAGTTGAAAAAGAAAATGATATTGGAAATTAAAGTCTTACCACCCTGAGCCTGTTTTCCGGAAGTCACCCATCGAATAAAACTCCATTGAAGTGTCTCTGCTTTCTTCTTGATCTGCTCAGCTGATCGTATCTCACTTTCTAGTCGAATTTTGGTTCTCAGCTTCCAGGTCTCTCGCTCAAGTTGTTCTACCGACCGTTTTTCCTTTTCAAATTGAGCTATGTCTTCCTCTCTTTCTTTTTTTGATTCCTCCACTTGCTGTCTTAGAGTCGTCTCATTTCGCTCTTTCTCTTCTAGCATTTTTTTCAAACTGTCCACACGCTATTGCTTAGACTCGATTTCTTTCGTCATTTCTGCTGCCAGTGAGCGCTTCTCCTGTTCACCTCTTGTTCTAGCTTCCTCTCCTTCTTTCTTTATTTCTTCAACTTGCTGTTTTAGAGACGACTCATTTCGCTCTTTCTCTCGTACAATTTCTGTCAAACTGTCCACACGCTGTTTCTTAGACTCGATTTCTTTCGTCATTTCTGCTGCCAGTAAGCGCTTCTCCTGTTCACCTCTCCTTCTGTCTTCCTCCCCTCCTTTCTTCAACTCTTCAACTTGCTGTCTCAGAGTCGTCTCTTTTCGCTCTCTCTCCCCTACGATTTCTGTCAACGTATCTACGCGTTTTTGCTTAGACTCGAGTTTCTTCGTCATTTCTGCTGTCAATGAGCGCTTCCCCTTTTCACCTCTTGCTCTGTCTTCCTCTCTTCCTTTCATCAATTCTTCCACTTGCTGTCTTAGAGTCGTCTCATTTCGTTCTTTCTCTCGTACAGTTTCTGTCAAACTGTTCACACGTTGTTGCTTAGACTCGATTTCTTTCGTCATTTCTGCCGTCAGTGAGCGCTTCTCCTGTTCACCTCTTGTTCTGTCTTCCTCTCCCTCTTTCTTCAATTCCTCAAAATGCTGTCTTAGAGTCGTCTCATTTCGCTCTTTCTCCTCTAGCAATTCTCTCAAACTGTCTACTTGATGTTGTTTAGACTCGAGTTTCTTCGTCATTTCAGCTGATAGTGAGCGCTTCTCTTTTTCAGCCCTTGCTCTTTCGTCCTCCATTTCGGTCTGTAGTCGCTCAACCTCACGTCTTGCCAGCTTTATTTCCTTCATCAGTTCATTTATTTGTAACACTCTGTCACCTTCTTGAAGGCATCCATGTATGAGGTCAAGCCACTGCAACCTATCCCTATCTGAGAGAATGTGACCAGGCGGAGCAAGCTCGTAGATATCAGTGATCCCTAGATTTAAATCATTTATCGCTTTTTCGATGGCTTCATGTCTCCCGATAGAAAGTATGGCACAGAGAGGGACGCGACCTATCCATTTGAAACAATTCAATGAGTTAGAAATTACATCTAATTTCATGATGATATTATGACTTCTATTTACCACACATACGTCACATCATCTTCCTTTTTTAGTGTTTGTGTGTGTGTGTGTGGGGGGGGGGGGGGGTGGGGGTGTACTTTGACACAAATGAATGGAGAGAATCTGCAATGCTTCATTCATCTCTGTTTGTTTTTTCCAATATTCTCATTAAATTTTTGAGTGGCATTGTTAAAATAGGAATATACCGCCATATTCAAATTGTGAATAGAATGGGAAAATATAATGAGAAAAGTAGGGAGGGAGAGACAGAGACCAACAAAAATTCAATTCAAAGTTTATTCAACACTCTTCATAAAAAACATTTAAAATATACAAATACAGAATGGAGTTATATATAGAAAAAAATATATAAAAAAACACAAGAAAGTGATAACAAATACAATGGCAATTTATAAGAGCATTTGGGATAGGCAGAAAGGAGGGAAGTTCCTTATATAAAAGCCTACCCCTAAAAACACACATACAGGAAAACGAGAACAAAAGAACAGAACAAAAAACAAAGAACATATTAAAACTTACTATCATACACGATTAGAGTATTATAAAAAATGTCAAAAATTTGCCCATACTATTGATACTGATTTTTATACTTGTTTAACAGAAATTGTTTATATTTAATTTTAAAAAGATTGAGAGTTTTGCATTTTTTAATTTCCTGAGGTATACTATTCCATATTAATGGTCCTTTAAAAAATAGTGAATTTTTCATACAAGTCGTTCTAATCTTGGGGCGATGATAATTTAGGGCATTTCTAGTATTAACATTATGCACATCACAATTCAAGTTAAAACATGTTGATAAAAAGGTAGGCAAGTTGCCATTAAAACATGAAAACATGAAAACTGCAATATAAAAATTATGCATATCGATTACATTCAAAATTCCAAGTTTAAAAAATAAAGGATTACAGAGAGAGAGAGAGTGAGAGAGAGAGAGAGAGGGGGGGGGGGGGTTAAAAGACGAGAGACGGCAGAGAAGTCTGAAGGAGGATTACACTTAGAGAGTCAGGAGATATACAACTGTGAGAAATTAAATTTAGCATTCATGGTTAGGATATCTAATATTGTTTGATTACAACAACTGCGACCGACAACAATAAAATGGAACATCATGGAAAATCGGTCGACAGTGTAAAGACCAGTGATAATGTGTAAAAAGATCACGTTGTGTATGATTTATATAATACGGGGTATTTGGTGTGAGCATTGTAATTATTACGTTTAACTGTAATCACCCCATGCCTCATAATTAAAAACAATTGTAATCCTTAAAGCATATTAAGCACTAAAAGATATATTTTAGGATAGACAAACAGATTGGTGAAAAAAAAAATACTAAACATATGTTTTATCCAAATATAACGTCCTACTTGTTTCATCGTGTTCATGTTTAAATCGTTGGCTTTGGGTTGTTCCTAAGTTTCATACATAGGTCCATGGATATAGTAATAAAGTCAACCATGTGAACACGGGGGCGGGGTAAATGTTTTGTGGGAATGTTAGATAATACACACCAAGCATGTTTCAAATAAATTACAAACCGAGGACAATTGATACGATATGTGCATATACACAGAATATAATAGAAAAATAAAACTTGTCCAAACATTTCAATAGATTTGATGATCATGAATGAAATGTAAATTAGGTAATAGTGTAATCCCACATGTCTATTATATAATATAAGCCTACACAAGATGTTGTATTAGTAAGGAAAAGGCATTTAATTTACAAAATGAACATACAGAGAGCGTGTTAGAGTCCTCGATATCGATGTGATTGGAATTAACAATGTGTAATTAAGTTATTGTTAATATGGAATAATGGATTATACAGAAAACTAAGATGAGTTCTTGAAATCAAGGTCATATTGCTTGTTAAAATGTGTATATGATATAAAATGACTACTGGTTGTACCTCGATTGTTTCATGTCCTACTCATAACTGATGAAAAATCATCATGTAGCAGGTTTCATTATCGTTAGATACATGTAACTACACATTTGATATCAGTGCAAATGATTCAATCATTATATGCAAACAACGTGTACCTACCTTCATATTCAAAAGTATCATGCGTAAAAGTAAACTGGCTCGTAATATTGTTCATGTATTCATCTCCTCATTTGTTCATTCTTTTAATCAATACAGTGGTGTATATCACCATATTGTGGTGGATATGGTGTGTATCAACTGTGTAATTGTTTTTTAATTCAAAATTGTTTAACGATACAACTTCATATGTCTTCAGGATATTGTTCTACCTACCAATAGGGATTAGGGGCAAACTCACCTGTTATATCCTTTATCATCTTGATCCATTGTGGGATAAAGTTAGTCCCACGCACAATATCATCCGGGCTGAAGATAGAAATGCACCGATTCAAAATCATTATTAATCACGTGATGATGATTATAGGGTTATTGATAACAAGGTGCTTACAAATTGATTCTGCATCCCCCGCTCCACAAAAAGGCCGACCCCCCTCATTTGTTATACGCTACAACGATTATGATAAGCATCTTATAGTGCAGCGGCTTTATGCTAGAAGTTTCATGCTTTTATCAAAAAGTGCACAATTTTCTTGCTAATAGCAAGAAAATAGCAAGAAAATTGTGCACTTTTTGATAAAAGCATGAAACTTCTAGCATAGTTAGTTTAGACCATAAGATTTATTTTCAGATGTGGAGGGTAGTCAGATTTGACCTCTGATGATCCTGAGAGGTCAAATCCAAAATGGCCGCCAGTCCGCATGGTCTAATGTACAAGCACGCTTAACTTTTGAACCAAATAGTCCAGAAAAACGTTTAAGGTGTCATTTCCAACTAACTTGGGGATGCCAATTCATTTGGTAATACTTTTGAGATCGCCTGAACTCAGGGTTTTGCATTTAGGTCAAGGTCAAGGTCAAAATTTACTTAAAATAGCAAGTTTTGAATGGTTACAAATGAGATTTGTCATTTGTTCTCAAATTTCTTTAGGAATGGTTCCCTTGCATAGTCCTCCACCTTAATCCTTTTCAGGTAGTTTATTTCACATTTTGTTTTGACCTCTGATGACCCTGAAAGGTCAAATCCAAAATGGCCGCCAGTCACCTCATGGTCTAATGTACAAACGCGGTAACTTTTGAACCAAATAGTCCAGAAAAACGTTTAAGGTGTCATTTCCAACTAAATTGGGGATGCCAATTCATTTGGTAATACTTTTGAGATCGCCAGAACTCAGGGTGTTGCATTTAGGTCAAGGTCAAGGTCAAAATTGACCAGATATAGCAAGTTTTGAATGGTTACACAAAGTTTTCCCATTTATTTGTCATTTGTTATCCCCTGTGTTCTCAAATTTCTTTAGGAATGGTTCCCCTGCATAGTTCCACACCTTAATCCTTTTCAGTTAGTTCATTTCACATTTTGATTTGACCTCTGATGACCCTGAGAGGTCAAATAGAAAATGGCCGCCAGTCCGCCGCATGGTCTAATAATTGTACAAACACGCATAACTCTTGAACCAAATAGTCCAGAAAAACGTTTTAGGTGTCATTTCAAACTAACTTGGGGATGCCAATTCATTTGGGAATACTTTTGAGTACGCCAGAACTCGGGGCTTTGCATTAAGTCAAGGTCAAGGTCAAAATTGACAAAAAATAGCAAGTTTTGAATGGTTACATACAGTTTTTCCATTTATTTGTCCCCCTATATGATGTTCTCAAATTTCTGTAGGAGTGGTTCCCCTCATAGTCTCCATCGTAATCCCTATCAGTTAGTTTATTTCACTAATTATAGCACCAAACCATTTGTCTTGTAACTGACCATATGCATAGCATGGTCAGTGGGCAGCTAGGCAGTATACGGCAAAAACCTCAATTCAAGTCAGGAAAACAGCTCCTTTTCATTACTGCTCAATAATACTGGTAAGATGTTTTTTAAGTTACTTTGTGTTTTATTTGGTGCTAAGTAATTTAAAGGATCACTACAGAGTTTGAGGAACAGGCCATAAAGCAAAATAACGGTTCTGCTAACACTAGACAACATCACCATGACCAGCAACCTGGAGTGCAGGCAGCATTCTTGAGGGATGGGAACTTATGACAGTACTGAAAGAGATGGGGAATCCATTTCTAGAACAAAGTCAAGACCTACTAGTCATTGGCAGTGTACGACACCTGTCACACAAACACTTCATACGAACAAGTTGCCATTTTTCAGTCGGCAGCCGGCGAAGGTTATGTTAAAACAGTAGGCACATCTTGCAGCACTTAAGAGGGACTGTTGTCTCTTTTTGAGGATGTACATCTTGTGTCAGACAAGGGATGGAGATATGGACAATTTCTTCTCTCATGAAAACCAGGCAGCCCCGCCAGCTTTGTTAACTGGAGGAAAATGCGGTTTGGAGTTAAAGCAGATCTACTTCGCTGCCTGGAATCAAATCTGCTCGAAAACAATAGTGTACCTGTGGCCCAAGCAATAATTATTGATGGTGAAGCTGCGGTTTAAATGCTCAATCCTGGAACATCAAGAACATTTCAAGAGTATGGAGAAAGAGTGTTTGCCCCATACATCTTTGCTCAACTCGAGAAAAGCATCCGCATCGACCTTGGCTAGGGTGTATACTTACCTTCTAGCCTGAAAGCCTCAATAAGGCAGGAAAGGGCACCAGGAAAAGGGTGGCTCTTTCTACTGTGCTGCCAGAAAGCTGGAAGGACTTCTCTCGAGTCAATGAGAACAAACCCGAATCTTTGGATTTCATGTCATGTCGTTCATCTTCCTCTACCACAGGGCAAGAAACTGTATAATATGCAACAGATGGAAGTGGAGTACTCTGCTCTCCCGCTGAGTCACACTTGGCAGGCCTTGCCCCATGGGTGTAAAAGGGTAACCATACGTACTGGTGGTACTGATGCTGTTGAACTGGCTGTGGCTTCATTCAGCAAGACAGCTCCTGATGCTGTGGATCGCTTTTGGTGTCATATCAAGCTTTCGGTACATAGCTTTTCACAAAATCATGATGGTTGCCACCATGAGTCTGACACAGTGTATGACTCTCCCAATCTTTCATGCGTTCACTGGGTGTCAGACTGTTTCTGCATCCAGAGGAAAAACTTAGAAGTCTTTCCCAGAAGTGAATGATTCCTTCAGTGAACTCCTGTTTATGCCTAGAGAGGTCAGTGAAGGATCAATGTTACTGCCAGAGCGATGTGTGGTGCTGATACGACCGAACCAGTGAGAGCATGGTAGTGAATGATGCCAGGAAACAGCTCTTCACACAGAAGTCTAGAAACCTGGAGAACTTTCCTCCAACCCAGACAGCACTCAAGCAGCACATCAAGCGCACTTGCTACCAGGCCAATTGTTTGAACCAGATATTGGCCAAGAATCCAGAGATGCCAGAGCCATCTGACTTGGGCTTGGACAGACGAAACAACTGGGTGGCAGCCTCTTTGGATCACTCTCCCGGAAGCATCAAAATTGTGCCATGAATAATCCACTGTCGCTGCAAGAAAGGATGCACTGAACTGTGCTCTGGAGACTGTTAGATTTTGATCGTTACCATTAGGATAATTCATATGTTGTGGATAGTGCTAAATTCATGGGGTAATGAACAGATTTTAGGTCGTATTTGGAATAGCTTTTTTGGTATTCTGGGCCCAATTTCTTAAAGCTGCTTACCGGTAATCAAATTTTCGTGCTATAACTGTAGCAGACAAATTTGGTTAGCAAGAAAACAAGGCGTCCACCTTGTGCGTTCACAATGGATTTGCATTTTCGTCCAGTAAGCAGCGTAAGGTTAATGCATTTTCGTGTGCTTACGGTTAGCACTGCTATGAAGTAGAAACTCATACGTAAGCACAGAACCAGCCGATAAGCAGCTCTATAAAATATGGCCCTGGATAGTCAAAGTGGTGGTACACGGGTCTTTTAATTTATTTTTTTAAATAATGACCCCTTAAGTGTCAAAATAGAGGCAAAGTTTATTTTAAAAAAGAAAACATCACTTTTGTTGGCCTAATATTACCTTGAACTTGACCTTATTGCAAATCCCTGAGTTCTGGCGATCTCAATGTATTGCGTAATGAATTGGCATCCCCAAGTTAGTTGGAAATGACACCTTAAACGTTTTTCTAGACTATTTGGTTCAAAAGTTACCACGTTTGTACATTGGCCATGCGGACTGGCGGCCATTTTGGATTTGACATCTCATGGTCATCGGAGGTCACATCAAACTGTGAAATAAACTAACTGAAAAGGGTTAAGGTGGAGGACTCTGCAGGGTAACCATTCCTTAATAAATTTGAGAACATAGGGGAGAACAAAATGGGGATTTAACCTTCAGTAACCACTGCTTTTGACCTTGACCTTGACCTATATGCAACACCCTGAGTTCTGGCGATCTCAAAAGTATTACCAAATGAATTGGCATCCCCAATTTAGTTGGAAATGACACCTTAAACGTTTTTCTGGACTATTTGGTTCAAAAGTTACCGCGTTTGTACATTAGACCATGAGGTGACTGGCGGCCATTTTGGATTTGACCTTTCAGGGTCATCAGAGGTCAAAACTAAATGTGAAATAAACTACCTGAAAAGGATTAAGGTGGAGGACTATGCAGGGGAACCATTCCTAAAGAAATTTGAGAACAAATGACAAATCTCATTTGTAACCATTCAAAACTTGCTATTTTAAGTAAATTTTGACCTTGACCTTTGACCTGGTTCAAAAGTTAAGCGTGTTTGTACATTAGACTATACGGACTGGCGGCCATTTTGGATTTGACCTCTCAGGGTCATCAGAGGTCAAATCTGACTTCCCTCCACATCTGAAAATAAATCTTATGGTCTAAACTAACTATGCTAGAAGTTTCATGCTTTTATCAAAAAGTGCACAATTTTCATTATATTGGGAGCTTATCCGCTGTACTATTAGTACTACGACATAATTGAAATTTTCTCGCCCACTCGCTTCTCTCATTCAAAATATGTTAGAAGATGCAGTGTTTCTTAGCGCTTTCACAGTTTTGTCTATGATAGCTAGCACCGGAAGCAAAAGGGAAGATGCTTATATTTATCAATAGATTTCTTTGTATTACACATTTGGAGAAATTAAACTTTTTTTTTAAACGGTGTGTGTGCGTGCGTGTGTGTACTTAGGTGTTTGTTTTTTACATACGTGTATCAATCATATAAGATCAATTTACGTCTCTAACCGACTATTAATGTCACCATCCAAAAGACGTGACTCAGTTTCGAACCTGGGTCCGATTAGAATCAGCTTGTGGGCGAAGACAGAGAGCTCACCGTGGACCTTATCCCTACACCGACACACGTATGGCACATGTTATGAGTATCTTAATAACTTCCTTTTACAAGACTCCCGTAACCAAGAGGTCATAAGTAAGTGTGAAAGGAAAACGCGAACATTATTAGCAAGGTGCTATGAAAAAAGGAAAGTTCAGAGAAGCAGAGCCTTTGGTGAAAATTTGGGCAATTTGGGGCAACGGTCCGATACTTCCCCTCCGATGAAGATAACTAGCAATAAATTTGAACTTGAAGTAATTGTTTAAATTCTGTTAGAAATTATTATCATAATCAGTGTTTCAATCCTAATTGATTAATGATTAATACTTGATAATTATTTCTTTTTATTAACATGCGCGTTTACGGCATTTTGATTAAAGCGCTAAAACCAGTGTTTTCTACTTTGTGTAAATCATTTGTTTTCTGACTTGCGATAAAATTGTTTTTATTTGATTTGAGTCAAATTATTAAGGGCCCATGTGAATATGGAGAGCGAAAACTACTACTCACTTAAATAACAGCACCATACATCCAATCTTCTCGGCAAGGTCTTGTACATCTCGTTTGTATAAACCTGGTGAGATTGTAAGAGAAAACGTGTTTGATACATTGTGAATGATGAACCTCTGGGATACTATATGAACATGACATTTAGCCTACATGCATACATAGAGAATAGATTAAAAACAAGCTTGTGTAGTTCTATGAATTATATGCAATATGCCAGAATAACACAAATTAATGAATTGTTTGTGCAATAACATATTTAAGGTAACCGCACAATATATTATCTTGTGATAATAGAAACAGTGAACATAATGCCTTTCATGACGAGAACCGTACATGGGTTTGAAAGTCGTGGAATCATACTAAGGAGGGAGCCAAATAATGAATAATCAATGAATCTATGTAGGCTTATAAATATAATGCCATGTGATATTTTTTTTTAAATTGCAGTGGGCAGTATTGGTACAATTACAAAACCAGAAATAGAAACAACAACAACAAAATAAGGTTATTTTAAAAGCACAAGACATCACTCCCTGTAATGAAATTGTGCATCAACACTGTTTGATGCCCACGTGTATGCCCATGCAAAATACCCTGCTGGTAGTCTCCAAACTAATTACATCAGGCAGGTAAAGTATATGGTCACATTGAAACATACACACGATCTAACTAATATTTGTTTTCTCTTATAAATGACATGTTAAATTAACCAATGGCTTACACATATTCGTTTGTTTTTATTTTATTCCATTCTTAAAAATATAAATATTATGTACTACGCTCAATGTTTTTAATGTGCCATGTATTGTTAACTCTTAAAACAATGACTTTATAAAAGAACGCAAGTGTTCACATATTTCTCCCCTTTCAAGACGATAGAAGTGTGATGATGTCAATAAATTTTTTTATTTTTTATTAACTTTTTAGCCCTCCATAGGCTATTGTATTGAGTCAAACAAACATTTGTACAATTCAATGAAATTAAAGATAATACAAAGTTTTGGTATGGGGTCATGAATTTGGTTCAACTGAACATATTAGAAGCATATGCGATCCTACAATATTCAGTGATCGTTGGCGCGGTTGAAATCGAGTCTAAAGTTATGAAATTGTAAATAATAAACTCTTGATGTTGTATAGCTCCCTCTCAAGGTGAAGATATTAATTAAGCTATAAAACAATGTTTCTTGACTAAATCAACCGATTAGCTATTCCCGTTTGGAAACTATTTATCACAACTAAATATTCTGAGATTTTCATGGTCGCAGCTACCATTATTTGGCCGTAGGTGCTATTTGAAATTTATCAAAATTTACCAGGAGCACCGGTAAATTTTTATATTCAATTTTTCTCGAAAGCAGAAGTGTTTTAAGAGCTAGATTTTCTAGTGCTTATATAAATACATCCACAGGCGCATCCAAATGTATCCAAATTGTAAAGAATCACTATCCAGCAAATTTTAAAAATTTCCAAAAACTTTGTATTACCTTTAAGTCTTTTCTTAACTCAAACAAAAAAGAATACTTTCACATTTCTCTCCTTGTTGTTCATACAAACAAATGTTGAAGTGACTGCCATTTAGTTAAAAAATTGTTATACATACCAGATATAGAATGAATATATCTCTCGTCTTCATAATATTGAATAATTTTCTTCTTCAAAGAACTAAAATTTGGAATTTTGTTATTAAGCTTTTGAACAAATAGTTGATGCTTTATTAAAGTCACCATGCCATTTAAAGCATCGTTTCTTTTGTCTTCAAAACCAAAAATTACATTTTCTAAATGAAACTCTGTAATCGAGAACCTTCATTTCAATAGTAAATGGGCTGCTTAGGCGTATGTCATGGTTCATACCATCAATATACAGACAATTGAAATGTTGAAAAGTTGAACAGTCAAGATTATTTTATTGGTCCATGCATGCAAACATTACATAGGAATTTTGCTTCCAATGGCTTTTTTGACAGTGAACATACAAATGATAAAAAACACAATTCAACATTTAACAATAGAAAACGATTTACATAAATATGGATAATTATTTATAATGTGCTTGTGCCCATCAATTTCATATTGTCTACAACTACCATGCCTCATAAATTACCATGCCTCATAATATTTCCCGTCAGCTTCCTGCCCCCCTCCCCCCCCCCCCCCCATCACGCCCCATCCGCTTGGGCCCGATCCACAGTCTCCGGTTATCCGTTTATTTGCAGTTCAATAGCTATCGAAAACAACAATAACAATTTAAAATCGAGTAGGAAATATATGATTATAAGGACGACTGATATCTAGTAAATAAATACAATTATACAATTCAAGCGACTGAGTATAACTATGACGATGTTGAATAACGTATGATTGTAATGTAGTGTAGTATCCTACCAATGTACATGTAAAGCAAGCCCAATAAGATCAATTAGGACCAACACGCAGTTAGGTATACATTCTTTTATTTAGGGCACGTGGGCATATATAAATGCCTAGTAAAGACAATGAAGAATAAAATAGGAAGTAAGAATACATTATTTGTTTTACCCAACATATTAAGAGTGTATATACATTCTACACAGTACTAGTTTATTTAGGGCAAAACAACACTCCGTTGGTTTAGTGATACTAAACACATAATTTGCCCATACAGTTCATTATTTTATCGAAAACATACCTTAGGGTTAGGGAATAGCTTTCATCCCATAGACACGGGTTCATAGTAGAGGTGTAGTTTCATTTTAATTACAACTAACACAAATACAACGACATTGCAATTTTTTCAATATACGAACCAGGGCGAATTGTCATGATGATAGATATAGAATCAGTGAGGTATTCTTTCTGATCCTCAGTAGATGGTTGACGTTTATCAGCAAGCTTGCTCGCCTCTATGTCTCCATGAAGAGCGCGTCTCAGGGCAGGGACTATGCTAAGCACATGCCCGGACTGACATATCATACCAATGATAAGCTTACCGGGAAGCACCACTCGTTTATCATCACAAGCTACAGCCTTGCCTGGTTTGTACGACAAGATTTCATGTCGTAATGTAGCCGTCCTCGTCTTCAAATCGGCATTTGAACAAGCCATTTTGAATGACTACCTGCCTACGTTTGGCGAGGAACAGAACAGCCAAATACAATTGATTTAATCAGTTTATTCATGCAGTGCAAATGTTTACTGTCTAATATATGTCTTTTAAAGCCTTTAGTGGTTCTAAAGGCCATCAACTAGTAATTTATCTATGACATTCGACAACATTACAAATAGTAATGCATGTGAATTTGTATTGAGAGCGAGGCTTTTTTATAGTAAGGATAGGATCAATAGGCCATGCACTTTATATTTCCAGTGTTGTAAACATTATTGCTACATGTGCATTAAAAACCCTGTAAATCCCGAATTTCATATCTATACAACATTGACTGGCCTTTAGGGGGATACGTAGATTCAGATGGGTCTGGTGAGGGCTATTACATGTCGTATCTCCCGAAAGTAGGAGCCAGTCAATATTATTATTTTATCCACATCAGACATCTAGAGCAGAAAAAAAGAAATATCACCCGCATACGTTTGCTTTGCTTGCAGCTCTCCCGTTAAGCTCTGTCGACCCCACTCAGGCATGGGGCCCGGGTAAAGTGCGCCGGTCTCATAATCCGGTCCCTGCTAGCTAACCGCGCACTTAAAGATAAAGTTAAGTTCTGGTCATGCGATTGCATTGTAAAAGAAATGGTGATGGATCGATCAGAAAAAGTTGCATATAAGTAATGGTATGTACCGTAAGTTTCTAAAGTCATCACAAAGAAATTAGGCATAGTCTTGGTAAAGTACACATAAAGATGTATATGGGACTACACAAACATGTGGCAAAAAAAATTTGGGCCTCATTTTTAAGCTGTTACTTTACGTTATGTATACGTCCAACTCGCTATGAATACGCTATGTACACGGCCACAATTGAAGAAAAAAAAAACATCGATAGTTCAGCGTATGCCAGCGTTTTAACCCTAAAAAAGGCCGGGCTATTTGAGGTCTTAATACGGCCGGGGGGATCATACCCCCTAAGACCTCGGCGTAGGAAGGGCCAATTAGTGTGAAAATTGGTATGGTGATAGATTGAAGTATATTGAATAAGATGGTAATGTTTATTTCCTTTTATGTTTATTTATTTATTTTTTATCAATATTTGTATGGCAATATACAATTTTTTGGGGGAAATATACTTACACACGCACATTTGTGAGAATTACATATTTGGATAGGCATGTGATGATATTTTGTCACCTAACACCCGAAACATAGGTCCCCCCCCCCCCTATAACAAATTTCGTGCGGGAGACATTAGGGAAAAAACTCATGAAATTTCAACGCCAAAGGTTCAGGAGTTTTGATGCAGCGGCAAATATTCAACAGGGGGTGGGGGCATTATGGACCCCGGCCTTATTAGGGTTAAGATAAATTTTGATACGTCAGTATACGTATGGCTAATTCGTCAAGGTGTGGTAGCCTATGAGGGCCATAAAAGGGCGCACAATTCCAAAGATGAACAGGGCAATGTAATAAACCGGCTTATGTAAATATTCAAATTTATGGATGTTTATTTCCTGGGGACCTAGCGAGGAGTTATTCAAGTAACAATGAATGAATAACAATACTCGAAATCCAGCCTGCTTACATTACTTCTTGCTATGTCGAGCAAACTTTGAGGTTGTCAAGAACAACCTTTGCTTAAAAAGTATGCGTAAAACTTGAATGTGTTAATAAACTGGTCTATTACCGTAATTTGACTTTGCGAAAAACTTTGCAATCATGTTGTATTTGTTGTTGCTATGGCAGAAAAGCATGTGTCATGTATTCGGGTTATCGAAAGCACCGTTAATTTAATAAGTTTGCATACAACTTTGATATGCTGGTATTAGTAAACTTGGCCCAGTTGGCAACTAAAATGCTTCTAGTTGTGATGTAAGCACTAATAGTGGAATACGATTCATGAAACCTTACTAAGTTTTAGTTTGAAACTAGGCCCTCTTCATGAAGCCTAGTTGGTATTAAACTAAATGGTTCCTAGTTGTCAACTAAAACACTTTAATTGCAAACTATATCGAAATGTAATTCATGAAACCTGACTAAGGTTATTAGGCAACTGAATTGCTCTCAAAATTTAGAATGATGAAGTTTGAAAAGCGTGTTCATTCGAGCATGATTTAGTGCATACATCTGCTTTTTATAGAAAGTCAACAACAAAAAACAGGCATAACGCCTTCTTGGTAAATCTATTCCAAACTTTGCTGTTTAGAAATTATGAGGAGTTGCTCAGGAGGGAATCTACTTTTTGTGTTGTGTTTAGTTGAGTGAGGTGGCTACTACATCCAGTTGGTACTAAATGATTTTAGTGGGCTACTATATAAGGCCTAGTTAGTAACTATCTTGGTAAGGTTTTATGAATGTGGGCCCAGGTCATTTACTATGTCCACGCAAAATGACTACTGAAATCAATTACTTTTTTTTTTACAGGTGCGTCCAAGTCATCTATCTCTCTCGACTACACAATCAGCATGGTGTAAATGGTCAATTACGAAAGCTAGAACATCATGAATTATTTATGTGTCATCTACTTCATTCATAACTACACCTTTAGCTATGCATTACAATAATATAACGGTAAGAGGAAAGCCCAATAGAATTGAGGGGTCAGTATTTACACGTGTATCGTGCAGAGCATATTTGATATCATACAGTGTTGAGTTTAGAGCAAATAAAGCTCACCCGAGACGACATTTACACACGCAATGGCTTCCTCCCTCTCTTTCTCTATTTCTCTCTCTCTCTCTCTCTCTCTCTATCTATCTCTCTACTCTCTCTCTTTTTACTTTCATTCTCGAATTATAACTATTCCAGCTCTTTTCTATGTAACTACATATCTCTTTAATACTTGCCATTCTCTAATATTATCACATAAAACACGGACCCTCCCATCCTCTCTTCCTTCTCTCCCTCTCTCTCTCTCTCTCTCTTTCTCTCTCTCTGACCCTCTCACATTTTCTCTTCACTCTCCCTCTCCCCCTCCTAATCAAGCCCCCTTTTTCTATTCTTTCCCGTATTGTGTATATTTCACAACTTATTTTTTCCGACTCCTCACAAAGGTGAGTGAAATCAAGTATTTCAAGATTTGAAATAATAAGCTTTCATCCCAAATATAATATTGAATTTTGTTTTATTTTAACGTTTATTTGATATATTCATCCGTAGTGTATAATAATGGTGACATGGACATTTCAAGTTTTATCACACAGTGGTACGTAAAACCATCAAACCCAACTAATGATGAGAACACTGTATATTGTGTGAAGGGCATGCGTGTAGGCAACCTTGTTTCAAGCGGCAATACATGGTACTAAATAGCATGTACAGGTAAATTTGATAACGCCCTCTTTAGGCAAATACATTACACTCTTCGTCTTCCTCTTCTCCCTCTTCTTCCTCCTCGCTCCCTCTCCAGTTCGGCCTGCTTCTTCGTCTGCTGCTCCGACTGCTCATCCTCATACTTTAGCTCCTCCTCCTCTACGTACACTGTCTTCCTTATCAACCTCGTCCTGCTTCTCTTCACTCTTCCCCTCCTCCTTCCGTTCAGACTGTTCCTCCTCCTGCTGTTGCTCCAATCGATCTTCCATCTTTCTCCTCCCCTTTCTGCTCCTCAAATTGCTCACCCTCAAACTCCTGTTTTTACCCCTCCTCCTTGACAAATTCCTCCGCCTCATTCTGCTTCTCCTCTCCCTGCTCCTCCAACCCTTCTAACTTCTGCCCCTCCTCCTCTACGAACTCCTCCTCATCCTGACGTCACAATGACCATCGTTAACGTAAGAAGTCTCCGTGTGAAGGAACTCAAAGCTGAACTGCAGAAACGTGGTCTAAATAAAAATGGTGTAAAAGAAACTTTGGTTAATAGGCTGCAAAGTGCAATCAATGACAATATCCATCAAGCGAGTAATGACAAAAGAAATCAGGAGACGAATACTCAGCAAGCTGATCTCTATGACCTATTCAATCTAGTTTTGTCGTCAGTTAATGAACTAGCCGACAGGCTTATCCATCTTGAAGCTAAGTTCGATAGTGCTGATCTGGTAAAGGAGAAAACAGATCTCAATGAGATAGTGGGAACTATCTCAAGAGTTGTTTATACCGTCCCGACGAAGAATAGGTTCGATGTCCTTGTGGATAATCATGTCACTGACGCTGAGCTTGCTACTTCGATGTCGACTAGTGACCAGATGAAAGAGTACCGAGATGGGCATCGCCAGCGCCGCTTATCTGAGCTACATGAATCTGTCCTTGAAGGCACAGACGTCGAGCCTCCTACTCCGATGTCGACGAGCGACCAGATGAAACAGTACCGAGATGGGCATCGCCAGCGCCGCCTGTTGGAGGTACCTGCTGCTGTTTTCGAAGGCACTGACGCACAGCCTTCGACTTCGATGTCGACGAGCGACCAAACCAATGAGTTCCGACAAGGGCATCGCCAACGCCGCTTGTCTGAGCTACCATATGTTGTCATCGAAGGCGACTCGATGATCAAGCACATCGAGGGCCGACTCCTGAGCCGAAAACATAGAGTAGTCTGCCATCCGAACCCAGGGGCAACGGTGGCTGATATCTCCTCTAAGAAGGCTACTGAGGGTGTAAAGGCGAAAGGAGACGTCATTCTACATGTCGGGTCAAATGACTTGTCGAAAGGTAATGGTAGTACATCAACCGCCAATGACATCATAGCATTAGCAGACGTGATTGCAGCGAAAGGCTGTGATGTATGCTTGTCTGGTGTTATACACCGCAGATGGGAATCGGTTCACCAGAGGCGCAGTGTCGATGGGGTTAATGGGCGATTGAGAAGAGCTGCCCGTGAAAGGAGATGGGGTTTCGTTGACAACGACAACATAGGTGACAGGCACCTTGGCAGAGATGGGGTCCACATCAATAAGGCAGGACAAGCTGTTCTTGCCTCTAATCTACGCCACTTTATTGAGCGACCTCGAGGGCCACCTACACCTACTCAGCAAACGTCCTACGCTGAAGTTGTTTGATCTTCAACGCAGGATTTCGAGATGATTGCTCCGAGAGGGAGGCTAAAGTCTGCACCTGCTCTTCCAATGTTTCCACTGACAAAAGCTCAACAGGGGTGGAACGAGCATCTACGTCTCGTCATGGCAACATGCAGTTAAACTCTGTCTCTGGTACTGGCATACTACCTCATAATCTTCAGGATCAATCTCATGAACTGAATAAGAGTAACATTAAACAGTTGGAAGGTGGTTCAGTTCCTCCGTTTAGAAACAGGGGCTTAAAATTTGCCCATTTGAATATTCATAGCTTAGTTGCTAAGATTGACGAACTTAGATTACTTCTGAGAAATGCATCATTTGATGTTATTGGTTTAAATGAAACATTTTGCGACTCCATGATTGATGATTCTGAATTGTATATAGATGATTATATTTTATTACGTAGAGACCGTACGAGACATGGTGGTGGTGTGGCTGTATATATATCCAAGAGGTTCAATTATAAAAGAAGGGATGATTTGATTTCTTCTACTTTAGAATGCCTTTGGTTTGAATTGCATTATCCAAATAAGTCTCCCATCCTGGTTGGAGAGTTTTACAGACCTCCAAATTCTCACGTTGATTTCTTTGAAGAATTAGACGGAAATTTGGACTCTGCTCTCTCGGAAGATATGAGCTGTATTATTTTAGGTAATTTCAATTGTGATTGTACGCCACACCAACTTGATCTGAATGCTGAAAAGTTAATGTTTTATACAAATATGTACGGGTTAAGTCAGCTAATTGATACTGCCACAAGAGTTACAAATACCTCTTCTCCTTTAATTGATTTGATATTTGTATCAGACAAGGAACTTTACAATGAATGGGGAATATTTAAAACTAGCATAAGTGATCATTATTTGGTGTATACGGTTCGCGATTTTAGTGCAAAGATCCATAACAAATCCGAATACGCAGAATTTCGCTCGTTTAAAAATCTTGACGAGGAGAAATTTTACAGTGAATTGAGAAGTACTCCTTGGCAGGTCATAAAAGATATAGATAATGTTGATGTTGCGTGGGATATGTGGTTGACTCTATTCAATAATATAATCAACAAGCACATACCAGTATGTAAAAAGCGGATAAGAAAAAAGGCATGTCCATGGATATCTGACGAGATTGTTAAGCTTATGACGGAACGTGATAAAGTTCTCAAAGCTGCTAAAGCTAACAAAAGTGATGATCTTTGGGACACCTACAAATATCTAAAGAATACAGTTATTCATCTCATGAGGAAAAGAAAAAGAGAATATAATGCAGACCAGATCTCGCAAAATCATAACAATAGTAAGCAAATGTGGAGATCATTACCTATATCTCCCAATAGCATACATGTTGATGGTGCTAATGTGTCAGACAATGCAAATATTGCTGAAGCTTTTAATGACTTTTTCATTTCTAATGCTACTAAGATTACAAAGGACCTGCGAAGGAATAAGTCTCAACTGAGAGTAGACGAGGACAATAATATTGGTCCAACTCATTCGCAATTTAATTTGAATTTGATTACTGAGGATTTTGTATTGAAACAGATTGATAATCTGAGTATAGATAAAGCAACTGGTGAAGATCACATCAGCTGTAAACTTTTAAAGATGACGAAGAATGTTATCGCAGAGTCTCTTTGTGATATCATTAACAAATCCCTGTCTACAGGAGTTGTTCCACGTGAATGGAAAAAGGCTCGGGTAGTACCAATATTCAAATCTGGAGATATTTCTTCTTTGAATAATTACCGTCCCATTTCGATATTACCTATCGTGAGTAAAATTATAGAAAGGGCCGTCCACCAACAACTCAGTGAATTTTTGGACGTGAATAAATTATTACACCCTAATCAGTCTGGTTTTAGACCTAAACATTCAACAGCTACTGCCCTTGCAAAACTTGTAAATCAATGGTCGTTGAATATTGATAACAAAGAAATTTCTGGAGTTGCCTTCATAGATCTTCGTAAGGCTTTTGATACTGTTGACCATGAGCTACTTCTACATAAACTAGCTTGTATAGGTTGTAGTAATAGGACTATTTTTTGGTTCAAATCATATTTAGGGGATCGACAACAAGTGACCCAATTCAAAGGAGCCAAGTCGCATCCATCAACCATCAAATTAGGTGTGCCACAAGGTTCAATTCTTGGTCCCCTTTTATTTTCAATATATGTTAATAGTCTACCTGAATGTACTCCTGAAGGTATCATAGATATGTATGCTGACGATACGACACTTACCGTCAGTGCAAATGATGCAACTGTTGTGGAAGAAAAATTAACTGTTGCGTTAAACAGAGTCATGACATGGATTAAGGAAAATCGTCTTGTTCTTAACACTGAAAAAACTTGTGTCATGTTAATAGGCTCTCCTGCTAATCTCAAGAAAATTGAATCTTTCACCATTTCATTAAACGGCAATTTGATCAAAAGAGTTCAATTCACCAAATGCTTAGGACTTTTGATAGATGAAGAATTGAAATGGTCTAAACAAATCGAAAACGTAAGTAAACTTACCCAGAAAAACATTAGCATGATAAAGAGAGCAAAGAGTTTTTTGCCTCAAAAATCCTTAAAGTTACTTTATAACAGTCTAGTGTTGCCACGATTAGATTACTGCTCTGTTGTATGGTCGAACCGATTTCATTCTCATACAACTAAGCTGCAACAAATTCAAAAGAGGGCCGCAAGAATAATATTGAACAAGACATATGACACACCGTCGGCTGATTTGTTCACAAGTCTTAAATGGATGACACTAGACAAGCGGTTTGAGTTAAGTCGCGTTATGATGATATATAAATGCGTTCATAACTTAGCACCCTCTTACCTTCAGGTAGGCTTAATCAATCCTAATGATGTACATGAGCATCGTACAAGGCAAATAGACAGTGGATGTTTACGTGTGCCTAGATTTCACACTGATTGTTATAAGTGTAGCCCAATTATTGTTTCTTCCATATTTGAATGGAATAAGCTAGATAATTCGTTGAGAACGGCTTCCTCTGTCAATTCATTGAAGAGATTGTTTAAACAAAGTTGTAATTTGTGAATGGCTCAGCCGTACATACACTACGTGCATGTTCTGTAATATTTACATGTCTTATTCACATAATTTGGACTTAATTAATATTTTCCTACTGACATTACTGCTTACTAGGTTAATGATATATGTTAATTTTGCAAACGAGTATTATTTTTGTAACTGTTCTGTATAAATGTTATAAACGATGTAAATATGTTCATTCAGGGCCCCATGGAAGACCACTACTTGCTGGTGAATGGGCTACCCTGTCAAAAGATCAGAAATAAATAAATAAATACAAAAAAATCCACCTACTCCACCTCATCCTGCTTCTCCTCTCCCTGTTCCTCCAACCCTTCTAACTTTGGCCCCTCCTCCTCTACGAACTCCTCCTCATTCACCTACTCCACCTCATCCTGCTTCTCCTCTCCCTGCTCCTCCAACCCTTCTGACATTCGCCCCTCCTCCTCTACGAACTCCTCCTCATTCACATCCTGCACCTCATCCTGCTTCTCCTCTCCCTGTTCCTCCAACCCTTCTAACTTTGGCCCCTCCTCCTCTACGAACTCCTCCTCATTCACCTACTCCACCTCATCCTGCTTCTCCTCTCCCTGCTCCTCCAACCCTTCTGACATTCGCCCCTCCTCCTCTACGAACTCCTCCTCATTCACATCCTGCACCTCATCCTGCTTCTCCTCTCCCTGCTCCTCCAACCCTTCTAACTTTAGCCCCTCCTCCTCTACGAACTCCTCCTTATCCACCTCCTCCACCTCATCCTGCTTCTCCTCTCCCTGCTCCTCCAACCCTTCTGACATTCGCCCCTCCTCCTCTACGAACTCCTCCTCATTCACCTCCTCCACCTCATCCTGCTTCTCCTCTCCCTGTTCCTCCAACCCTTCTAACTTTAGCCCCTCCTCCTCCTCTACAAACTTCTCCTCATCCACCTCCTTCACCTCATCCTGCTTCTCCTCTCCCTGCTCCTCCAACCCTTCTAAATGTTGCCCCTCCTCCTTTACGAACTCCTCCTCATTCACCTACTCCACCTCATCCTGCTTCTCCTCTCCCTGTTCCTCCAACCCTTCTAACTTTGGCCCCTCCTCCTCTACAAACTTCTCCTCATCCACCTCCTTCACCTCATCCTGCTTCTCCTCTCCCTGCTCCTCCAACCCTTCTAAATGTTGCCCCTCCTCCTTTACGAACTCCTCCTCATTCACCTACTCCACCTCATCCTGCTTCTCATCTCCCTGCTCCTCCAACCCTTCTAAATGTTGCCCCTCCTCCTTTACGAACTCCTCCTCATTCACCTACTCCACCTCATCCTGCTTCTCCTCTCCCTGCTCCTCCAACCCTTCTGACATTCGCCCCTCCTCCTCTACGAACTCCTCCTCATTCACCTCCTCCACCTCATCCTGCTTCTCCTCTCCCTGCTCCTCCAACCCTTCTAACTTTAGCCCCTCCTCCTCCTCTACGAACTCCTTCTCATCCACCTCCTTCACCTCATCCTGCTTCTCCTCTCCCTGCTCCTCCAACCCTTCTAAATGTTGCCCCTCCTCCTCTACAAACCCATCCTCGTCCACCTCCTCCGCCTCATTATGCTTCTCCTCTTCATGTTGCTCCAACTGGTGGTGCTCCTGCTACTGCTCCTACTGTGCGAATTCCTTGTTTTCCTCAAGCTCATCCTGCTTAGCTCTAGCTCCTTGGTATTCTGTTGCTCCACCTGATCCCTCTCTATATCCCCTATCTGCTCCTCCTCATCTTGCTGCAACTGCTCCTTCATCACCTCTTACTCCTCGAACTCATCCTTCTTCTCTTCCCTCTTCTCCTCCTCTTTCCGTTCAGACTGTTCCTCCTCCTGCTGTCGCTCCAATCGATCTTCCATCTTTCTCCTCCCCTTTCCGCTCCTCAAATTACTCGCCCTCAAACTTCTGCTTTTACCCCTCCTCCTTGACAAACTCCTCCACCTCATTCTGCTTCTCCTCTCCCTCTTCCTCCAATCCTTCAAACTTTCACCCCTCCTCCTCTACGAACTCCTCCTCATCCACCTACTCCACCCATGGGCGTAGATCTGTAATTGATACCTATTGTTCAGGGGGGGATGATCTATTCATTCATCCCCCCTGAACAATAGGTATTACGTTAGGATTGACGCCCATGACTCCACCTCATCATGCTTTTCCTCTCCCTGCTACTCCAATCCTTCTAACTTCCGCCCCTCCTCCTCTACGAACTTCTCCTCATCCACCTACTCCACCTCATCCTGCTTATCCTCTCCCTGCTCCTCCAACCCTTCTAACTAAGTACAATAGTCTTAGAACGAAGACAGAATATATTGAAAAAATCATCATATTAAAACTCTATATAAAAATTCAATGAGTATGGAAAAGAAGATGGGATGAGTGAGAAATAGGAGCAAGGAGTAAGAATCAACAAAAGGTGAGAATAGAATGAAAGAAAAAGAAAGGAAGTGTAAGTAAGAGGAATATACCAAGAAAGATGAGGTGGAAAACATATGTAATGAGCCTTTTATTAACTCTTAAGCTGCCACCAATACAATGCACCCAGTGCCACAGTGCTATTCCCTATTGTGCCAGCCACAAATCTCCTGTGTGCCAAGTTGATTTTAAGGTTGGTTCAAGTGCGTGTTATTTAAATCTTTACAAAAAACAAATCGCTGAATTACTCGAGAAAATCCAATATGACTGTTGTATACAAAGACGCGGAATCCAAAGCCGATAATCTGATGCACGCGATGGTACTTTAAATAGCGCTGCAAAAGCACTCAGCACGGTGCAATGGGCATGAACAATAACTGTAATTACATATGCGTGCTAGCGTGCACAAAGCAGACAAACGGTAGCTCGCTAGCATGAACGAAGCAATCAATCGATAGCGCGCTCGCGTGCACAGAGCACTATAACAATAGCGCGCTAGCAGTCTCATGGCAGGATATGAGTTAATTAGCTTTAAAATGTACATATCCTCATTCTAGCTTCTCCTTCTCCTCCTCCTCTTCTTTGTCCTCTGAGGCTCGTCCAACTCCTCTTCCAACTCATCCTCGTCCTTCAGCTCCTGCTCCCGCTGCCGCTCCTGCTGCCGCTCCTGCTGATTCTTCTCTATCTTCCTCCAGCTCCTCCCCCTGTTCCTCCTGCTTCTCTTGCTCCATCTCCTGCTCTTCTACTTTCGGCGAATCCGAAGTTTCGCTAGATGACGTATCGCTGATGCTTGGTCTCTATAAGCATTCGAACGAAATCATCTATTTGTTCAACATTTATGTTGTTAGGCAGGCGCGTACGCAGGGGGGGGGGGAGTTAACCCCCCCCCCCTTTGGTATTTGTATACAAAAAAACCAAAAAACCTAAACCCCCCCCTTTTGGATTAATATTATTTTATTTTTTTTAATTATTAAAAAAATAATAAAAAAAAAACAGGTGACCTTACCCCCCCCCCAACGGAGCAAAATGTCAAATTTTCAAATTTCGAGGTAAAAAAAAAGTGTCCTCTTACCCCCCCCCCCCCCCCCCCCCCCCCCCCCCCCGCTTATTCAGCGTTCGGCTGAATCGTTGCGATTTTTTTGGGACCAAAAAAAAAAAAAAAAGGTGTCCTTTTACCCCACCCCCCCCCCCCCCCCAGCTTATTTAGCGGTGGGCTGAGTCGTAAATTTTCGTCCCGATTTATAAATGTTATAACCCCCCCCCCCCCTTGAAAAAATCCTGCGTACGCGCCTGTTGTTAGGTACACTGTATACATACTTATCAAACTCGTTGACATCCGCGACCTATAGTTCGAAAGCAGGCAATACACGGGATTTGATATGAATATTCGCATGATAATTTTGTATCTAAAAAGATAGCACGGCTCACTTACAGCCCAAACAGCTGTGGAGGACTGAATAAGTCCATCATAGATATTGTATCTAGACATTGAATTCGTGACGGAGGCGAATTAAATGATGTGCCGCTTTGATCGAGACATAATGTAAAAACTCAATGGGAGATTTGATCTTTTAAACAAAATACACCCTCCGCTCATTTAACACGCCTATGTACGAGCTTAAAGTAATCAAGGATGTAGAAACAGTAACAATGATTGTGCTGACTATTGTTTGGTACAACCCTGTCATCATTAAATTAATGACAGAAGTAGGCGAACAAAATAACACGTCGTTCATAAATTAATATAAGTTCTGATTATTAATTATACGAATATGTACACTGTTGCTCATAAAGTTGGAATATTTTTTTTTACCCCAATTTATGGAATTATTATGACAATAATTTATTCCTAATCGATCTAGATAATAGTATACATTCTCAGATTTTATTGAATAATAATTTGCCAGTGTTTGTTTTGCGTGACTGCTAAAGCGAAAATCTTCTGTGTGCCCATGCCTTAAGCCATAATGTATGGCCGTACAGATGATTTGTTTATGTTGGGGACCGAAGGAAAATTCAATGAATTATTGATAATTTATTGCATTTTCTATGTTTTTTGTTATTTTTTGGAACTGCCCCCTACCCTAGCCCCCATTGCGTACAGTCATGGTTCAGTGGCAAAGCAATGGCCTCGTAACTGTGAGGCCCCAGGATCAAAACCGTGTCGATGTGCCATATTAGTGCCCTTTTGTGGGGCATTAATCCTCATCACTGTCATTTATGACTTAAGGGCGTAGGTCCCCTAGTTGATAAGCATAGTAGCATACACATGCTTTAAAATCTTCTTTACCTTATGTTATTCAAATCTGTTTTGGACCCCCATCTTTCCTCCTTATTGGTGGTGGAAGTGGTACTGGTTAAAACAGGCACAGGAAAGCAGAAATGATAGAGAAACGTCTTGATAAACACTGCAGCTTTGATTTCTTTCCTATTATGCTCGGATGTTTCATTTCGGGACTTACCATTTTTAGTTTATTAATAATGTTGGGCTTGATGTGCTTTTTACAGAAGATTTGCATGAGTTATTTATTCATTAATTGATTTACATCTTTATTTATTAAAGAATTGTTTATACAGGATACACAAGATCAGTTTGATGCTTTTTGCCATCTTCGTCTTGAACTTCTAAAACTAGAACTTCAGGATACAGCTTTCCGCATCGTTGTGAAACCAAGCCTTCTATCTGCGAATCTCACCATGTCGTATCGTGAATTGTATTTTCCATCTTTAAGGATGCTTCAGACATGTCAGCGATTTGATTATAACATTTTGTTTGCCTTCATGTTCGAATTTGCGGGCATTCAACTTTTACACCGGCAAAAAATGCACCGGGCGTTATTTTGGTAAAATAATTATAGCGGTAAGAATAGGGTTAGTATTGGTTTCAGATTAGGTTAATGGTAAGGGTGAAAGTGAAGTATAGTTTGGGCTCCAGGGCTGAGGTGAAGAATTCACTAAGGGCAGAATATTAACACTGAGCATATTTGAGTAATACCCGTTTAATTTTGTTTTGTCGTGCTTTCTGCATTTTCTATGTTAAAGAATAATCTAAAATGGCACTTTGTTCATGTTTTAAGTTAATACAAAAATAGAAGTAAACATGTACTTTATAATTCTGTCAACTTCAGATTAAGGTTTTGAAGTTTACCGTTATATTTTAGCCCTTTGGGAAGCATTTACTATTTAACCATTCATAATGCCTCGATTTGAATAATGCAGTTTATAACATGTGCATGTTCCCACCCCATCCCATTCTCCTTTTTATCCAACCTCTTTTCTTTTCCATACTTTCATTCTCTCTATTTGTCTCTTCTGTTCCCCTCCCTCTTTCTAAAAACTTCTCTCTTCAATACACACAGAAAAAGCCTCTTTCGCAAATGCTCCTTTTCTCTTAAATTTATTATCATTTATGTATGAAGCCCCTCCCCGCCCCCTCTCCTCGCCTTTTAAACCTGTATAATATGCCACTCACTAATGTTCTAGTTAAGGCGAGAGTCAAATCTTTGTCCCTTTGGTGTTAATAAATGCATGTACGTGTACCCGTTAATGACAATGGTTTAAATTATACTAATAATATATTACTAATATATATTAATAAGTATACCCTCGCTGCACCTTGATTTACTTTATAAAACACTTCACACATGAAAGAGATATCAATGCCAAAAGAATGCCAAATGAATATTCAAATGATTTATTAAGCACTTTTTTAAATCTCTATGATTCTCTTTCAAGTCATATTATATTAAGCTGACCAGTGATCTGGTAGACAAATATGTATTGCTGATAATATTGAGGAAGATCAAGAAATGTTATTAGTGGCTTACATAATTATTTGAAATGAAATCAAAAGTTAAATCACTTTTTTTCTTACACAACGTTCTGAAGACTACATAAATTTCCTCCACCATTGTAATATATATAAAGACAATTTCATATAACTTAAAATATCAAAAATAATTTCCAGGATCAACTTGATTTCCCAAGTGCTATACAGCAAAATATACATTTACAATTCGAGATTACACAGAAATCTAAAGTTGCTTGATTTGGTACGCCAACTAAGCCCACATGATGTACATTTACGTTCAATGCGAAAAGTATTGCTGTATATACAGAGTATTAACGATTAATGTAACGATCGTAAGTAATACATGTTTATATGTTCAGTATTTGTTATTAATATAATTATGAAGAAATTAAGAAAGTTCCTTACATCGTTAATATCTGTATTCAAATTGTTAACACCACATCTATGTACAGGCAAATGATTGTATGTCCATGGGACAACTGGTTACATGTTTTACCGTATTTACCTTTATCTACAATGTCTAAATCTACGTGTTTACTTTTTGATTATTTTTCAAGTTTTCATGTATAACAAAATCATTTATGGGTAAATATTGTAGGTACTGAATATCACTAACAGTACTACAGAAGAAAACAAAAATTATGATAAACAAAAATATGACGAGATAAGAAAGATAAAATCTGAATTATTATCACAAACATTACAAAAAACACTATTAGCTTCAACACCAAATGTGTCATGGAAAACGTTTAGGAAATTATATTCATTAATGCAATGTTATGATAGAATGGTAACATAAATTATATAACCACGTATAAAAAGTTGTATAGGATATATTCTTGAAAGAAAGCCATTATATTATTTTGTTCATTTTTTGTTTTTGTAATGCATTCAAAATATTCAAGACAGGTGAAGATGCTTTTCAGGTCTGCCCAAACAACTGCTATTAAAAATGCGAGAGCTGACTGTGATTTATATAAACAAACAATGTTGTAGACCTATACTGTAGGTTTACGAGATTACCAAAATGAGAGGATAGTGACCCAGTCTTCCTGAAAGTTTCATGTTCTAGCTCTGCCTCTAACATACACAAATAAACTGACAAGTATAGAAGGTGAATCAAAGACCAAAATCATATGTGACCAACTACAAGTACAGAGACGGATGAAATATGAATAGACAAGATTTCCGGGCACACACGAATAATCTTTTTCTGAATAATGAAATTTTGAAAGTTAAAGACTTGTATATATTTTCAGCTTGGACAGTTAATGTACAAGCACAACACTAAGCAATTACGTTTGCCTTTCAATGATATGTTCATAAAAATGATTCGATTCATAGTTACTTCACTCGCCAGGCGAGCTTTTTTCATCTACCATGAAATAGAACATCGTTTGCACAAAAGACATTTGTATTTACAGGTCCACAATTGTGGAATTCTCTTACAAATAATATTATACAGTGTAATTCTATACAAATTTTCAAGAGGAGACTTAAAAGCTTTCTTCTGGAAAGTGACTGGGCTATTGCATTCCCCAATCAAATATAATTTGTAGTGTGACTTTATGTAACTTTGATTGTTTCTTTTTAACGGTATGCATTTATCATTGTTATGCGTTTAAAAATGTTTTTTTTTGTATTACTGAATCATTTATTGTTATTGTTTTTTCTCTAATAAAAACAAAATAATTCATAATAATAACTTTTACAGGGAGGCCTTCACCCTGCAGGCTCTGCCTTTTAGTCGGCCCTCCTTCCCTTTCAATTTCATGTTTTTGTTAATGTATTGAATTGTGAAATTGATTTATATGTATATTAATATGTGAATATGTAAAATATACAAGCATTGTAAATATGAAAAACTGAAACAGGAAAAAGAAATGATTTGAATTAAATTGAATTGAAAAAGGTTAGACAATTTGACATAGGCCCGAATGAAAACTGACCAGCCTTGATATACATACTTTTACGCCTAGTACGTCAATATATACAAGTACGTGGTAACATATATAAAAACAGAGACAAACAAAATATTAAAGAAGATACATGTATGATATAAGTATACTTATGTACAGTGTGTTGGATATTATACAATTAATGTACATGTATCTTATTTATGTTATTCATTACTTTCACATGTATTATTCATTCATTTATTTCGTTAGTGTTTCATGTATTCATTTACTTACTTATCTATTTCAAACTGGTGGTATATACATAAGAAGCAAAAAGCGTTGCAGCTTTTGTTATTGAAATATTTCGATTCTTCTGCTTCGAATTATGATTTCTTTTCAGCAATTAAATGAAATGTGAAATTCGAACATTATAAGATTGACCGAAGTAATGATTTCTTACAGATCCAAGTTTAAAAATTAATCAAAATTGATCCAGTTCTAATAAGTGACTCTTGTAATAATTACGAAAAGTAATTGAAATTCTACAACATTATACCGTGCTAAAAAAGGGAAATTAAACACACACACACACGCACGCCGTGCAAGCCATTCTCGTAATACATTAAAATCCACCTAGTTGAAATTATGTACATGTAAGCGGTGTTTGGACACAAGTTTTAACATTACAATGAATATAATATGTTTATGATTTTTTTGTCTATGACTGTTCTAGTCCATTCAGGTAATTGATTAATAACATCAAATGATATAAACAATTTAGCTGGATTTACTTGTTTCCGCTTGCGACGTCTTACGTCTATTGCAGGACGCTTCATCAGGCCGACAATACCGACGGGTCTTTGAAAGGTTAACTATTAAGAAGGGTAGTTCGTTCCCCGATGTTCCTTGACCACAACACCATGTTTATGGGTCAAGAATCATTTGGTGCCACAGACCAGTCGGCCCGATGAAGCGTCCCGGAGTGGACCTGAAACGTCGCAGGCTAAAATAATGTAAGTAAACTTGGTTTGATGAAGGTACTTCGGGGATTTCTTGTAAACCGAGTGCTTTCTGGGACACATCCATTATTATTTCTAAGAGTAAAAGGAGCAATATTTTCTCCGGGAATGTATCAATAAGAACGAGTTGAGAAATCAGATCTTCTCCGTCACTTATGATTCCGCCTACATGGCTTTTATCCAAGGTGGTTGATTCCTCATTGGGTTTCTCACCAGAAGATACCAGAGGGGCTATCCCAGACATGTCTTCAGGTAGGACTTGCATTTCATGGCTGGACGATGGTTCAGAAGGTTGAATCTTACTTACATCGGTCATATCATCACTAGTATGAACTTCTCCAGAGGACACGTCTTCAGAAGTCACTGCAGATGCATCAACTTTCTATGTACTGTGCTTCAATGGCTTGTCAGGATGTTGAATCCTACTTCCATCTGTCAAGTCCTCTTGGATTTCGGAAGCCATACCTCCTGTATGTCCATCTCGAGGAGTGTGGTCATTGCTTGCTGTAGCTCCCCGAAGTACCTTGGTGTCAGTATGTCCTTTGGTCTTGTCCTGTTCTTGAGAGGTCTCATCTCTTGTAGAGAGCTGCTGATCATCGGCGTCTTCGTCGACATATTGAGCATCGATCTGTGTATCTGTTGTATATGGCAGACAGTAGGAAAAAGTGGTTTCTAAAAACATATCTAATTGAGTTTATCATGAGTATGTAGAACTTATCAGAGTGAATTTCAATTTTCTAACACGGTTAACTTAAGTTCGTGATTCAGTAATAAAGGCCAATTGTTTTTTTGAGAGAACGTTTTAGGTTACCCATTAGCATTTTCTTTTTCGTGTACACAACTATTATTGAGAAATAGTGAAACGGAAAATAGTACATAATCTTTTTCCTATTACGTCAACTTACCATCTATTCAGTAAAATAAAAATGTAAACGGGAAAATATTTTTGTTCTTTATTTTCTCAACATTAAATCGACAACAAATTATCGGTATTTTGAATGTGGAAAATAGACTTAAATTTAAAAAAAAATACTATCTCTGAAACTAAACACATGGGGGTGTATTGCTAAGCAAATATGCCAATAAATCTCATGTTGCCAAAGTGTTGATTTTGGTCTTTCTTCCGAGAATATCATACATTACCTTCCCTGAGAAACTGTTCTGCAAGGTTGACCAACTTGGCAGCTTGCAGTGCCTTCCTGAGCTCTATCCGTTCATCTTCCCTGGACACACCTCTTCTCCATTGGTTCAGCATATGACGAGTTCCATCACTGGTAACACGGTTGAACCTCATATTGGTCATGTGTGCTCTCTGTATATCACCCTGTAGAAATCCCAGTTGACCACCAAGGCTGTCAATCTTGTCTTCATCGTAAAGTTCGACAGCTATCTTCTTTAAAATGTCTGCAAACTCATCATCTGGGGGCTCCTCTCTAGGATGGTACACGGTGATAAAGAATATAATTAAAAACCTGGGGAGGGGGGGGGGCCAAAGAACATAGGTATGATGTATCACGTTAAATACTAATCCAAATCTTTACTTAAGTGAAATTTACAAAAAAACGATAGAAAACAATTCCTTCCGATGATTAGACCAAACTCAACGTGCTCAATTCACGTTTGACAAATCATCACAGACTTGAATACAGCTTAGATTTTCTTTTCTTATTCTTTCTTCTCATTTGGTTATTGAATATTAATCTTTCCTTCCCTTCTACTTCTACACTAATCACTAAATAAAAAAAGTAAACAACTAAATATTAAAAGAAAAAAAAATCTAAATATGATTTGGAATTTATGGAACATAAGTGCCGCCGTATATTTAGAAACGTTATTGACAGTCTAGCACCACTCATTTTACACCCCTAAAAAGGCGAATGAGGCAGTATATTTCGTAGTAATTGTTGTCACTATAAGATAAAATAATGCATTCATTATCATGTTAGGAGTAAAGCTATTTCATCTCACCGTGCTTGTGATGTATCACTCCTTTCCATTCCTCCGGTTGAATTATCCTCAGATGATGATGTGCCTGTCGTGAAGGAATGAAGTTAGTTTGAATGAGAAACACAACTATAGGAGAAAACATGTGTAATGATCTTTAGCGTTCACACCTCTATATTTTTAAAAGAGAAGAAATTCTCAAGTGTAAATAATGCACAAGTATTAATACATTGCTCGAGTTTCCCTGGATAATGTAATCGAATTACGTTATTCTTTGTTCAAACAACAATAAAAGTATGTGTATATATCAATTTAGTTTTTAGAAAATTTTGGGCAGTGATAAGCTTACTTTTTTTAAATATTTCCAAAGTAGCAAAAATAGTTTGATGAGCTCCACATAATAAATAGTTCAAAAACTATCAACAAATGAGATGGGATTTATATAGTATAATGTTAAAACGAAATAGAGTTGAAAAGGAAAAAGATATTGGAAATTACAGTCTTACCACCATGAGCCTGTTTTCCAGAAGTCACCCAAGGAATGAAACACCATTGAGGTGTCTCTGCTTTCTTCTTGATCTGCTCTGCTGATCGTATCTCACTTTCTAGTTGAATTTTGGTTCTCAGCTTCCAGGTCTCTCGCTCAAATTGTTCTACTGACCGTTTATCCTTTTCAAATCGCGCTATGTATCCCTCTCTTTCTTTTTCTGATTCCTCCACTTGCTGTCTTACAGTCGTCACATTTCGTTCTTTCTCTTCTAGCATTTCTGTCAAACTGTCTACACGCTGTTTCTTAGACTCGATTTCTTTCGTCATTTCTGCCGCCAGTGAGCGCTTCTCCTGTTCACCTCTCGTTCTGTCTTCCTCCCCTCCTTTCTTCAATTCTTCAACTTGCTGTCTTAGAGTCGTCTCATTTTTCTCTTTCTCCCGTACAACTTCTGTCAAAGTGTCTACACGATGTTGTTTAATCTCGATTTCTTTCGTCATTCCTGCCGCCAGTGTGCGCTTCTCCTGTTCACCTCTTGTTCTGTCTTCCTCCCTCCATTTCTTTAATTCTTCAACTTGCTGTCTAAGAGTCGTCTCATTTTGCTCTTTCTCTCGTACAATTTCTGTCAAACTGTCTACATGATGTTGTTTAGACTCGAGTTTCTTCGTCATTTCAGCTGCTAGTGAGCACTTCTCTGTTTCAGCTCTTGCTCTTTCGTCCAGTAGTCGCTCAACCTCACGTCTTGTCATCTTTATTCCCATCAGTTCATTTATTGCTAACACTCTGTCACCTTCTTGAAGGCATCCATGTATGAGGTCAAGCCACTGCAACTGACTCCTATCTGATGAGAGAATTTGTTTACGCAGATCTAGTTCGTAGATATCAGTGATCTCTAGATGCTTTAAATTAGTTTCCATGGCTTTACATCTCGGGGAACGAAGTATGGCACAGAGAGGAACGCGACCTATCCATTCGAAACATATGCAATGAGTTTATTAGAAATCACATCTAAAGTCATGATGATGTTATGACTTCTATTAAACACATAGTTTACGTCGCCTTATCTCCTTGGGGGGGGGGGGGGTACTTTGATACAAATGAATGAAGATAATCTGCAATGCTTCAGTCATCTCTGTTTGTGTTTGTCAATATTCTCATTAACTTCGTTGATTGGCATTGTCGTAAAATGTTATGAGAGAAGTAGGGAGGAAGAGAGAGAAAGAGAGAGAGAGAGGGGGGGGGGGGTAAGAAAGAATAGAGACGGCAGAGAAGTCGGAGTGAGGATTGAACCAGAGAGTCAGGAGATATACATTTACAACTGTGAGAATGGACATTACATTTCGCATTCATGGTAGGCAAATGAGTTGGGGCAATCAGGATACAACAGCCTAATGATATTGTTTATTATATCGTTTGATTACAACAACTGCGACCGACAAAAATAAAGTAGAACATGCTTGGAAATCTAGAGATCGCTCGTCAGTGTAAAGACCAGTGATAACGTGTGAAAGATCATTATGAAAATAATTGAATAACGTAAAGATCATGTTGTGATCGATTGATATAATACGGGATATTTGGTGTGAGCATTCTAATTATTATGTTTAACTGTAATCACCCCATGCCTCGGCTCATAATTAAAAAGAATTGTACCCCCTTAATATATATTTAGCACTAAATGATATTTTTGGTTCTAGGACACCTACCCCCTAGACAACAACCCTCCCGATAACCACCCATAGGATAACCACACCCTCTACGACAACTACCCCTAGGACAACTACCTCCCCCCCCCCCCCGACCGACAACTACCCTCTACGACAACCATCCTCTAGGACAAATACCGAACGGATAATTATTCTAGGCCCGTGGTTAGAGTAATAAAGTCGACCTTGTCAACACGGGGGCGGGGGTAGATGTTTTGTGGGAATGTTCGATAATACACACCATGCATGTTTCAAATAAATTACAAACCGAGGCGGAATACGGATATGTGCATATACACAGAATATAATACACTGTCGCTCATTAAGGTGGAATATTTTTTTTTATCCCAATCTATGGAATCATTTTAAAAATAAATTTAAAAAAAATAGATCTAGATAATAGTATACATTCTTAGATTTTATTGAACAATAATTTGCCAATGTGTGTTTTGCGTGACTGCTAAAGCATGTGTATTCTACTATGCTTATCAACTAGGGGACCTATGCCCTTAAGTCATAAATGACAGTAATGAGGATTAATGCCCCACAAAAGGGCACTAATATAGCACATCGACACGGTTTTGATCCTGGGGCCTCACAGTTACGAGGCCATTGCTTTGTCACTGAACCATGACTGTACGCAGCGGGGGCTAGGGTAGGGGGCAGTTTCCATAAATGAAAAAACACACAGAAAATGCAATAAATTTTCAATAATTTATTGCATTTTACCCCGGTTCCCAACATAAACAAATCTTCTGTGTGCCCATGCCTTGAGCCATAATGCATGGCCGTCCAGAGGATTTTTTACAGTCATGGTTCAGTGACAAAGCAATGGCCTCGTAACTGTGAGGCCCCAGGATCAAAACCGTGTCGATGTGCTATATTAGTGCCCTTTTGTGGGGCATTAATCCTCATTACTGTCATTTATGACTTAAGGGCATAGGTTCCCTAGTTGATAAGCATAGTAGCATACACATGCTTTAGCAGTCACGCAAAACACACATTGGCAAATTATTATTCAATAAAATCTGAGAATGTATACTATTATCTAGATCTATTATTTTTAAATAATTTTTAAAAAATAATTCCATGAATTGGGGTAAACCTAAAATATTCCACCTTTATGAGCGACAGTGTAGAAACATGAAACTTGTCCAAACAATTCGAAAAATTTGATGATTATGAATGTAACATAAATGAGGAAATAGTGTAATCCCACATGTCTATTATATAGGCCTACACACACGAAGTGGTATAAGTATCAATATGCACTTCGTGAAAGAAGTAAAAGGCATTTAAATGACAAAATGAACGGACGAAGTGGCGTGTTAGAGTCCACGATATCGACTTGATCGGAATTAACGATGTGTAATTAAGTTCTTGTTAATATGGAATAATGTATAATATAGAAACTAAGATGAGTACTTGATATCAAGGTCATATTGCTTGTTGAAATGTGCGTATGATATAAAATGACTACTGGTTGTACCTCGATTGTTTTATCAGTCTCCTAGTCATAACTGATGAAAAATCATTATGTAGCAGGTTTCATTATCGTTAGATACATGTAACTACACATTTAACTCAGTGCAAATGACTCAATCATTATATGCAATCAACATGTACCTACCTTTATATTCAAAAGTATCATGCGTAAAAGTAAGATGGCTCGTAATATTGTTCGTGTATTCATCTCCTCATTTGTCCATTCTTTTAATCAATACGGTGGTGTGTATCAACAGTGTAATTGTTTTTTAATTCACAATTGTTTAACGATACAACTTCATATGTCTTCAGGATATTTAAGTAATATTGACTGCCTTCTGGGCAATACGACATATATCGCCCGAACCGAAGGTGAGGGTGATATATGACAAGTCGTATTGCCCTGAATTAGGCAGTCAATATTACTATTATTAACCACATCAGACATCTAGAGCAAACAAGAAACTCTTACTATCTTATACTCTTACATTATGTAGGCTACACAGGGTTTCCTAGCATTAGAAGTTGCAAAAACATTGTCAAACCAGCACTGTTCATCCAGTGTTTGACAGATTTTCGATACACTGCAAACAGTTTGCCTAGGGTGTGATTGTTACGTCACAATGGAGTTCGCGCAAAGTGCGCATTTTCTAATACACCATGCGCGATGTAAATTACAACTGGCACTACATTATTGCGCACTAGTTTAACACGCATTTTGCCATTGACTTTTCAGAGCGGGCTAAAATATTTGTCCATTGACTTACTGTATAACCTATATTGCCCGCCAAATTACACACAAATCCCATTGACTCTTCTGAGCGGGGTAAAATATTTGCGCATTGGTTTTCTATATAACCTATATTGCCCGCCAAATTACACACAAAATCCCATTGACTTTTCTGCGCGGACTAACTTATTGTAATTTTGTTGACTTATCCATCAAAACCTTGAGGGCAATACCATTTAAAAATTGCCCTGCTCAGATGTCTGATACGGTTAATAATAAGGATATATTGACTGCTTTGAGAGGCATAGTAAGGATATATTGACTGCTTTGAGAGGCATAGTGGTTTCTATAGGGTCAAGGGAAACTCACAACCTGCTATGACCCCAAGGCGCTTGCGCCGCGGGGTCATAGCAGGTTGTGAGTTTCCCGAGACCCTATAGAAACAACTATGCCTCGAATATTAAAAGCAGTCAATATATATTTTATATACCGAAAAAAAGGAAAATGTTGACTCACCCATTTAGGTTTCCATCTCTTTGAAGTCATGAATATAAACACCAACAATAACTTGTGTACAGTATGAAATCCAACAAGCTGTGCTCCAGTAGAACAGGGAATACCAAACACGTTTACACGAACAGTAATTGAGAAAGTGACGCTGGAGTCCGAATCTGATCGTTAGCATTGATTTCTTGCTGTAATAATCGCCGTTCTTCTGCCTGCAACCCGCATAGAATTTTTGAAGGATCTTGTCCAGGTCTGCATTCGGAAGTCTGTTTACATCTCCGAGGTCCGTGTTGACATTTCGCAAGAACTCTTCAAATATTTTAATGCCGTATTTTACTGCATACCGTACCGTACTTCGTATTTTTGCTATCAGCAGAATCGATTAAGTCTTGCAGCTGAATGTCATCCATAAGTTGAAATCTTGGCATAGCTGTGTCCTCCATTTTGCCTCTTTATTGACAAAATATTGGAAACAAAAAACCCCAGTATTTTGCGATCGAGACTAGTACACAAAATGGCGATCGGTCGTCTGCGCTGCGTGGATTGGTAGATTCGTCGCCTGAATGCAGCGACCAAAATCGAATTGCACTCAAACACCGTTAACGGTATCGCACAAAAAAAACTTATACGGTAACACGTAAACCAAAAATGACGTCACGTTTCACAGCCATGGAAAAAGTGCTATGAAAAATGGATATAAACCGGTAGAGCCGGGAAAAATGGATATGAATTTCAATTAGCGGGCATGGTTAAGAACATGACTGCATTTTCAACCAATCAGAAGACAGGATTAGTAAAGAATCTTAAAATGAGGTATATAATGGTTTCTATAGGGTCAAGGGAAACTCACAACCTGCTATGACCCCAAGGCGCTTGCGCCGCGGGGTCATAGCAGGTTGTGAGTTTCCCGAGACCCTATAGAAACAACTATGCCTCGAATATTAAAAGCAGTCAATATATATTTTATATACCGAAAATGTTGACTCACCCATTTAGGTTTCCATCTCTTTGAAGTCATGAATATTAACACCAACAATAACTTGTGTACAGTATGAAATCCAACAAGCTGTGCTCCAGTAGAACAGGGAATACCAAACACGTTTACACGAACAGTAACTTTTGTACAGGATGATATGATTAGATTTATGGTGGGTTAGCTCTCATTGAGAAAGTGACGCTGAAGTCCGAATCTGATCGTTAGCATTGATTTCTTGCTGTAATAATCGCCGTTCTTCTGCCTGCAACCCGCATAGAATTTTTGAAGGATCTTGTCCAGGTCTGCATTCAGAAGTCTGTTTACATCTCCGCCTCCGAGGTCCGTGTTGACATTTCGCAAGAACTCTTCAAATATTTTAATGCCGTATTTTACTGCATACTTCGTATTTTTGCTATCAGAAGAATCGATTAAGTCTTGCAGCTGAATGTCATCCATAAGTTGAAATCTTGGCATAGCTGTGTCCTCCATTTTGCCTCTTTATTGACAAAAAATTGGAAACAAAAAACCCCAGTATTTTGCGATCGAGACTAGTACACAAAATGGCGATCGGTCGTCTGCGCTGCGTGGATTGGTAGATTCGTCGCCTGAATGCAGCGACCAAAATCGAATTGCACTCAAACACCGTTAACGGTATTGCACATCGGTCATCGCACAAAAGAAACTTATACGGTAACACGTAAACCAAAATGGGGATCGCAGCAAAATGACGTCACGTTTCACAGCCATGGAAAAAGTGCTATGAAAAATGGATATAAACCGGTAGAGCCGGGCAAAATTACTATGAATTTCAATTAGCGGGCATGGTTAAGAACATGACTGCATTTTCAACCAATCAGAAGACAGGATTAGTAAAGAATCTTAAAATGAGGTATATAATGTCCTATATACCAATAAGGATTAGGGGCAAACTCACCTGTTATATCCGTTATCACCTTGATCCAATGTGGGCTAAATACAATACCATCCGGGCTGAAGATAGAAATGAGAAAATACACCGATTCAGAATCCTTTTTAATCGCGTGATGATGATTATAGGGTTAATGATGACAAAGTGCATACAATTTGATTCTGCATCACTCGCTCCACAAGAGGCCGACCCCCTCATTTGTTATACGCTACAACGATTATAATAAGCCTCCTAATGCTATGACATGCACATTTTCTGCAAACCTAAATTGAAATTTTCTCGCCCAGTCGCTCCTCTCATGTTAGAAGATGCAGTGTTTCTTAGCGCTTTCACATTTTTGTCTATAATAGCTAGCACCAAAAGCAAGAGGGTAGATGCTTATATGTATCAATATATTTCTTTGTATTACACATTTGGAGAAATAAAACAAAATTGGTAAAAATTTAAAAAAAGTGTGCGTGCGGGCGTGTGTGTACTTAGGTGTTTTTTTGTTTACATACGTGTATCAACCAGATAAGATTATTTACGTCTCGGACCGACTATTAATGTCACCATCCGAAAGACGTGACTCAGTTTCGAACCTGGTTCCGATTAGAATTAGTTTGTAGGCGAAGACAGAGAGCTCACCATGGACCTTATCCCTACACCGACACACGTATGGCACATGTTATGAGTATCTTAATAACTTCCTTTTACAAGACTCCGGTAACCAAGAGATCATAAATAAATGTGAAAGGGAAACGCGAACATTATTAGCAAGGTGCTATGAAAAAAAGGAAAGTTCATAGAAGCATAGCCTATGGTGAAAATTTGGGCAATTTTGGGCAATGGCCCGATACTTCCCCTCCGATGAAGATAACTAGCAATAAATATGTACTTGGAGTAATTGTTTGAATTCTGTTAGAAATTATTATCATAATCAGTGTTTCAGTCCTCATTGATTAATTGATTAATTCGTAATGATTATTTCTTATTATATGCGCGTTTACGGCATTTTGATCAAAGCGCTAAAACCAGTGTTTTCTACTGTGTAAATGTGTAAATCATTTGTTTTCAGATTTGCTATAAAATTGTTTATATTTGATTTGAGTCAAATTTAGTGCCCATGTGAATATGGAGAGCGAAAACTACTACTCACTGAAATAACAGCACCATACATCCAACCTTCTCAGCAAGGATTTGTACATCTCGATTGGATAAACCTGGTGAGATGGTAAGAGAGAACGTGTTTGATACATTATGTATGATGAACCTCTGGGATACTATATGAACATGACATTTAGCCTACATGCAGACATAGAGAATAGATTAAAAACAAGCTTGTGTAGTCTTATAAATTATATGCAATATGCCAGAATAGCACGAATTCATGAATTATTTGTGCAATAACATTTAAGGTAACCACACAATATAATATTTTGTGATAACAGAAACAGTGAACATAATGCCTTTCATGAAGAGAATCTTACATGGGTTTGAAAGTCGTGGGATCATACTAATGAGGAAGCCAAAATTATGATGAATCATTAAATCTATGTAGGCCTATACATGTGATGCCATGTGATAATTGTGTAAGAATTGCAGTGGGCAGTATTGGGACAATTCCAAAATCAGAAATAGAAGCACCATAACAACAACAAAATAAGGTTGTTTTAAAAGCACAAGACATCACCCCCTGTAATGAAATTGTGCGTTAACGCTGTTTGAGCTTCATGATATTGAAAATATATTTTATAAATGCTTGTTACTTGTTAGAGCCCATTATGTTTATCCCATTATGCTTTTAAGATCGAGAAATGTTAATTATGGGATTATTCGCAGTTCCTTTTTAATAGCCCCAATTTGGTGATCTGAAGCCGCATGTTCGAAAAACTTGTTTCTACAATTCAAATAGAAACGTGTATGCCCATGCAAAATACCCTGCTGGTAGTCTCCAAACTAATTACATCAGGCAGGTAAAGTATATGGTCACATTGAAACATACACACGATCTAACTAATATTTTTTTCATATAGATGACATGTTAAATTAATCAAAGGCTTACACTTATTCGTTTGTTTTGATTTGATTCCATTTTTTATAATATAAATATGATAGACTACGCTCCATGTTTTTGATGTGCCATGTATAGTTTAATGTTAAAACAATGACTTTATACAAGAACACAAGTGTTTACATATTTCCCCCCTTTCAGACGATAGGGGTGAAATGGTGTAAATATTTCATTTCATTTCATTTTTTATTTTTATTTTTTCATTTCCAACAAAATACAATACATAATAACGAATACAATGTAAAATGTATACAAAACATAGTTACATTTGTAATAAACAAATCTTAATAGTAATTTATACATTTGAGGAAAACAAAAATTGACTTTTTTAATTTAACTGCATTTATATTTTGAGGAAATGGAGAGGTCCACTGAAAAGCAGAGCTTGTAAACTGTGGACCCCTCAGATAATAATAAGTGTAAAATGATTATGGAATACATAATCAATCAGAAGAGAATAGCAGCCAACAGAGACAACATTTATTAAAACACGTAATGACTGTAAACAAGAAGACGTAACAAATTACATGACGAAGAATGAACAGAAAAAAGAAGAAGAAAAAACAGAAAAAAGAAGAAGAAAGAACAGGAGAAAAAAAGAAGAAAAAAATGTAGGCTGCGTTTGGAGGGAAGGAGTAGAAAGAAATGGAAAATTGTAGAGATCGAGCACGAAATAGGGAGCGCACAAAATCCTTGAGATAGCTGAAACAAAAAGAGCAAGAACATAATGGCAAGTAGTTTTGTTTTTTAGAGATGGGCAGAAGAAAAGAGGGAGAAAAAAAATTGGGAAGAGATGTTCTATCACAATGAATTTCTAAATATTATAAATTGTAATAAGGAACATTTTAACTTTCTTAAAGGCAATTAGTGAAGGGGAAGTTTTCAAATCGTTATGCAGAGTATTCCGAAATTTAGGGCCTTCAAAAATGAACGTGTTCTGTGCAGAACATGTACCAAAAGAGGTAAGTGAAACTCATCGGATTGTCGAGTGGGGTATCTATGAACAGCATGGTTTTTAAGAAACATATCATTAAACACAGAGGGCAGTATACCACTATTGTAATTAAACATAAATTGACCGAGCTGAAATAAGTACAAATCCTTAATATTTAAGATGTTATTTTTGAAAAACAGAGGATCAGTATGGGAGCGTATATAGGGGCATTACAGATAATACGAATAACTCTCTTTTGCAGCAATATAACTCTTTCCAACAATGCATGGTGTGTATTGCCCCAAACTAGAAGACCGTAATTCAAATATGGCAAGATCAATGAGGAATACAGCATAAATAATGATGATTGTGGTAGGTACAATTTTAGTCTATTAATAACACCAATATTGCGCGAAATGATTTTACAAATATTATCAATGTGTGGTTTCCAAGAAAGGTTATCATCGACTGTTATACACAATAATTTGGTAAGAGGGACTTCTTTCAAAGGGGTATTGTCATAAATAATGTCAAAGGGTAATGAATCCAAGGAGTTACTAAATAGCATGTAGTTCGTTTTCTGGAGATTAAGTGACAATTTATTTGCTTGTATCCATTGCAATATATTTAATAACTCGGCATTGATTTTATCAACCAGGACGTTTGGATTTTTGTGTGAAAAAAAAATAAATTAGTATCATCTGCAAATAAAATAAACGACAGGGAGTTAGATGATTCACAAAAGTCATTTATATAACGAATAAAGAGTAGCGGGCCTAGCAGACTACCTTGAGGGACACCACAGCTAATATTGCATAATTCAGATGCATGCTCGTTTAAGTGTACATATTACTGTCTGTTAGAGAGATAACTCCTGAACCACTCCAAGGCCTTTCCACGTACACCATAGTGAGATAGTTTGTAAAGTAAAATGTCGTGATTGATCGTGTCAAAGGCCTTGGAGAAGTCCAGGAATATACATACAGTGTGTGACGATGTATCAATTGCGTGGGCAACCTTCTCAACAAAATACATTAAAGCATGGACGGTGCTGTGCTTTTCTCTGAAACCAAATTGTAAGTTTGAAAATACATCATATTTTTTCAAAAAGGAGATCATCCGGATATAGGTTATTCTCTCCAAAACTTTAGAAAATGAAGATAATTAAGAAATCGGGCAGTAGTTACCCACATCCAGTTTATTACCCTTTTTAAATTACGGAATAAATTTTGCTATTTACATAGAATTAGGACATTTACCATGTAAAAGTGATATATTAAAGATGTGAATCAATGGATCTGCAATAAAGGGAATAATGGATTTTAGTATGACATTATCAATTCCATCATATCCTAGACTTTTCTTATCTTTCAAATTAGAAACAATTTTCATAATTTCTTGCCTATAAGTTGGAACAGGGAAAATAGAACTTGGATTGTGAGGGCCTAAAAACTCCACAAAATTTGTGTTTGAAGGCGGAATGTTTTTAGCAAGATTAACACCTATTAACGAAAAATAAGTATACAAAATATTAAATATATCTTTTGGGTCCTCAACAATCTCATTATCAAATTTTATCTGATTTAACTCAGATTTATTATTAAGTTGGTTCATTGCTTGTTCGATTACCTTCCAAGTGTTTTGCATATCATTTTTGAAAAGTTTCAAACGATTTACAAAGTAATTTCTCTTTTCTAATCGAATAATCCGAGTCAAAATGTTTATATAGGATGTATATTTTCTCCTCGATTGCTCAGTGCCTTTTATTTTATATTTATAATAAAGGTTATTCTTCCGATTTATTGATCGCAATATAGACTTAGAAATCCAAGGGAGTTTGGGCGTTTTCTAATAACCATGTTTGACTTTTTGCTTCGGCATGTTAGTATCTAATGTTACTACAAACACGCAGCTGGGTATACATTTTCTCATTTTGGGCACGTATAGTGCCTGGTAGAGACAATGGAGAATAAAAAAGGAAATAAGAATAAATTATTTGTTTTACCCACCATTTCAATAGTGTATATACATTCTACAAAATGCTAGTTTATTTAGGGCAAGATGGATTAGTAATACCAAACACATAAATTACCCATACAATTCCGAAAACATACCATATGGTTAGGAATTAGCTTTCATCTCATAGACACAGGTTGAAGGTATAGAGGCGTAGTTTCATTTGAATTACAACAAACACAAACAAAACAACATTAATTGCATTTGTTTCAATATACAAACCAGTGGGACTTGTTATGATGACAGATATAGAATCAATGAGGTATTCCTCCTGATTCTCAGTAGATGTTTGATGTTTATCAGCAAGCTTCCTCGGCTCTACGTCTCCATGAAGAACGCTTCTCAGGGCATTGACCAAGTAGCTAGGCACATACCCGAACAGATCAAAAATGCCAATGACAAGCTTACCAGGAAACACCACTCGTTCATCATCACAAGGTACAGCCTTGCCTGGTTTGTACGACAAGATTTCATGTTGTAGTGTAGAAATCCTCGTCTTCAAATCCGCATTTGAAAAAACCATTTTGAAAGACTACCCGCCTACGTTTGGAGAGGAACAGAACAGCCAAACGCAATGGATTTAATCAGTATATTCATGCAATGCAAATGTTACTGTTCAATATATGTCTTCTACAGACTCTACAGGTTCCAAAGCGCATCAACTACTACTACTACTAATAATAGTGTGTTCTTGTATAGCGCTCATGTCTGTCAGACTTAACACTCCTGGTACCCATTGTTCTATGAAATTCGATTGTATTGATCGGAACGAGGCTTATTTTTAGTAAGGATAGGGTCGATACTTTCAGTGTTGTCAGAAATATTGTTATAAACATGATGTGCATTAAAAACCCTATAAATCCTATAGTTTAATATCATATATTAGTATCCGTATCAGACATCTGACCAGTTGCTTTACAAAATCATCTTACACTCGTTTGTAATACTAAACGGGCTAATCGGATAATATTATACAGATATGACTGGCAGGGGGTGTAATATTATAGATATATTGAATGCTATGAGATCAGAGGCATTGCTGTTCATATAGGCTCAAGGAGACGTTACATCCTGATATGACCCCTTGGTGCGCCGCCCCGAAAGCCACTATAGAATAGCTATGTTTAGAGGAATTGGTATATAAAATGGGGTTCACATAACTTATCTGAACGTTCTATTTAAATTATACCTCTCTTTAGAAATCTAGCCATCTGATTGGTCGAAATTGGAGTCGTGATTTTAGCCATTCCCGTAAAGAAACGAACAATTCCAGTACAGCTTAATAGGTTAATAGGTTAATAATAGGAAAATAGTGCTGCGATCCCCATCGGTTTACGTGTTAAAACTTAGTTTGTGCGAGTGCGGCTACCATACAGTGCTTTTTGTCTGCAATTCCCAAATGATTGTAACATTAAGTCATCTTTCAGCTATGATTAACAGACAGTGTCTCAGATTTTCCGTGATGATTTAATCGATCTTTACTCCAGTAGAGGATAATGTAAGAATTCTTGGTCGATTTTTGTGTCAATTCGGTGTATAAAAGACATATCGACTGCTTTAATATTCGAGGCCTGGCTGTTGGCTCTCAGAGACGTTGCATCCTCCAATTTTCGGGATTTTTGGTCAATTGTTTTTGTAAATTATACTATTGTATGCGTTGTTGAGCCCCCTCACATTGTGAAAAAGTATGTTTAAGAGAAAAAGAAAGAAAGACTGAAAGAAAGAAAGAATATTGACCTGCCAGTGTCACAATACATGTGCTCCGACCCTGGACCAGTGTACCCCACCAGGGGCCCTACGATGGGGGCATTGGATGCTCATCTTACCGTAATTTAATACCTAAAACTCCAGAGCTTTCGGGAGCTTTGGTCCCTGGACCCCACCAAGGGTCTTAAGGCGGGTCCCTGGATGCCCATCTGACCGTAATTAAATACCGAAAACTCCAGAGCTTCATGGGGCTCAGCCCCGTGGACAAATCTATGTAATTTGATCTTAGCAATGAGTAAAGATATATCATATTAGCGAGCAGGTATATTTAATTTCATTTCGTCTTTATTTTACAAACCATGATAAAAAACATTGGATAAATATTACGTATATAAATCTGATGGCTTAAAATTTTACAAAATTGCACACAAATGGATTTGCTATTGGAAAGTATACATGTAGGCCTACCTGTGTAAATACGATTACATAGGGAATTCAACATGATTTACCATCTATTTACAGTACCATGAATGCGAAATTAGGTATTTTCCAAGGCACTTTCAGTATTCTAATATTAAATTCTAGTACTTAAAAGTATGATCACAGAGACTTTCACAAAAATGAGCTAAAGGCAATTTAATTAGTCTTGTCCATCATCACCTATTGAAATGTGTGAACATTACAATGCCATATTACATAGTCTGAACATGGTTTCTATGAGCTTTAGAAGGGGTGTTGAAATTGCTCTTTAGTTGATTTCTCCAAAATATTTTTGATCATGTTTTAAGTACTATACAAAATTAAATGATATCATCTTGGATCAGGCTTATGTACAGAATCATGCATGATAATTTTGAAGCCAATGCAATTACTGATGACTTCACTTCAAAGTGCAGCAATGTTTAATACATGTATTTTGTATTCATATTTCAGAATAAGAATAAATATATTAAAAAACGCTGTGTTGACAATCCTTTCCAACAAATAACATATTACATAAATTTAAAAGTTCATGCAAAACTAAATATTATTTCAATAGCAATATGATTAGCAACCACTTTATTCATGTAAACAAATTATTGCCCAGCTAGGCTCGAAAAGATATAATGAACATACAGTAAACTCATATTAAAAATCGATGTACAAGTACAAACAAAAATTGCACTTTAAACAGTGGTAATTACATTTATTTAAAGTTCGATGTGCTATCCTAGAAGTGTTACCATGTACATCAAGGCAGGAATATACATATACAAATATATAATGAGACTCGTTTTTGTCTGAACATAGTTTAAACCCATTTGTTATAATCAATAGTTTAGGAATCAACTGCCTAAGCTGCTTAGAATATTTCTGGGACCAAATTGTATATTGATATGGCATGGTAAAACACAATTCATTTTCAATGTCCATTTTCCATAGAGGTATCCTAGTCGAATGGTTTGAACACTTAGCTGGAGATGCCAGGGTCTTGGTTTCGATATACCACTGGCACATACTTGTTTCCGAAGCAATGCATTTTATCTATACCGCCTCTCCCCACCCAGGTGTTAAATGGGTACCGAGTAGGATGCGAAATTCATGGTAGTTGCATAATAGCGCCTGGCTGAAATGGTCCCTATGGAGTGGATAATGTTCCACACTGTGTGTCGGGAAGCCTGAATCCGATGTCAGGGTTAATGATATTTATGTCAAGCTGTTAGAGATTGTAGAGGTATTATATTCGATATCAAAGCAGAATCAGTATTTATTATTAAGAAAGTTGGTAAATTGCATTCATACAAATAGAGAAAGGTCATGATGAATCGTTTCCAAATTGTCTAACTTTGGAAGGTACTTTCAATAATAAATTAGAGTAAATTTAGATGAACCTTAAACAATAGAAATGCCAGTGACAAATTACGTCTTAATTGCTCTGTTCAGATGATATGAATAGTCCTAAACTAAAGTGGGGCTAGCAATCAAATAACTTTGTTTGTAATTGCTACAAAATAATAAACATTATTATGTATCTGGGGCTGACATATAAAAGATAGCAGTGATATTGGCTGGCTCTACTTTCGGGGAATATGAATATTGACAATTAATATTGCTCTTGAAAATTATATCGCCCTCATTTTACGACTCATGGCAATATATGTTGATGTCCCCCCTGAAGGCCATACCAAAATGGGGAACTCTGATTAAACTACACAACCATTATATTCTGATATACAAATATAAATATATATCTCATTGGAACAATGCAGACCTTAATAGAGTACAATATAATTCGCTTATCATGAAGTACCAAATAACTCATCAGCAAGACGAATTTGATCAGCCTTCTTTAAAGCACACTTCAGGGCTTCACATTCCGTTGCCTTGGTTTGCTTCTTTCTCCAGTCTCGGAGCATTGACAATGTACCCATGTATGATACATATGCATTCTTCATGTTTGTGTCGACATAACGTTGGATATCTGCTGGCTCGAAGCCGAGAGCCTTCCCGAGTTTATCTATCTCATCAAGCCTGGCAACCTTTCGAGCAACAGTGTTTAGCTTATCATCAAAGTCTTCCTGTTCACCAGAAATGTTCCTTAAATAAATCATATAAAAAAGTATTTTGTTCAGTATTTTTCTTATTATATGTGCTGACAATGGGTTCGGGGTGTATTTAAGCAAAAATCTTTCCTGGACCCTAATTTGCTGGGAGGGATATCGTGCTACGGACATTGAATACTCTCCAAGGATTGGAGATGGTGCATATTGTGCGTGACTGAATCCAATGACCTGGGCAGCGTTTCTCGAAACCGTCATAACTACAAGTTCACCGACATCCCATTGAAACGCGTGTATTAAGTTTAACACACGTTTCAATGGGATGTCGGTGAACTTGTAGTTATGACGGTTTCGAGAAACGCTGCCCAGAGTAATATCTTTACAGCGTTTTACTAGAGACGTTTTTTGTATTAATTATAAGCACTTTATAAATCCAGATTATTATTATTGCATTTTTTCCTCATGTCCTCTCAATTTGAAATGTAAGGATTTTGATGTGATATCACATACACCACAAGTAACATTGATATTCAATTATTATTAATTTGTGAGTGAGCCTATAAAAAAAATTATGTATGGAAATAATGTCCACAATCTTATCATGCAGTTTTTGCAGCAATTTGATTATCATTTACCTTGCAATATATGTAATATAGCAGCTGGTTATTATATTTTGTTCTCTTCAAATTTGTTGGGGGGGGGGGCAAACTGCCCCTTGCCCCTACCTCTTTCAGTTTGATACCTGTACATGCTCTGATCTCAGTCTGAATCTACTAAACATGCAGATAGTATTACAGGTGAAAGAAATTATCATGACTTACTCTAGAGTTTCCTTTGTACTACGAAGTGATGTTTGCTGTGGTTGTGAACTTGATGCACCCTGCAATGGTTCTACAATTTTAAAAATCAGGAAAAGAATAACAATAAAATAACAAATTGCTGCATAAGTAGTAGTAGTAGTATTGGTAGTAGGAATAACATTTTGTTTTGTTAATGATCTCTCTCTCTGTCTCTCTCCCCTGTCATTATTGTTATCATCCTATGCGTTTAGAAATGTGGTATGAAGCGCTTCATAAATGTTACATGATATCATATTATGATTAAATATGACTTATCAACAAGCAACAACCTTGTCAGTCTTGTGAATTGTTGAGGGCATATAAGAACAATTATAAAACCAAAACTGCAATCGTATTGGAATGATGTGCATGCATTGACGCCCATATGTTTTTACGTCGCTGATGAAAGAGCATCTCGTGGACGATCTAGAGCAATCTGTTAGAAGTCTGTAGTATCTTGCTAAGTGGAGATAGGAAGGCAGCAAGGCATAAAAATGCACCAGAAACAGACGGTCACGCATAAGTGATTTCTGAAAACGAAAGGTTCAGTGACCTTGAGGGGATGCCATAGACTATTATGCCTACGAAGTTTGAAAGGAACTGGGATACAGGAAGTGACCTAGTAGATAGGGGTCACAAGCACTGCATGTAAAACGGATGGGAATTGGGTGAACAGAACATGTCATGATGCGTGCTGTGGCCCAAATAGCCTTTCATACTAACATAATCATGCAGGCCGCTATTAAATGGCCTCTAAAATGCCCCCCCCCCGGAAAAAAAAGATGAGAAAGGGGGCGAAAAGCATTCTGGAAAATTACGTCATAGCCAATACGTGTTATGATTCGGTAGAAATCCAGCGGAATGCGTATTGTGACCCTTGTTCAAATGCAATTTACAAAAGTTTTCTTTGTGAATATGTACCGAGTATGGTATCATTCGAAAGAGCCGTACATTCCGGTCATTTTTGGCGCTATTATCATCTGCACATTTGGTACTGCTAGCATGTGGATGCATTGTTATTTTAAGGAAGAAAAAAGGGCCTTAAAATGGACCAGAACAGAAAAAATGGCTCATGAACGGTCACGCATGAGTGATTAAGGGAAAAAAACAAAGAGTCAGGTGACAGAATAAGTATCTGTTTACCTGTGCTACTTGGAATTAGAGGTTTTTTGAGTAATCTGTCTGATAGGCCACCCAAGTCAATCTCTTGTAGTTTGTCTGCCAAAAGCTGCCGTCTGTTTGAGTGTGGAGGTTGCTGCATGACATTCCATTTTGTGAATACTCGCAAAAACGCATTGGTATAGTTATTCGACATCTGAATCAGGATTGCATGTAGTTGAGCTAAGGGGATCCCCAGAGATATCCCTACAGCGTCGTAGTCAGATGGATGGATAGCCTGGGCCAGCTTCAGGAACTCCATTTCACTGACAGTACTACAAAATGAATAATAAATCAATTGGGTACGATAGGATATCGGTTAGAGAACATCCTATTGGCTGAGAAGTTATCATGCGATAATCAACGATTTGTATTACATACGTGCTCGAGCATGCAATATAAATAGCCTGGGGATATCAGAATATACCGGTAATGCCTGTGATACTAACATTTGAAACATAATGCCCCAAGTTGTAGATGAGGACAGTATATTGTTCTGGGAGGGACAGTGCCATTGTTTAGGAAACAATATGGCGACTACTGCTTTGTTGGGCATGCACAAAACAAAATAATATACGCCATGATGTGACCCAGTGAAACCAACTAGTTTGCCAAACTCTGTGAATAGATGGCTCTGGGCAGGGGTAGTTTTTTGTTTTTTAAAGAAATAAAAGCAGAGTCTAACTGGCAGTGAATACAATAATGATGATGATATTTAATGATGATAATAATGATGATGGAAATAAGAAGAAGAAAAGGATTACTACTACTTCTAATAATAAATGTTCCATGTATTATCATTACTAGGATTGATGATGATGATAGTGATGATAATGATGATGATAATTATTATTATTATTATTATCATTATTATTATTGTTATAATGTAATGAGTAGTAGAGCGCCAGCTATAGTTGAACATATTCTCAATATGGCGATCTATATATGCATCGGCCTAAGACATTGGCTCGAGGTCACGTTAAGCCCCGCCCAGTTAGTTACACTAGTTACACTCCCCCTGTCCACACACAAAATTTTCCGTGATTAAGCGTGATTAGGCGTGATTCTTCAATGAGTTTCAGTTCGAAACGATGCCCAAACCTGCGTTTCGTTAGACTAGTTTCGTTATACGACGTATCGTTAGTGAGCGTCCACACACACAATTTCATCGTAAAACTATCGCGAAACGGTATCACTATCGCGAAACGGTATAGCTAATCACGGAAAATGTTGTGTGTGCAGGGGCGTCGCTAGACCTTTTTCAGTGGGGGGGGGGGGGGGGGGGGGGGTGTAGAGGCCAACGATTACCGACAAAACTAGCCACCAATTACCGACAAAATTAAATGTCCAATATCTACAAATTTAACCCTATTAACCCGGGGCCGAAGGCTAAATTGTTTTTCCTATGGACTATCTATAGTACTTGCATATGCGCAAATGGTCATTTTCCTCGACGACATAAAATAATATACGAATTATTTCGTCAACTTAGTCAGCATCATAGCTGCTTTATTTTAATGCAGGCGGGGAGCTAGGATCTTATTTTAGGGAGAGCGGTAGTGAGCAAGCGAATCACTTAAACAACGCTCATTAGGGGGTGTGGGTGATAGGCCTCTAAATTATTACTACTAGGAAAAGAAGACGATTTATTGTACCTTTCTCGACTGTTAATCCTTGTCTAAATAAAGTTCCCCCCCCCCCCCCACCCGCGCGAAGCGCGAAAGCTTTGACGTTTCATTAAATTATTATGAAAAGAAGACGATTTGCTGTACCGTTCTCTATACTGTTAATTCTTGTCTGAATTCAGTTTCTCCCCGTCCCGCGCGAAGCACGCGAGTTTGGGCGTTTCATTAAATTATTAGAGAAAGTAGACGATTCGTTGAACCGTGCTCGACTCTTAATCCTTGCTGAATGAAGCTTTCCCCTCCGCGCAAAGCGCGGAAATTTTGACATTTCTTTAAATTATTAAAGAAAGAAGACGATTCGTTGTATTTATCGACTCGTCTAAATGAAGTTTTCTCCCTTCGCGCGACGCGCGGAATTTTTTGCGTTTCATCATAATTTAGAGAAAGGAAGACGATTCGTCGTACCGTTTTCGACTCTTATTAATATTCATCTGAATTTAGTTTCCCTCTCTCGCGCGAAACGCGGAAGCTTTGACGTTTCATTAAATTATTAGAGAAAGAAGGCGATTCGTTTGTACTGTTTTCGACTCTTAATAAGCCCTATTTGGTGTACTGTTTTCGACTCGTAATCCTTATCTGAATTCAGTTGTCCCCCTTCCGCGCGAAGCTCGGAGGTTTTGACGTTTCATTAAATTATTAGAGAAAGTACACGATTCGTTGAACCGTGCTCGAGTCTTAATCCTTGTCTGAATAAAGCTTCCCCCTTCCGCGTGAAGCGCGGAAGTTTTGACGTACCGTTTTCGACTCTTAATAAGCCCTAATTGTCTGAATTCAGTTTCCCCCTTTACCGCGAAGCGCGGAAGCTTTGACGTTTCCTTAAAATATTAGAGAAAGAAGACGATTCGTTGTACCGTTCTCGATTCGTCTAAATGAGGGTTTTTTCCCCCTCTTCCGCGCGAAGCGCGAAAGCTTTGACGTTTCATTAAATTAATATGAAAAGAAGACCATTTGCTGTACCGTTCTCGACTGTTAATCCTTGTCTGAATTCAGTTTCTCCTCCTCTTGCGCAAAGCGCGAAAGTTTTGACGGTCAAAAAACGCGCGCGTACGCCATTATTAGCAATAGCATTTCTTAAAGAAAATAAAGAAACGCGTACACGCGCATGCGCGCGCGTTTTCGTTTGTCACGGCCGAACGCAAAATAATTCTTCCTAGATTTTTTTTTTAACACAGTATTTCTCATATTTTTCCGGACAATTTGATACCATGTTTATCTCTTTATGACTATTAATAAGGGAATGAGCGTCCGTTCAAGATAAATGTGCGTGCGCGCGATCTCTTGTAATACATTGCATATATGGGCAACAACATGCCTATACAAAACCCTTATGGCTCTGCAGGATGGTTGGGAACCCTCAATTTTTTCTTCATATTCGGATAGAGTACGAGTCGGAGATGTGATTTCATGTCTCATTTGGCCATTAAGTATATCGTGTCATCATCATATTGACCTTGGAACTCAAAATACGAATTTGCATATTATGACGTCAGCATATTTATGGATCTACATGACATCAATATTTGAGCACTATCTCCCAAACTGTTCTCCCAAATTTTGGTATGTTATAGCTGAGACTATGGGCTATAAAAGTTGTGTCTTTTGTTTTTGGATCAGGTTTTGGGCTCATGTCAAAATTTTCAATTGAATGTTAAATTCGCAAATTTTGTAGAACATTGTAGGAATTTTGCATATGTCACGTTTGTCCTATTTGTGAAATATAAACGTTAGCAGTTTTCTAGTATTCAAATTAAACAAGGAAACCCCTTTACTTTCTAGCTTTACTGTCAGACACTATTGAGTGAATGACCAATTTTTTCCTCTGGTAATAAAATACATTATATGAGCTTAAAGGGTACATGAGCATTTGTCCACATCAATAACCCACTTATTGTAATGGCCCAAAATAATCCGATTGAATCTATGCGCAGCACAATCTAGGTTAAACATGACGGGTAGAGCATTTCATGGAAGAAGATAAAATTGTGAAAATGCATTCTTCGTTATGTCAATTAGGGTCAAAGGTGTAACTGCTTATTGTATGGGGTCAATGGTCATATATCGTCTCAATCTATCTTCCATAGATCCATAATGGTCAATATACTACACAGTTGAAACTTTTCATATGGATAGACCTTAAAGGTAAAGACCAGTTATGGTCATGCGATTGCATTGTGAAAGAAACGTTGTGGAATCGATCAGAAAAGGTTGATCATCTAGCATATAAGTATTGGTGAGTACTGCAAGGTTTTTGAATCATCAAAATGATAAGAAATTTGGCCCAGTCTTCGTAAAGTTACAAGCACTGTACACAGAAAGATGTATATGGGACTATACGCACACGTGCGCGACACGTGCGTTTATCTCTCACAGACCATGTAGATAAACTAATTTACCAAACATATCAACTAGTAGGCGGTTTCCCGGCAAAATTGTTATCATCATGTATTAGTCAAAACATATTCTTTCACATGATTGGTAATAAGAGCTTCCATTTCATTTTTTAACATTGGGGCGTTTTCAATACTGGTCTTTACCTTTAATAGGAAGAGCATTTTAGAAGATAATATAAAATCGTGAAAAATACATTCTTCATTATTTAAAACATTAGCATACGTATAACCTAAATTGTCAAAGTGACAAATTCAAGTTATTATTATTCCCATTTATTATTCTGGCTTTAATTTGTTCGCAGGATATCTCATGAATGAATAAAGCCATTATCATGAAACTTGCCATGATGATTAATATTAGTATAACTTAGAATTGTGACACTTTTCAGTAACTCAAGATCATCGTGACGTCATCCAGGCGCTATTTTGTGGAAATCAACTTTTAATCATATCTTCATAACGAGTCATCAAAACTAAACGAAATTTAAAACACATGAACTTCAGGTCAAGGTTCGACATAACATCTCATCAAAATCCGCGCGCGTCTGAATTTTAAAAGGCTCAAATTCACTTTTTAATCAAAACAGAGTATGTTCTAGGCCATTTAAAGAATTTCGAAAATTATGCACGCGCGTTTTTGCGTGTAACGCCATTACACAACAAAGAAACGCTATTTTTTGTTCTTTCATGATATTTCATCACGGAATGCGCGTCCGTTTAAGATAAATTGCCGTGCGCACGAGCACATGTAATACATAGTATATATAGGCAAAAACATGATTACACAAAATCCATCACAGCTCTTTGGGATGCACCTAGACCCCCAATTGTTCTTTTATTTTGATTATATGAGTCGGAGATATGATTTCATTTCTCATTTGGCCATTAAGTACATTTTAACGTCATCATAATGGCCTTGGAAGTCAAAATACGAATTTGCATATTATGACGTCAACATATTTACAGAAAATGATTGTATCTCTGCAAATATTGATCAATTTTCTTCTAAATTTTGATACGTTGTAGCTGAGACAATTCTTCACAAGATTATTACTAATATTTATTCATTTTGATGACGTCATTAGATTTTTTGCTTAATATGCGTCTTATGCCTATGGGAGGTGATTGATACTACATTCCAGTCTAGACTTGTTCATTATGTTGCGTATGTAGTGCGTCGAAATATCAGTTCAATGATTGGTAGGCTCTGCAATCAGGCGAAAATTTGAGCTTGTTTAGTAAATTAATTGTTTAATCATATAACAATTGTTCGACGAATACCTGAAGGGGGCGCTATACAACTTTTAATCATTGTCATCGTCATTTAAAACAAATAAATCATCATCATCAATATCGTCATTATAGTATTTGTGAATATTATCATTAGATCATCATCGGCACACTTTCATGATACAAAAAATAGCATACGTATCACCTAATTCGTCAAAGTGACGAATTAAAGTCTAGTTATAATTGTTATCATATCATTATTATCATCTGTATTATCAGCATAATCTACAATGGCAGTAGTGTAGTATAGTACATGTAGAAGTAGGCCTAATAGTAGAGGTATCATTCTGATCATTATTATTCTGATTATCTTTTACAATACGTCTAGACGATAAACTCATGACAATTGACAATTGTCATGAATCATTGTCTTTAAGCTTACCATTAAATGCATCTGGTTCGAATTTTGCTTAGGTATTTGGTACTGGATGATTTTAATGGTAAAAATGAACTTGTGTCTTATTCATTCTAGTCTTATTCATTTGCATTATGTTTTATTCATTCAAGTTCTAATGTTTCTGACTGTTTTCAAGACAATATCTTTTTTGTCGATCATAGTTCTATGTAGCTTGATATCTCACGGTAATTTTGAGAGAAAAGCAATGCAAGCAATGATTTCTGAATTGTAGCGACAATCGCGTTCGCCTTTGCTGTTCTTCAATAATATTTGACAAGCAGTATTAATTAATTTTTCAAGGACTCATGATAAATTCGTTTAACAGCTGATTACCCTCGGTTGATTCTTTTGTTCGGATTATTTGGCGGGGAAATAGAAGTGAATGTATTATTATTCTTATTTGTTCATCGTCTCTACGATGCTCTTTGAATCAAAAACAGCTTTTAGTGTTAGGCTTCCTGAAAGAAATTTCAATTGTTGTTAAGAAATTCTTGGTTGCACTCTGTAGATTATGATGATGTGTTTGATCTTTTTTTCAATACAAGATCAAACACATGATGAAAATCTACTGGCTGCATGCCAATAAGTTCTTGACAACGATAAAAAAAATGTGAGCTAGTGCTATTCGGTGTGGCGTACACATGGCAATCACATGGTAGATAAAATTATGATCATCAGTACTGGGTCAAATAAATTAAAGAGAACTGAATTTGAACCCGGGCCATAGGCTTCCCCCTCTCGTTCTCTCTCCCTCTCTCTCCCTCTTCGTCGCCTTACTTTTCCCTCTCTTACCTTCCTGTGCATTTGTATGCCTCGATAATACAGAAAATAAACAATAAGATTCTTCCTCTTCCCCTCCTTCTTCCTAGTACATGTAGTAGGAATAGTACTAGAATAGTACTAGGTTCTTGACAACAATAACAAAAAATGTGAGCTAGTGCTATTCGGCGTGGCGTACACATGGCAATCACATGGTAGATAAAATTATGATCATCAGTACTTCTCTTTTTCAGCTCTTGCTTTTTCGTCATTCTGTTCGGTCTGTAGTCGCTCAACCTCACGTCTTGCCAGGTTTATTTCCTTCAGTTCATTTATTGCTAACACTCTGTCACCTTCTTGAAGGCATCTATGAATGACGCCAAGCCACTGCAGCTGATCCTCATATGAGAGAATGTCATCATTCAGATGTACTACGTAAATATCAGTGATCCCGAGATGATTTAAACCAGTATTCACTTTGTCGATGACTTCCCGTATATAGATAGAAAGTGTGGCACAGAGAGGGACGCGACCTATCAATTCGAAACATATTCAATGAGTTTATTAAAAATTACATCTAAAGTCATGATGATGTTAAAACTTCTATTGATTACACATACATCGATCGCCTTATCTCCTTGGGGTAGGGATGTACTTTGACACAAATGAATGGAGAGAATCTGCAATGCTTCAATCATCTCTGTTTGTGTGTTTTCAATATTTCTCATTAACTTCGTTGAGTGGCATTGTTATGAATATATACCGCCATATTTGAATTGTGAATAAACTGGGGAAAATGTGATGAGAGAAGTATACGGGAGACGGCAGAGGAGTCGGAGTGAGGATTGAACCTTGAGAGTCAGGAAATATACTTTTACAACTGTGAAAATGGACACTAGATTTAGCATTCATGGTAGGCAAATGAGTTTGGGTAATCAGGATAATATACAGATAATACACATCAGTGAGGTCATTAGTAAGAATTACCCACACAAGGTGCCTTTGGAACAGTTTAACACGCCCGAGGTGTTTGGACTGTTTCGAAGGTACCGAGTGTAAGTAATTTTACTAATGCCCGAACAACATGATGTGTATTATTTGTTTCATAAAATTATGTTTTATGACATGATTTTACTAATGACCGGTCATTAGTAAAACTAGATGTTAGGCAAAATAAATGCCTGGCCACGTGTACGCTCTCAACCAATCATTTGATTAGGATCCGCTTCATCATCTTACAAAGCAGCCTAATGACATTGTTTATGATATCGTTTGATTACAACAACTGCGACCGACAAAAATAAAATGGAACATGATGGGAAATCTTAAGATCGATCGTCAGTGTAAAGACCAGTGATAATAATAAAAAAAGATCATTATGAAATAAATAAATGTAGTAAAATCACGTTGTGTTCAATTTATATTATACGGGGTATTTTGGTGTAAGCATTGTAATTATTATATTTAACTGTTAATCACCCCATGCCTCATAATTGAGAACAAATTGTTATCCTTAAAGGTACTATGTCCCCTTCGGAGCCAACATCAAATTATGTAGAACTTTGCAGAAATTATGAATATGTCATGTATGTCATATCTGTGAAATTTAAACGTTAGCAGTGACCTAATATTCAAATCATGAAGCAAACCCGTTTACTTGCTAGACTTCACTGTCAGACACTATTGAGTGACAAACTTTTTGTTTTCCTTTGGTAATAACATGCATAAAATGAGCTGTAAAGGGTACATGAGCATTTGTCTACATCAATAACCCACTTCTTAATGGCCAAAATTAAACTGATTGAATCTTCGCGCAGCACAAAACGTACGACCATTCGGTACAATGGTCTGACAATCAGACTATTACTTACTGGCTCTATAGATCTTAAGTCGATTCGACAACTAATATTTGTTATTTTCCCACTTAAAGACATTTTCAAGCCCCTCCCCCCCCCCTTTTTTTTTTAAGGGAGCTTCTAAATTAGTATTTACTTTCAAATGCCGTTGGACTTTAACCTTTTCATTCGTTTGGCCTGCAAATGGGACATAGTACCTGTAATGCATATTAAGCACGAAATGATATATTTTAGGGTAGACGAACAGATTGGTGGAAAAAACTAATGGACATATGTTTTATCCAAATATAACGTCCTAATGGTTTCGTCGTGCTCATGTTGAAATCGTTGGCTTGGGTTGAGTTTCATACATAGGTCCATGGTTTAATAGAGTAAAGTCGACAATGTGAACACGGGGGCGGGGTAGATGTTTTGTGGGAATGTTAGATGTTACACACCATGCATGTTTCAAATAAATTACAAACCGAGGATAATTGATACGATATGTGCATATATACAGAATATAATAGAAAAATAAAACTTGTCCGAACATTTCAATGGATTTGATGATTATGAATGAAATGTAAATTAGGAAATAGTGTAATCCCATATGCGTAATACAGGCCTACACAAGATGTGGTATAAGTAAGAACATGCAGGCACTTCATGAAGGAAGGGAAAGGCATTTAATTTACAAAATGAACATACAGAGAGCGTGTTAGAGTCCACGATATCGATGTGATCGGAACTAACGATGTGTAATTAAGTTATTGTTAATATGGAATAATGGATAATATAGAAAACTAAGATGAGTACTTGATATCAAGGTCATATTGCTTGTTGAAATGTGCATATGATATAAAATGAATACTGGTTGTACCTCGATTGTTTCATGTCCTAGTCATAACTGATGAACAATCATTATGTAGCAGGTTTCATTATCGTTAGATACATGTAACTACACACTTAATATCAGTGCAAATGACTCAATCATTATATGCAATCAACATGTACCTACCTTCATATTCAAAAGTATCATGCGTAAAAGTAAACTGGCTCGTAATATTGTTCAGGTATTCATCTCTTCATTCGTCCATTATTTTAATCAATACAGTGGTGTATATCACCATATTGCGGTGGATATGGTGTGTATCAACAGTGTAATTGTTTATTAATTAATAACTGTTTAACGTTACAACTTCATATGTCCTCAAGATATTGTCCTATCTGCCAATAAGGATTATGGGCAAACTCACCTGTTTTATCCTTTATCGCCTCGATCCATTGACGGTTAGGTACATCATTATTCGGGCTGAATATAGAAATGGGAAAATGCACCGATTCAGAATCATCATTATAATAATAACAAGGCGCTTACAATTTGATTCTGCATCCCAAGCTCCACCCAAAGCTGACACCACCCCCCCCCCCCCACGAGAAATAAATTGTATGTATTTTGTATACGCTAAAACAGTTATAATAAGCCTCCTAGTGCTATGAAATGCACATTTTCTGCAAAGCAAAATTTACATTGTCTCGCCCAGTCGCTCCTCTCCTTCAAAATATGTTAGAAGATGCAATGTTTTTTTAGCGCTTTCATATTTTTCTGTATAATAGGTTCCGGAAGCAAGAGGGCAGAAACTTCTATTTGTCAATAGATGGGGAAATACCTTTTACGCCTTAAAGACAATAAATGATTTTCATTAAAGCTTTCCGATTGTAAGTGAAGTTTTAACTTTCTAAGCCGATGTGTCCATCGGCCAGTGGGACCGGGCCATAACCAAGAGGTCATAAATAAATGTGAAAGGGAAACGCGAACAATATTAGCAAGGTGCTATGAAAAAAGGAAAGTTCAGAGAAGCGTGGTAAAAATCTGGGCAATTTGGGCAACGACCCGATACTTCCCCTCCGATGAAGATATCTAGCAATATACTTGTACTTGAAGTAATTGTTTGAATTCTGTTAGAAATTATTATCATAATCAGTGTTTCAGTCCTCATTGATAAATTGATTAATTCTTAATGATTATTTCTTATTATATGCGCGTTTACGGCATTTTGATCAAAGTGCTAAAACCAAGCTCAGTGTTTTACTTGTGTAAATTATTTGTTTTTGAGATATGCGATAAAATTGTTTTTATTTGATTTGAGTCCAATTATATATGGCCCATGTGATTATGGAGAGCGAAACGATACTCACTGAATTAACAGCACCATGCACTTAGCCTTCCCAGCAAGGTCATGTACATCTGATAGGTTTGCACCTGGTAAGAGAGAACGTGTTTGGTACATTGTGCATGATGAATCTAGAGAGAGAACCCCCAAAACAAGCTTGTGTAGTCTTATAAATTACATGCAATATGCCAGAATAACACACATCAATGAATTGTTTGTGCAATAACATACTTTAAGGTAACCACATAATTTGTTATTTTGTGATAATAGAAACAGTAAACATATTGCCTTTCATGGAGAGAATCTTATATGGGTTCTAAAGTCGTGGAATCATATTAATGAGGAAGCCAGAATGATGATGAATCATTAAATCTATGTAGGCCTATAAATATAATGCCATGTGATAATTTCTGTAAGAATTGCAGTGGGCAGTATTGGGACAATTCCAAAATCAGAAATAGAAACACCATAACAACAACAACAACAACAAAATAAGATAATTTTTTTAAAGCACAAGACATCACTCCCTGTAATGAGATTGTGCATCAACACTGTTTAAACTTCATGATATTGAAAATGTATTTTATAAATACTTGTTAGGGCCCTTTATTTTTTATCCCGATATGCTTTTGAGATCGAAAAAAAGGTTAATAATATGATTATTTGCAGTTCCTTTTTAATAATCCCAATGTGGTGATCTGACGATTGAGCATGTTCGAAAAAACCTGTTTCTATAATTTAATTAGACACGTGTATGCACATGCTGGTAGTCTCCAAACTAATTACATCACGCAGGTCTAATGGTCACAGTGAAACATACACACCATGTAACTAAAAATGTGTTCGTATAGATGACATGTTAAATTAATAAACGGATCACACATATTCGTTTGTTTTTATTTTATTCCATTCTTTAAAATATAAATATGATGTACTACGCTCAATGTTTTTAATGTGCCATGTATTGTTAACTATTAAAACAATGACTTTATACAAGAACAAAAGTGTTTACTTATTTCCCCCCTTTCAGACAATAGGGGTGAAATGATTTACATATTTAATGTGTTACTTAGGCATTTGTATTTACTACATATGTATTTACTACATATCATTAATCCTTAACACTTCAATTGTCGGTATATTGAGGTTGAGTGAAACCGCCATAATTGTTTACTACAAATTTACAAACACGCAGTTGGGTATATATTCTCTCATTTTGGGCACGTGGGTATAAGTGCTCTCTAACGACAATGATGAACAAAATAGGAAATAAGAATATATTATTTGTTTAACCCGGCATTTTAAGAGTGTATATACATTCTACACAATGCTAGTTTGTTTAGGGCAAAAGAGCATTCCGTTGGTTTAGTAACACTAAAAACATAATTTGCCCATACAATTCATTATTTTACCGAAAACATACCTTATGGTTAGGAAATAGCTTCCAGGCGTAGTTTTTATTTGAATTACAACAAATACAAACAAAATCAAATTGCATGTTTTTCAATATACGAACCTGTGTGATGTAACATGATGATAGATATAGAATCGGTGAGGTATTCCTCCTGATTCTCAGTAGATGGTTGACGTTTATCAACAAGGTTGCTCGCCTTTGCGTCTCCATGAAGAGCGCGTCTCAGGACACTGACTACTTTGCGCGAATACGCGCTCATCAGATCAACCATACAAATGACAAGCTTATCAGGAAACGCCACTCGTTCATCATCACAAGGTACAGCCTTGCCTGGTTTGTACGACAAGATTACATGTCGTAATGTAGAAATCCTCGTCTTCAAATCCGCGTTTGAAGAAGCCATTATCAATGAATACCTGCCTACGTTTGGAGAGGAACAGAACAGAACAGCAAAACGCTATTGATTTAATCAGTATATTCATGCAATGCAAATGTTACTGTTCAATATATGTCTTCTACAGACTCTACAGGTTCCAAAGGGCATCAACTACTACTACTACTACTAATAGCGAGTTATTGTATAGCGCTCATGTCTGTCAGACTTGATACTCCTGGCGCTCATTCATCTATGAAATTCGATTACATTACAAATAATAATGCATGTGTATCTGTATTGATCGGAGCGAGGCTTATTTTTAGTAATGAAAGGGTCAATAAGCCATACACTTTATACTTTCAGTGTTGTAAAAAACGGTGTTATAAACATTATGTGCATTAAAAACCCTTTAAATCATATAGTTTAATATAGGATTTCTCGGTCACTTTCGTATAAAGTTGGCCACACAAATTCATTTCATGTTCATTCAATTTCGCCGATTCTGTCACCGCATGTATTTTTCGTTCAAATTCGTGTTTTAGCATTTAAATTCCTAAAACGATCATTCAAAAATATTTCATTTTTATTCGAAATAAAACGTGTTTCTTTTTCGTAAAATGTTCATTCAATTTAAAGCGAAACGATTCGCGATTACGTAATAGCGTCTTCCGTGAATTCAAATTCGTTTCTTTGCATACAGTTTCACACGTTTTGCAGACAAATTAAACATGTAAATCTTACCCAGTATGATTATATAGAACCCCGAAAATATAATCCATTTCAAATTGTATGGGTTGGTAAGCAACAAACATGTTATTTGTCCTCACTATGGGTGTATAGTTATGTATGCCCCCTAAATCATCACCATTTAGCAACTGAACGATCATGTGTTAAGTAGATAAAACCTAGCCACATCAATATAGAATTAGCATGGAACTAAGCAAGAGTGTCTTTTTATGAATATGCAATGATATAAGTGCATGCAAAGTGTGTGTTTAACGTGAGACTACGGTTGTATTTATTAGAGTGGCGTACCATAATGGTGGGGGGGGGGGGATCCATACTCTATACATTGATTTATTTTTAATGTTTTGTTTTGTTTTGTTTTTGATAATTTATTCGATGTTCGTAATCTCTTTGAAGCCATTTATATTTGTGTTATTATATTTAGTCTGTATTGAACATGTTAATAAGAACAATCTATGAGTATCAGTTCAATCACAATCATAGTCACATCAAAATCTGAATCACCATCACACTAAATCACAATCACGATCGTGATCACAGTCACAATTACCATCTCAGTCACAATATGATCGTAATCACCATCTCAATTACAATCACGATCACGCTACACAATCATAAATGAGTTTGATACATTGTATTCTCACTGCGCGCACATCTCAATAACTCATGTCATGTGGACATAAACTTAAGAATACGCGTATACAATATGAAATCTTGTTTTGGTTATAATGTTAATGATCATAGTTACATCATGCATTACATTATCATGTTCGTCTACGTAATATCACTTCCAAAAGATGTCCGAGTACGATACAGTCCGTGATGAGAACATCAGTAAGATGATGTCCAATCTTATATCTAGAGTTGTTTAACCCTCTACATGTTGACGGGCAATACATCTCGGCATGTTATATAACTCATTTGTTTAATTTAGATGAGAAACATGTGCATATACCATGTATACCATAGGTTTCTAAATATAGGCGAATATGAATGAAAACTTTGTTATTTAGAATGACCCAAAGTGAAATTGAATGGTACGGACGTCCGATTTGCCATTGTTGACGAAAATGAATGCAAACTGCGCATTTGTAAGCGGTTGTTAAATTGAACGAAAAAAAGTGCTAAATCCATTGACCGAATAAGTAAATCAAATGAAAAAAGTGTTATTTTGAATGTAATTAACACGCCGGCAGCTTTATTTCGCGAATTTGAATGAACTTTGTATCAAAACAAATGAAAAGCTTACGAAAGTGACCAAGAAATCCTATATTATATATTAGTATCCGTATCAGACATCTGACCAGTGGATTTACAAAATCATATTACACTCGTTTGTAATGCTAAAAGGGCTACTCGGTTAATATTATACAGATATGACTGGCAGGGCGTGTGATATTATTGATATATTGACTGCTATGAGAGGCATCGCTGTTCATATAGGCTCAAGGAGACGTTACATCCTGAAATGACCCCTCGGCGCGCCGCCCCGAAAGCCAACATATATAAATAGCTATGTTTAGGGGAATCGGTATCGATTACGCTCAATTTTTGAAAAATATGTAAGAAAGAGATAAAGAAAGAAAGAATTGCGACTTGGCAGTGTCACAATACAGGTGCTCCGACCCTGGACCCCACCAAGGGCCCTAAGGTGGGGCATTGGATGATCATTTTACAGTAATTAAATACCTAAAACCACAGAGCTTCCGGGGGCTCTGGCCCCTGGACCCCACCAAGGGCCCCAAAATGGCCCCTGAATTGCTCATTTGACAATAATTAAATGCCTAAAACCCCTGAGCTTCACGGGGCTCCGTCCCTTGATCCCCGCCGCGGCAAAGCTCCTGCACCCCACGCCAATTTGCGTTCCACTTGTTTTGCTCGCTACGCTCTACCATTCTTTAATACTCCACTATTGAAAAACGTTCCGCGGTGCCTGCATATGTAAGATATAAGAGTGGTGGTGATGCAGAATTTTCTCCTGCTTCCGTTTTTGCTCAATACGCCATGCACTGCGCCCCAAAATGAGCAACCTGGAATGCCCCCCCCCCTCAATCCCAAACTGCTTCCGGCGCGCATGGTGAATTGGCTACTCCATATAGTTGGTACCTAGGGAATTTGGTGGGCTACTATCCGGGCTATCATAGAGCCTAGTTCCTAACTAGCTTAAAAGGTTTGATGAATGTGGGGCCAGGTCATTTAATATGTCCACTCAATATGACTACTGAAATCAATTACTTTTTTTTTACAGGTGCGTCCAAGTCATCTATCACTCTTGACTACACAAGTAGCATGAAATTAAGTGGTCAGTGACGTACTCTATAACATAATGAATCATTTATGTGTCATCTACTTCATTAAAGTTACTATGTCCCAAACTGCTCCTCCTAGAGCCTGCTGATGCTCCAATCGATCTTCCATCGTTTCCCTCCCCTTTCGTTTCCTCAAACTGCTCGCACTCAAACTCCTGTTTTTACCCCTCCTCCTCATCCACCTCCTTCATCACATCCTGCTTCTACTCTCCTTGCTCCTCCAACCCTTTTAACTTTCGCCCCCCCCCCCCTCCTCATCCACCTCCTCCGCCTCCTCCGGCTTCTCCTCTCCTTGTATCTCCAACTGGTGCTCCTGCTGTTTACTGCTCCTCCTGTGCGAATGCATTATTTTCCTTAAGCCCATCCTGCTTCTCTAGCTCCTTGGCATTCTGATGCTCCAACTGACCTCTCTCTATATCCCCTTTCTGCTCCTCAAGCTGCTGCTCCTCCTCATCCTGCTCCAACTTCTTATTCTCAACCTCTTCCTCCTCAAACTCATCACACTCCTTCTTCTCCTCCTCCTGCTCCAATTGCTCTTTCACTACCTCTTCCTCCTTCTCCTCATCCTTCTACTTTTCCTCCTCCCTTTCCTTCTCCCCCTCATCCCCATCTAGCTCATCAGCCTGCTTCTTCACCCCTCCTGCTCAAATCGCTCCTTTACCATCTCTTCTTCTTCGAACTCATCCTGCTTCTTTTCGTCATCCTTCTCCTTCTTCCCTTCTTCCTCCTCGTACTCATCACCCTGCTTCTCCTTCACGTCCTGCTCAAACTATGCTGCTCCACTTCTTTAACTTCCTCTCCCTGATAGATAGAGGGATAGAAATGGTTTGATTTAAAAATTCCATCATCGCAACTGAATTGCTATTGGAATACAATTGAAAAGTACACGTATTCACAAGTTAAAAGTACAATAGTCTTAGAACTATGACAGAATATAGTTTTAAAAATCGTTATATTAAAACTCTATATAAAAATTCAATGAATATGGAAAGGAAGAAGGAATACGAGCAAGGAGCAAAAATCAACAAAAGATGAGAATAGAATGAAATAAAAAGAAAAGAAGGATAAATAACATGAATAAATCAAGAAAGATGAGGTGGAAAACATATGTAATGAGCCCTCTATTGATTAGCTTTAAAATGTACAGATCCACATTCTCGAACATGCAGCTTCTCCTTCTCCTCCTCCTCTTCGTCCTCTGAGGCTCTTCCAACTCCTCTTCCAACTCATCCTCGTCCTTCTGCTCCTGCTCCTGCTACTGCTCCTGCTACTGCTCCTGCTGATTCTTCTCTATCTTCCTACAACTCCTCCCCAGTTCCTCCTGCTCCTCTTGGTTCCTCTCCTTCTCTTCTACTTTCGGCGAATCCGAAGTTTCACTAGATGACGTATCGCTGATGCTTGGTCTCTAAGCGTTCGAACGAAGTCATCTGTTTATTCAACATTTATGTTGTTTAGGTATGCATACGTATCAAACTCGTTGACATCCGCCACCTATAGTTCGAAAGCAGGCAATACTCGAGTCGCTAGAGAAGGAAGAGACGGGAATTGATATGAATATTCGCATGATAATTTTGTATCTAAAAAGATAGCAAGGCTCACTAACAGCCCAAACAGCTGCGGAGGACTAAATAAGTCCATCATAGATATTGTATCTAGACATTGAATTCGTGACGGAGACGAATTAAAATGATGTACCGCTTTGATCGAGACATAATGTAGAAACTCAACGGGAGATTTAATCTTTCAAAAAAATCCACCCTCCGCTCATATAACACGCATATGTACGAGCTTATTTAGTAATCAAGGTTGTAGAAACAGTAACAATGATTGTGCTGACTATTGTTTGGTACAACCATATCATCATAAAATTAATGACAGGAGTAGGCGAACAAAATAACACGTCGTTCATAAACTAATTTAAGTTCTGATTTTTAATTATACGAATATGTACGCTGTTGCTTATAAAGTTGGAATATTTTTTTGTTACCCCGATTTATGGAATTATTTTGACAATGATTTATTCCTAATAGATAATAGTATACAAACTCAGATTGTATTGAATAATAATTTGCCAGTGTTTGTTTAGCGTGACTGCTAAAGCAAAAATCCTGTGTATGCCCATGCCTTAAGCCATAATTCATGGCCGTACAGAGGATCTTTTTATGTTGGGGACCGAGGGAAAATTCAATGAATTATTGATAATTTATTGCATTTTCTTTGTTTTTGTTTTATTTGTGGGAACTGCCCCCCTACCCTAGCCCCCACTGCGTACAGTCATGGTTCAGTGGCAAAGCAATGGCCTCGTAACTGTGAGGCCCCAGGATCAAAACCGTGTCGATGTGCCATATTAGTGCCCTTTTGTGGGGCATTAATTCTCATTACTGTCATTTATGACTTAAGGGCGTAGGTCCCCTAGTTGATAAGCATAGCAGCATACACATGCTTTAAAATCTTATCTACCTTATGTTATTCAAATCTGTTTTAGACCCCCATCTATCCTCCTTATTGGTGGTGGAAGTGGTACTGGTTAAAACATGCACAGGAAAACCGAAATGATAGAGAAACGTCTTGATAAACACTGCAGCCTTGATTTGTTTCCTATTATTATGCTCGGATGTTTCATTTCGGGACTTACCTTTTTTACTAGTTAATTAATAATGTTCGGCTTGGTGTCTTTTTACAGAAGATTTGCATAAGTTATGTATTCATTAAATTATTCACATCTTTATTTATTGAAGAATTGTTTATACAGGATACACAAGAGATGCTTTTTGCCATCTCGTCTTGAACTTCTAAGACTAGAACTTCAGGATACAGCTTTCAGCATCGTTGTGAAACCCGGCCTTCTACCTGCGAATCTCACCATGACGAATCGTGAATTGTATTTTCCAACTATGAGGATGCTTCAGACATGTTAGCGGTTTGATTATAGCATTTTGTTTGCCTTCAAGTTCGAATTTGCTGGGATTCAACATTTACACCGGCAAACAAATGCACCGGGCTTTATTTTGTTAAAATAATTATAGTGGTATGAATAGGGTTAGTATTGGTTTCAGATTAGGTTTATGGTAAGGGTGAAAGTAAAAATATATTTTAGGCTCCAGGGATGGGTGAAGAATTCACTTAGGGCAGCATATTACCACCGAGCATATCTCATGAGCATTTTTTGTTTAAATTTGTTTCGTCGTGCTTTGTGCATAGTCTATGCTGAAGAGCAATTTAGAATGGCCCTTTGTTCATGTTTTAATTAAATGAAATAGTAGATAAATGAAATAGTAGAAGTGAACAAGTAATATATAATTCTGTCAACTTCACATTAACGGTTTAAAGTTTACTGTTATATTTTAGCCCTTTGGGGAGCATTAACTAGTTAACCATTCACAATGCCTCGATCTGAACAATGCAGTTTGTAATGTGTGCATGTTCCCAACCTCCCCTTCTCCTCTTCTTCATCTCTATCTCCTCTCTTTAGTTCACTTTCCCATACCTTCTCTCTCCCTATTTCTCTCTTCTATTCCCCTCCCTCTATTTTAAAAACTTCTCTCTTTAATACACTCAGAAAAAACTCTTTCGCAAATGCTCCTTTTCTCTTACATTTATTGTCATTTATGTGTGAAGCCCCCCCCCCCTCCCTCCCCTCCCTTTAAACCTGCATACTATGCCACTCACTAATGTTCTAGATAAGGCGAGGGTTAAATCTATGCCCCGTCCCTCTAGTGTTAATAAATGCTCGTCCCCTTTGATAACAATGGTTTAAATTATACAAATAATATATTACTAATATGTAATAATAAGTATACCCTCCCTGCATCTTGATTTACTTTCGAAAACACTTCACACATCAAAGAGATATCAATGCAAATGAATGCCAAAAGAATATTCAAATGATTTATTGAGCACTTTTTTAAATCTCTATGGTTCTCAAATTATATTAAGCTGATCAGTGATCTGGTAGACAAATATGTATTGCTGATAATATTGAGGAAGACAAAGAAATGGTATTAGTGGCTTACATAATTATTTGAAATGAAATCAAAAGTTAAATCACTTTTATTTCTTACATAATTCTCTGAATAGTATCTACTGAAATTTCCTCCACCATTGTAATATATATGAAGACAATTTCATATGACTAAAAATATCAAAAATTATTTCCAGGATCAACTAGATTTCCCAAGTGCTATACAGCAAAATATACATTTGCGATTCGAGAATACACATAAATCTAGAGTTGCTTGATTTGGTACGCTAACTAAGCCCACATTATATTTTGCACGCATATACGCCTGCATACTGTAAATGCGACTTTTGTTCATTTACGTTCAATGCAAAAGTATTGCTGTACATACATAGTATTAATGATTAATGTAACGAGCGTAAAGTAATACATGTTTATCTGTTCAGTATTTGTTATCAATATAATTATGAAGAAATCAAAAAGTTCCTTATATCGTTAATATCTCCTATTGTTAACACCACATCTATGTACAGGCAAATGAATGTATGTTCATGAGACAACTGGTTAAATGTTTTACCGTATTTACCTTTATCTACAATGTCTACATCATCTTTTTTTTAATTTGATTATTTTTCAAGTTTTCATGTATAACAAAATCATTTATAGGTAAATATTGTAGGTACTGAATATCACTAACAGTACTACAGAAGAACAAAATAAAAAATTATGATAAACAAAAATATGACGAGATAAGAAAGACAAAATCAGAATTATTATCACAAACATTACAAAAAACACTATTAGCTTCAACACCAAATGTGTCATGGAACACGTTTAGAAATTTATATTCATTAATGCAATGTTATGATAGAATGGTAACTGAAATTATATAACCACGTATAAAAGTTTGTATAGGATATATTCTTGAAAGGAAGCCATTATATTATTTTGTTCACTTTTTGTTGTTGTAATGCATTCAGAATATTCAAGACAGGTGAAGATGCTTTTCAGGACTGCCCAAACAACTGCTTTTAAAAATGTGAGAGCTGACTGTGATTTATATAAACAAACAATGTTGTAGACCTATACTGTAGGTTTACGAGATTACCAAAATGAGAGGATAATGACCCAGTCTTCCTGAAAGTTTCATGCTCTGCCTCTAAAAACTAACAAGTATACAAGGTGAATCAAAGACCAAAAATGAGACCAACTACAAGTACAGAGACGAGTGAAATATAAACAAGATTTCCGGGCACACACGAATAATCTTTTTCTGAATAATGAAAGTATTGAAAGTAATTGATAAATAAAATCAAATGATATAAACAAATCAGCTGGATCTATTTTTGTCCGCTTGTGACGTCTTACGTCTATTGCGGGACGCTTCATCAGGCCGACAGGCCGACAATACCGACTGGTCTTTGAAAGGTGAACGGAGAGGGGCAGTTCGTTCCTGGACCACCGCACCATGTCCGTGGGTCAACAATCATTTACGATTGATATCAACTCTTTGTAAGACGGGGCCCTGGTGTCCCAAATGCCTGTCCCCATTGATGACAATGGTTTAAATTGTACTAATAATATATTACTAATATATATCAATGAGTATACCCTCCCTGCATCTTGATTTACTTTCGAAAACACTTCTCGCATAAAAGAAATATCAATGCCAAACGAATATTCAAATGATTTATTAAGCACTTTTTTAAATCTCTATGATTCTCTTGCAAGTAAAATTATATTAAGACGATGAGCGATCTGGTAGAGAAATATGTATTGGTGATAATATAGAGGAAGACAAAGAAATGGTATTAGCAGCTTACATGTTTGAAATTAAATCAAAAGTTCTGTCACTTTATATCTTACATAATGTTCTGAAGACTACAGAAATTTCCCCCACCATTGTAATATATATGTAAACAATTTCATATGACTTAAAATATAAAATATGATTTCCAGGATCAACTAGATTTCCCAAGTGCTATACAGCAAGATATACATTTGCAATTCGGAAATACACAGAAATCTAGAGTTGCATGATTTGGTACGCTAACTATAAGCCCACATGATGTTTTGCACGCAGATACGCCTGCATACTGTAAATACGAGTATTGTTCATTTACGTTCAATGCAAAAGTATTGCTGTATATACAGAGTATTAACGATTAATGTTACGAGCGTAAAGTAATAAATGTTTATCTGTTCAGTATTTGTTTTCAATATATGAAGAAATTAAGAAAGTTCCTGACCTAATCAATAACTGCATTCCCATTGTAAACAACCCATCTATGTACAGCTTAATGATTTTCTGCTCATGAGACAATATGTTTTTACGGTATTTACCTATATCTTCAATGTCTACACCTAATAGTTCTCTTTAATAGTTTCATATTTTCATGTTCAACAAAATTATTTTGATTTAAATACTTTAGGTACTGAACAATTGTTCATTTAAAATATTTATGAGATCGAAATATCAATAACAGTACTACAAAAACGAAAAAGGTTAAATATACAAACATATGACGAGATAAGATAGATAAAATCAGAATCATTATCACAAACATTACCAAAAAAAAACACTATCAGCTTTAACACCAAATGTGTCATGGAACACGTTTAGGAATTTATATTCATTAATGCAATATAACGATAGAATGGTACCTGAAATTATATAAACAACGTATACACGGTTGTATAGGATATATTCTTAAAAGGAAGCCATTATATTATTTTGTTTCACTTTTTTTAATTTGTTAATGCATTCGAAATATTTAAGACAGGTGAAGATGCTTTTCGAGAGCTGACTGTGATTTATATAAACAAACAATGTTGCATACTGTAGGTTTACGAGATCAACGCAATGAGAGGATATTGACCCAGTCTTCCTGAAAGTCACATGCTCTGCCCACATGGCTACATGGAACTACTTACACACAAACACACACAAACACACACGCACACACACGCACACACACAAACACACATAAACACACACGCATACGCATCGACGCGTGGCGTGGCACTTTGGTACGAATTCTTTAGCTATATCATGTCATATTTCCAATTTGAAGAATTTAAATACATATACAATAAATTGGATATAATGCCATTCAAGATTTATAGAACAAATCAATAATTCCTCTAACAGACAGACAAGTATACAAGGTGAATCAAAGACCGAAATCATATAAGACCGATTACAAGTGCAGAGACTGGCGGAAATATGAATATAGACAAGGTTCGACAAATTGACATAGGCCCGAATGACAACTAACCAGCCTTGATATACCTATACGCCCAGTACGTCAAGATATACGAGTACGTGGAAAAATATGAAAACAGGGACAAACAAAATATTAAAGAAGATATGATATAAGTATAATTATGTACGGTGTGTTGGATATTATACAATTAATGTTTATATCTCTTTTTTATGTTAATCATCACTTTCATATTTATTATTCATTTATTTATTTCGTTATTGTGTCATGTATTCATTTACTAATCTATTTCAAACTGGCGGTAGATACACAAGAAGCAACGAGCGTTGCAGTTTTTTTTAATGAAATAATTCGATTCTTCTGCTTCGAATTGTGATTTATTTTCAGCAATAAAATGAAATGTGAAATTTGAACATTTATATCATTGACCAAAACTAATATTTTTTAGACAGATTAAAGTTTAACAATTAATCGAAATAGCTCCAGTTCTAATAAGTGACTCTAGTAATAATTACTAAAATTAATTGAAGTTCTATATCATGATATCTTGCCAAAAGGGAAATTCAAATCTACTCTAAAAAGTATCAAGCTCTGCATGCCATTCTTGTAATATGTTGAAACTATAATTATATGCGGTGTTTGGATACAAGTTTTAACATTACAATCATTAACATATGTTTATGAAGGTAATGTCTATGATTGATCTCAACTATCCAGGTAATTGATTAATAACATCAAATGATATAAATAAATTAGCTGGATTTACTTTTTTTCGCTTGCGACGTCTTACGTCTACAGCGGGACGCTTCATCAGGCCGACTATACCGACGGGTCTTTGAAAGGTTAACAGAGAAGGGCAGTTTGTTCCTCGACCACAACACCATGTTAATGGGTCAACACAACAATCATTTGGTGCCACAGACCAGTCGGCCCGCGATGAAGCGTCCACGAGAGGACCTGAAACGTCGCAAGCAAAAAGAATGTAAGTAAACTTGGTTTGATGAAGGTTTTCCGGTGATTTCTTATAGCTTGCGTGCTTTCTGTGAAACAGCCATTACTATTTTTACGAGGAAAAGGAGCAATATTTTCTCCGGGGATGTATCAATAAGAACAAGCTGAGAAATCAGATCTTCTTCGTTACTTATGATTCCACCTACATGACGTTTATCCAAGATGGCGGATTCCTCGTTAGGCTTCTCACCAGAAGATACCAGAGGGGCTATCCTAGACATGTCTTCTGGTAGGACTTGCATTTCATGGCTGAACGATGGTTCAGCAGGTTGAATGCTACTTACATTGGTCATATCATCACTAGTATAAACTACTTCAGAGGACACGTCTTCAGAAGTCACTTCGAATGCATCAAATTTCTCTATACTGTGCTTCAATGACTTGTCAGGATGTTGACTCCTACTTCCATCTGTCAAGTCCTCCCGGGTTTCGGAAACACTATCTCCTGTATGCCCATCTCGAGAAGTGTGGTCATTACTTGCTGTAGCTCCCCGTGGTACCTGGGTGTCAGTATGTCCTTCGGTCTGGTCCTGTTCTTGAGAGGTCTCATCTCTGGTAGAGAGCTGCTGATTGTCGGCGTGTTCGTCTACATATTCAGCATCGATCTGTGTATCTGTTGTATATGGTAGATAGTAGAAGAAATTGGTCTCTAAAAACATAACTAATTGCGCTTATCATGATTATGTAGAACTTATCAGAGTGAATTTCAATTTTCTAACACGATTATTTAAGTTCATGATGCAGTAATAAAGGCCGGATTGTTCTTTGCAGAGAATGTTTTACAAATATTAAGCATATTTTTTCGTGTACGGTTTTCGTGTACACAACTATTATTGAGAAATAGTGAAACGGAAAATAGCACATAATCTTTTTTCTCTTCACTACGTCAACTTACCATCTATTCAGTAAAATAAAAATGTCAACGGGAATTTTTCTTCTTCGTTTTCTCAACATTAAATTGTCAACAAATTATCGGTATTTTTAATGTGGAAAATAGACTTAAATAAAAAAACACTATCTCTGAAACTAAACACATGGGGTTTTTGCTGAGCAAATATGCCAATAAATCTCATGTTGCCAAAGTGTTGATTGTGGTCTTTCTTCAGAGAATATCATACATTACCTTCGATGAGAAACTGGTCTGCAAGGTCGATCAACTTGGCAGCTCGCAGTGCATTTCTGAGCTCCATCCGTTCATCTTCCCTGGACACACCTCTTCTCCATTGTTTCAGCATATGACGAGTTCCATCACTGGTAACACGGTTAAACTTCACATTGGTCATGAGCGCTCTCTCTATATCACCATGTAGAATTCCCAGTTGACCACCAAGGCTGTCAATCTTGGCTTCATCGTAAAGATCGTCAGCTATCTGCTTCAAGATGTCTGCAAACTCATCATCTGGGGGCTCCTCTCTAGGATGGTACACAGTAATAAAGATTATCAATAAAAACATGGGAGGGGGGTCAGAGAACGTAGGTATGATATATCACGTTAAACATTAATCAAAATCTTTACTTCAGTGAATTTAAAAAAAACGATAAAAAATAGTTCTTCCAATGATAAGACCATACTCAACACGCTCAAATTAGAAATGAAATTCATTCAAGGAGTTCACGTTAAACTTAAATCACCATAGACTGGAATGCAGCTAAGATTTTTTTCTTCATTTTTCTTTTCATTTGATTAATGAATTTTAATCTTTGCTTCACTTCTACTAAATCAATCACTAAATAAATAAATAAACAAGTAAATATTTCAACAAAAATTAAATTTCTAAACATGATTTGGAATTTATGGAACATAAGTGCCACCGTTTATTTAGAACCGTTATTGACAGTCTAGCAACAATCATTTTACACCCCGAAAAAGGTAAATGAGGCAGTATATTTCGTAGTACTTGTTGTCACTACAAGATAAAAGAATGCATTCATTGTCATGTTAGGAGTAAAGTTATTTCATCTCACCCTGCTTGTGATGTATCACTGCTTCCCAGTTTTTCGGTTGAATCATCCTGAGATGATGATGCGCCTGTCATGAAGGAATGAAGTCAGTTTGAATGAGAAACAAACTATAAGAGAGAAAACATGTGTAATTATCTCTAGCGTTCACTATATCTCTATTATAAAAAAGGTTCTCAAGTGCAAATAATGCACAAGCATTACATCGCTCAAGTTTCCCTGGATAATGTAATCGAATCGCGTTATTGTTTGTTCAAATTATGTTTATATCAATTTAGTTTTTAGAACATTGTGGGCAGTGATAAGTTTACTTTTAGAAATATTTCCAAAGTAGCAAAATGGGTGATAAGCTTCACATTATAAGTATTTCAAAAAGTAGCCAAAACTTGGATAGGAGTTATTATATTAAAACGAAATAGGGTTGAAAAGGAAAATGAAATTGGAAAATAAAATCTTACCACCCTGAGCCTGTTTACCAGAATTCATCCAGGGAATTAAACTCTGCATCCACTGAGGTGTCTCTGCTTTCTTCTTCAGCTCTGCTGATCGCATCTCACTTTCTAGTTGAATTTTGGTTCTCAGCTTCCAGGTCTCTCGCTCAAGTTGTTCTACTAACCGTTTTTCCTTTTCAAATCGCTCTTTGTCTTCCTTTCTTTCGTTCTTTAATTCTTCCACTTGCTGTCTTAGAGCCGTCTCATTTCGTCCTTTCTCTTCTAGCATTTCTGTCAAACTTTCTACACGTAGTTTCTTAGATTCGATTTCCTTCGTCATTTCTGCTGTCAGTGACCGCTTCTCTTGTTCACCTCTTGTTTTGTCTTCTTCCCCTCCTTTCTTCAACTCTTCAACTTGCTGTTTTAGAGTCGTCTCGTTTCGCTCTCTTTCCCCTACGATTTCTGTCAACGTGTCTACGCGTCTTTGCTTAGATTCAATTTCTTCCGTCATTTCTGCTGCCAGTGAGTGCTTCTCCAGTTCACCTCTTGTTCTGGCTTCCTCTCCTTCTTTCATCAATTCTTCAACTCGCTGTCTTATATTTGTCTCATTTAGTTCTTTCTCTTCTAGCATTTTTTTCAAACTGTCTACACGCTGTTCCTTAGACTCGATTTCTATCGTCATTTCTGCAGCCAATGAGCGCTTCTCCTGTTCACCTCTTGCTCTGTCTTCCTCTCCTTCTTTCTTTAAATCTTCAACTTGCTGTCTCAGAGTCGTCTCATTTCGCTCTTTCTCTCGTACGATTTCTGTCAAACTTTCTACACACTGTTGCTTAGACTCGATTTCTTTCATCATTTGTGCTGCCAGTGAGGGCTTCTCCAATCTTGTTCCGTATCCCTCTCCTCCTAGGAAAAATAATATTTTCTAAAAACTTATCAAAATGCGGCTATCATGATTATGTATAACTTATCGCCGTGAATTTCAGTTTTCTTACAAGGTTAATTTCAGTTTATGATAGAGTAATGAAGGCCGGATTGTTCTTTGCATATTTTGGGATTATCGTGTACACAAAATTTAATTGAAAAATAAGGTAACGGAAAAGAGTACGTAGCTCTTTTTCCTCTTAATTTTACATTAGTAAAAAAAACATTTAAAAAAGAAAAGTCATGGGGAAAAAATACCTTTTGGTTAGCTTCTCAGCATAACGTCAACAAAAAATCATTATCAGTAGTTTGAATGTGGGAAATAGTCTTACATTGGAAAATACTATCGATCCGGAACTAAACACTTGCGGGTATTGCCGGAAAATATGCCATTAATCTCTTGTTGCCAAAGTGTTGATTGTGGTCTTTCTTCCGAGAATATCATACATTACCTTCGCTGAGATACAGGTGTGCAAGTTTGACCAACTTGGCAGCTTGCAGTGCCTTCCTGAGCTCTATCCGCTCATCTTCCTTGGACACCCCTCTTCTCCATTGTTTCATCATATGACGAGTTCCATCACTGGTAACACGGTTGAACTTCACATTGGTCATGAGCGCTCTCTGTATATCACCCTGTAGGATACCCAGCTGGCCACCAAGGCGGTAAATATCGGCTTCATCGTAAAGATTGTCAGCTATCTGCTTTAAGATGCCTGCAAACTCATCATCTGGGGGCTCCTCTCTAGGGTGGAACGCGGTAATAGAAAAAGACAAACATGGGGGCGGTCAGCGAGCATAGGTATGATGTATCACGTTACATAAGTAACTAAAATCATTAATAAGATAAAGGACAAAATATAATATAAATATTACTTCTGATGGTGGGCCCATGCAATTATTGATGAAAATTCATTGAAGAAATTTAACTTTTACGTCAGAATCACCACATACTAGAATGCAGCTACGATTCTCATATTTTTTAAAAATCAGTTTCAATTCTCACTTTCACTTCTATATTAATCACAGGTGGTCATGACATTTCTAAACATTATTTTGGATAAATAGAGAAATTACATGCTGCCGTACATTTAGAACCGATATTGACAGTCTAGCGCCACTCATTTTACAACCCCACCACCCCCTCCCCCCCCCCAAAAAAAAGGAGCGGTAAAATATGTTGTAATTTTATCAATACAAGAAAAATAATACATTCAATGGCATGTAAATAGTAAAGTTATTTCATCTCACCCTGCATGTAATGTATCACTCCTTCCCATTCCTCCGGATAAACTATCCTCAGATGATGATGTGCCTGTCATGAAGAAAAAAGGTCAGCACAGTTTAAATGACAACCAAAATAAGAGAAACTATTTTGAATGATCTTTATCGTTCATTGGTATCTCTATGTTTTTATTTTTACTTCTCAGGTGTGAATAATGCATAAGTATTATATTGCTCGAGTTTTCCTGGATAATACTTGGTATACTTGGTATAATAGAATTACTTAAATGAGTGTTTAAAGAAATATTTTTAAAAATCTATACATATAACAATTTAGTTATGATATCACTTTGGATTGTGATGAGCTTAATATTCTAAGTATATCCAAAGTAACAAAACAGGGTTAGTGAGCTATAAAGTACATATTGGACTTAATAAGCTCCACATTATGAGTATTGAAAAAAGTAGCCACAAATGGGATAGGAGTTATATCGTATAATGTAAACACAAAAAAAAATTGAAAAGGAAAATGATATTAGAAACAAATTAAGTCTTACCACCCTGAGCTTGTTTTCCAGAAGTCACCCGAGGAATGAAACCCCATTGACTTGTCTCTGCTTTATTCTTCTGCTTTGCTGATCGTATCTCACTTTCTAGTAGAATTTTGGTTCTCAGCTTACAGGTCTCACGCTCAAGTTGCTCCACGAGCTGTTCCTTATAGTCAAGCTCCTTCCGCCATCTTAAGTATATCGACTGTTTTTCGTTCTCGAATTGCGCTCTGTCTCCCTCTCTTCCTTTCTTTAACTCTTCCACTTGCTGTATTAGAGTCGTCTCATTTCGCTCTTTCTGTAGTTTAGACTCGAGTTTCTTCGTCATTTCAGCTGCTAGTGAGGTCTTCTCTCTTTCAGCTCTTGCTCTTTCGTCCTCCTTTTCGGTCTGTAGTCGCTCAACCTCACGTCCTGTCAGCTTTATTTTCTTCAGTTCATTTGTTGCTAACACTCTGTCACCTTCTTGAAGGCATCCATGTATAAGGTTAAGCCACTGCAACCGATCCCTATCTAAGATAATGTGACCAGGCAAAGCTAGTTCGTAGATATCAGTGAGCCCTTGATGATTTAAATAATTTTTCGCTTTCTGGATGGCTTCACGTCTCTCGAAAGAAAGTATGGCACAGAGAGGGACGCGATCTATCCATTTGAAACATATTCAATGAGTCTATTAGAAATTGCATCTAAAGTCATGATAATGTTATGACTTCTATTTACAACACATACACCGCCTTATCTCCCCCCCCCCTTTTTTTTTTTGGGGGGGGGGGGGGGTCTTCTTTGACACAAATGAATGGATAGAATCTGCAAGGCTTCATTCATCGCTGTTTGTGTTTTTCAATATTCTCATTAACTGTGTTGAGTGGCATTGTTATGAATATATACCGCCATATTTGAATCGTGAATAGAATGGAGAAAATGTGATGAGAGAAGTAGACGAGAGACGGGCAGAGGAGTCGGAGTGAGGATTGAACTTTGAGAGTCAGGAGATATTTTATTATTGAGAATGAAAATTAAATTAGCATTCATGGTAGGCAAATGAGTTTGGGTAATCAGGATAATGTATACATAATATACACACCAGTGAGGGCATTAGTAAGAATTACCCACACAAGGTACCTTTGGAAAAGTTTAACACGCCCGAGGCGATAGCCGAGGGTGTTTGGACTATTTTTGAAGGTACCGAGTGTAAGTAATTTTACTAATGCCCGAACAAAATGATGTGTATTATTTGTTTCATAAAATTATGTTATATAACATGATTTTATTATAAGATGATGACGTAGATCCTAATCAAATGATTGGTTGAAAGCGTACACGTGACCAGGCATTTATTTTGCCTAACGCGTAATTTGGGTAATGACCGGTCATTACCCAGTGGTAATGACCGGTCATTACCACATCTAGCTAAAATTAGCGCAAAATAAGCGCGACACAAGTCAGAGGTCTCATATTAGACGCGCGCAAGGCAAGGTACGCCTCAATTTGCGCTTATTTTAAACCATGGGTTATGTAAATGAGAATTTAAACCATGGGTTAGATTTAAACCTCCTTTGTGAATTTGGGCCTTTGAGTTTGAGATGAGGGCGATTGATCAAATAACAAGGATCCACGTTATAATTTTATAAAACAAATAATACACATCATTTTGTTCGGGCATTAGTATAATTACCCACACTCGGTACCTTTCAAAAAGTCTAACACGCCCTCGGCTATCGCCTCGGGCGTGTTAGACTTTTCCAAAGGTACCTTGTGTGGGTAATTCTTACTAATGCCCTCACTGCTGTGTATTATTTGTATACTAATGTCCGGTCATTAGTAAAATTACATGTTAGGCAAAATAAATGCCTGGTCACGTGTACGCTGTCAACCAATCATTTGATTAGGATCCGCTTCATCATTTTATAAAGCAGCCTAATGACATTGTGATATTATGATATCGTTTGATTACAACAACTGCGACCGACAACAATAAAATGGTACATGATGGGAAATCTTAAGATCGATTGTCAGTGTAAAGACCAGTGATAATGTTAAAACTATCATTATGAAATAAATAAATGTAGTAAAAATCACGTTGTGTTCGATTTATATAAATCGGGGTATTTGGTGTGAGCATTGTAATTATTATTTTTAACTGTAATCACCCCATGCCTCATAATTGAAGAAAAAAAATTGTTATCCTTAAAGGTACTTTGTCCCTTTTGCAGCCAACATCGAATTCTGTAGAACTTTGCAGGGATTATGAATATGTCATGTATTTCCTATCTGTGACATTTAAACGTTAGCAGTGTCCTAATATTCAAATTATGAAGGAAACCCGTTTACTTGCTAGACTTCACTGTCAGACACTATTGAGTGACAAACTGGCTTTCTCTTCTTCTTTGGTAATAACATCCATAAAATGAGCTGTAAAGGGTACATGAGCATTTGTCTACATCAATAACCCACTTCTTGTAATGGCCAAAATTAAACTGATATTGCGCAGCATAAAACGTACGACCATTCGGTATAATGGTCTGAAAATCAGACTTTTATCTACTGGCTCTATAGCTCTTAAGTCGTTTCGACAACTAATAGTCATTATTTTCCCACTTAAAGACATTTTCAAGCCCCCCCCCTTTCTTTCTTTTTTGTTGGGGGGGGGGGACTTCGAAATTAGTATTTACTTTCAAATGCCGTTGGAATTTAAACTTTTCTTCTTTTTTTTGGCCTGCAAATGGAACATTGTACCTTTAATGCATATTAAGCACTAAATGATATATTTTAGGATAGACAAACAGATTGGTGGAAAAAACTACTGAACCCTTTTTTAAAATCCAAATATAACGTTGGCTTTGGGTTGTCCGTAGGTTTCATACATAGGTTCATGGATAGAGTAGAGTCGCCCATGCCAACACGGGGGCGGGGTAGATGTATTGTGGGAATGTTTGATAATACACAATATGAATTTTTCAAATAAACTACAAACCAAAGACATGATATGATATGTGCATATACACAGAATATGATAGAAACATGAAACTTGTCCAAACAATTCGATGGATTTGATGATTATGAATGTAATATAATAATAATAATAAAAAATAATAATACATGGGATTTATATAGCGCCATTATCCATTTTATGCTCAAGGCGCTTCAAAATATTAGGGAACACATTACATCATGACAAAGAATCGTGTACATTTACATAAGAAAGAAAATAAGAAAATAATGTAATCCCACAGGTCTATAGGCCCACACACAAGAAAATGTATATGTATAAGTATCAACATGCACTTCATGATATACAAAATGAAAATACAAAGAGCCTGTTAGAGTCATGATATCGACCTGATCGGAATTAATGATGTGTAAATAAGTACTTGATATCAAGGTCATATTGTTTGTTTGTTTGTTTGTTTGTTTGTAGAAATGTATGTATAATACAAAATAAATAACGGGGGTTCCTAGATTGTTTCATGTCCTAGTTATAACTGATGAACAGTTTTGTTGTAGCAGGTGTCATTAGCGTTAGATACATGTACCTACACATTTAATATCAGTGCAATTGACACTAATCATTATATATGCAAACAGAATTTACCAACCTGCATATTCAAAAGTACCATGCGTGAACGTAACCTGGCTCCTAATATTATTCATTTATTCATCTCGTCATTTATCCACTCGTTTAATCACTACAGTGGTGTATATCACCTCATTGCGGTTTATATGGTATGTATCAACAGTGTAATTGTTTATAAATTCATAACTGTTTAACGTTACAACTTCATATGTCCTCAGGATATTGTCCTACCTACCAATATTAAAGGATTAGGGGCAAACTCACCTGTTATATCCTTTATCGACTTGATCCATTGACGAATATGTTCAACATAATCCGGGCTGAAGATAGAAATCATTCAGAATCATTATTAATCTCGTGATGATGATTATAGGGTTATGATAAAAAAATTGCATACAATTTGATTCGGCATCCCAAGCTCCAATCCACAACCGTACCCCCCCCCCCCCCCCCTCACAAGAAATAAATTGTACGTATTTTGTATACGCTACAGCGATTATAATGAGCATCCTAGTGCTATGACATGCACATTTTCTGCAAAGCAAAATTGAAATTGTCTTGCCCAGTCGCTCCTCTCCTTCAAAATATCTTAGAAGGAATCCGGGCTAACTCGGCCCACGGGACTACTCGGCCCAGCTGGGAAAACTGGGCCGAGATGTCCCGACCTGATTAATCGATCGAGAGATACCAATGTGTATATGTTTGTGCTCTTTGTGACTTAATAATGCCCTTTCCAACCTAAATCTTTAAAGGAATTGTGTTAAATGATACTAATGAAGACAATCTATGACTTATCTTTCGGTAAAATGACAAAAAATGACATTTCGGACAATTTACTCACAGCTCGCAATCCGCATTGCCGCACGTACATTAAATGTGCGTTGTATCTACTCGGACCACTGAAATTCGAGCAGTGTTTTCGTCGGTAAATCACTGCAAAAATATCATTTTTATCTCGTATGAAGGTCTATTTTTTATTCCTGACATTCCTGACACAGATTTCATTATTGAGAAGTCGAATATAGTACATTTTAGACGAGATGGTTGATGTTTGTTCACATTCTTTCGTCCTGGCCGTAAATTAGCAGACTACTGCCTAGTGCTACCGCAGCAGCTCAGCTCAGTGTGCAGCTAGCCGTACAGCGCCGCCGGCCGGTCGGCGGGGGAATTCACTGACTCGGCGCCCGTACCGGGCCGCTGCACTGCATTGCATGATTGTACTGCCCAATTTGATCGATTGATGTGAGTATAACTAATCAAACTAGTCACTAGATCTATATCTACTGTATTATCATTATTCATTCCGAGTAGAATATCCAATTTGATTTAGTGAGGAAACTAGACCTAGATCTATATCTACTGTAGCTACATCATTATCATATACTAGATTAGTCATTCAGAGTAGAATATTCGATTAATGAAGGAATGGAATTTTTCTTTTTCATAATCAGATAATCATATTTTACTCCTAAAAGTTAAAGACTTGATAAATAGCTAGATCTAACGTAAGGGCCTAGCTTAGTACTGTAAGAGAAGTGAGCTGAAGAATCGCCTTCTTCTTTTATTTTGGAGGGGCAGGCGCGTAGCCGGGTGGGGGGGGGGGGGGCAGTGGGGGCAGTCGCCCCCCCCCCCCCCAAAAAAAAAAGGGGAAAAAAAGAAAAAAGGAAGAGGACGTAGGAAGAAAAAGGATTAAGAGTCGAGAACGGTACAACGAATCGTCTTCTTTCTCTAATTATTTAATGAAACATCAAAGCTTCCGCGCTTCGCGCGAGAAGGGGGGGGGGGACAGAACTCAATTCAGATAAGGATAAAGAGTCGAGAACGGTACAACAAATCGTCTTCTTTCTCTAATAATTTATAAAACGTCGATGCTTCCACGCTTCGCGCGGGAGCGGGAAACTGAATTCAGACAAGGATTTAGAGTCGAGAACGGTAAAACGAATTGTCTTCTTTCTCTAATTATTTAATGAAACATCAAAGCTTCCGCGTTTTGCGCGGGAAGGGGGGATGGAACTGAATTCAGATAAGGATTAAGAGTCGAGAACGGTACAACGAATCGACTTCTTTCTCTAATAATTTATGAAACGTCAACGCTTCCACGCTTCGCACATTGGTGAAAGTTAGGGCAATTTTCAACTCATAGTTTGGATAATACTTTCAATTTATAATGATATGTTATAGAAATATTAATGTTCGTTTATTATATGTACATATTATGTAAAAACAACATTTTGACATAAAGTTATTATTGCTTGTATATTTCGTATTATACCTTAAGTTTATGTGTTCTTTTTTATTCAGTTATCATATTTGGGAAAATACAGAAATAAAATAAAATAGAACGAAAATGAAGATAACTAACAATAAATCAATACCTGAAGTAATTGTTTGAATTCTGTTATAAATCATTATTACAATCATTAATATGCGCGTTTACGGCATTTTGATTAAAGCGCTAAACCAGTGTTTTCTACTTAATCATTGTAAATCATTTGTTTTCAGATTTGCGATAAATTTGTTTTTATTTGATTTAAGTCAAATTATTTAGGGCCCATGTGAATATGGAGATCGAAAACTACTACTCACTGAAATAACAGCACCATACATCCAACCTTCTCAGCAAGGTATTGTACATCTCGTTTGTATAAACCTAGTGAAATGGTAAGAGAAAACGTGTTTAATACATTATGCAAGATGAACCTCTGGGATACTATATGAACATGACATTTAGCCTACATGCAGACATAGAGAATAGATTAAAAACAAGCTTGTGTACTTCTATAAAGTATTTGCAATATGCCAGAATAACACGAATTAATGAATTGTTTGTGCGATAACATATTTTAAGGTAACCACACAATATTTTATTTTTGTGATAATAGAAACAGTGAACATAATCCCTTTCATGAAGAGAACCGTACAAGGGTTTGAAAGTCGTGGAATCTTACTAAGGAAGGAACAAAAATCATGATGAATCTATGTAGGCATATATATTCCATGTGATAATTTTATAAGAATTGCAGTGGGCAGTATTGGTACAATTCCAAAACCAGAAACAGAAACACCATAACAACAACAGCAAAATAATGATGTTTGAAAAAGCACAAGACATCACTCCCTGTCATGAAATTGATATATATTTATATATTTGAGCTTCATGATACTGAAAAGATATTTTATAAATGCTTGTTAGGGCCCATTATGTTTATCCCAATATGCTTTTGAAATCGAAAATGTTAATTATATGATTATTCACAGTTACTTTTTAACAATCCCAATGTGGTGATCTGACGATTGAGCATGTTCGAAAAACATGTTTCTACATAGACGCGTGTATGCTCATGCAAAATACCCTGCTGGTAGTCTCCAAACTAATTACATCAGATAGGTCAAATGGTCACAGTGAAACATACACACGATCTAACTAAAACATTTGTTCGTATAGATGACACGTTAAATCAATCAACGGCTCACACATATTCGCTCGTTTCAGTTTATTCCCCTTTTTGAAATATAAATAAGATATATTACGCTCCATGTTTTTGATGTGCCATGTATTGTCTACTGTTTAAACAATGACTTTATACAAGAACACAAGTGTTTACATATTTCCCCCCTTTCAGACAATAGGGGTGAAATTATGTAAATAGTTAGTGGGTTACTTAGGCGAATGTCATGGCTCATAATCTCAATAATATCGACGATTGAAGTGTTAAGGATGAATGATATCTAGTAAATATAATTATGCAATTCTAGCGACTGAGTGTAGTTATGACATTGTTGAATAACGTATGGTTGCAATGTAATGAAGTATTCTACCAAAGTAAAGGTAAAGCAAGCCCAATTAGGATCATAGCGCGGTTTAGTGAAACCGCCATAATTGTTTACTACAAACATGGAGTTGGGTATACATTCTCTCATTTTGGGCACGTGTGCATAGGTGCTCTCTAGAGACAATGAAGAATAAAAAAGGAAATAAGAATACATTATTTGATTTACCCAACATATTAAGAGTGTAGAAATTCTACACAATGCTAGTTTATTTGGGGCCAAAGAGCATTCCGTTGGTTTAGTAATACTAAACACATAATTTGCCCATACAATTCATTATTTCACCGAAAATACACCTTAGGGTTAAGAAAATAGCTTTTATCCCATAGATACAGGTTCATAGTGGATGCGTATAGTGTCATTTGAATTACAACAAACACATTTTTTCAATATTCAAACCAGTGCTAGGACGCCTTGTTATGATGAGAGATATAGAATCGGTGAGGCATTCCTCCTGATTATCAGTAGATGTTTGACGTTTATTGGCAAGCTTCCTCGGCTCTACGTCTCCATGAAGAGCGCTTCTCAGGGCAGGGACTATTTTGTGCGAATCCACGCTCAGATCAACCATACCAATGACAAGCTTATCAGGAAACACCACTCGTTCATCATCACAAGGTACAGCCTTGCCTGGTCTGTACGACAAGATTTCATGTCGTAATGTAGAAATCCTCGTCTCCAAATCCGCGTTTGAAGAAGCCATTTTGAATGATCACCTGCCTACGTTTGGAGAGGAACAAACACATTCAATTAAGTTAATCAGTATATTCATGCATTGCAAATAATTACTGTAAACAGTTCAAGATATGTCTTCTATAGACTCTAGTGATAATTGGTACCAAAGGATATCAATTAGTAATTTATCTATGAAATTAGATTACATTGTAAATAGTAATGCATGTGTATTTGTATTAATCGGAGCGGGGCTTATTTTTAGTAAGGATTTGGTCAATAGGCGATGGACTTTGTATTTTCAGTGTTGTTAAAATTATTTCTATATGCAGGGGAGGTGATCCGAGGGGGGGGGGGGGGCACCTCCCCCTTAATTTTTTTTTGAGGGGATCGTCCCCTCCCCGGAAATTTGAAAAAGTGCCAAAAACCAATGTATAGCAAATAATGACTAAAGACTCGTTCGGTCGCTAAGCGTCCTCGCATAATATCCTTCAAAATGTACAAGTAAATATTGGAAAACAGAAATTCTATCCATGCCCAGGCTCCCTTCTTACTAAAAGTTGGCTTCTAAATATTTACAACCTTTAGGACTGCACACTAATTACCGGCAAAGTAAAAGTGAAGTGTGAACAAATTATATTGCTTGTTTTTATACTATAGTTTTGCCAAGGAATGTAGTTTTTTTTAAATACAACAAAATCTTAAAGACCTGTGAGAGGGGTAGACACTTCCGTCACCTTCGCCCCTCTCGTTCACTATGTTGCTCCCTCGCCCCTCGCATCCCTCCCTCCCCGGTTATGAAAAGAAATCGCCACCTTTGGCTATAATTATGTGCATTAAAAACCCTGTAAATCCTATAACTGAATATTCTAAGTTGTAGGTGTAATCGTTGACACACGTTACGTGTAAGTTACTCATGAGTCGACCAACGTCAAGATAATAGGGACTTTTAGATTTGCACGTCCACATAGTGGACTGCTACGTGTAACGTCCTTTTAAGGCACCGTGACGTCCTTTTAAATCCTCACTGTACTACTTAAAGCTACTTGTGCCCTCTATATTGCAAACGATGCCCAATCGGTGACCATTGGTCCCCCATGATGCTCTTTATCTTTCTCTATGTTAAGTGAGAGCTGATTTGATGAAATAACCATTTGTCAGTGACCTTGCAGCGTGGTCTAATCCCTTCTGTTAACTAGTACATATGGGCTTTAAGGTACTGCCAGTGCATTATATTGACGTCAAATGTAGCAGTCCACTATGTCGACGTGCAAATCTAAAAGTCCCTTATGTCTAGCGTAACCAAAAATTATTTTTCAACCTTTGAGTTACGTACTTTGAACCCATTTCGAACTTATCTCCAGCGGATATTGACGTATACGTAGTCTTGCATATCAGGCGTTTATTATAATTTAATCAATTAATAAATTCAATAAATATTTTAAATGTCAAATAAAAATAATATCCGTGTCTTTTGTGTATAGAATTCATTTTTTTATGTAAACTAGTCATGCATAGCAGTCTTTACAAATGAAATAACAAATAAATGAATAAATCACGGAGTAGGCCTACTGCCTTAATGCACCCTTTCGGGATAAGCGGACGGGGGGGGGGGGGGGGGGGGGCTTTCTGAATTCCTCACATCGAAAGAAAGTAATATTATTTTTTGTTATTTTAATACATAATCGACTGATATGTAAGACTAGGTAAACACCTTTATTTGACATTTTCAATTATACGACTCACTACCAGATCCTAATCAAATGATTGGTCATGCGCGGTCACGTGTGATTCAATTACTGAGCCTATTGCACTCGTTTTCATGAAAAGGAGTGCAATATTTTCCAGTACTATTGAACTCGTTTTAGAGCGCGCAGTAGTGCGCGTAGAGGTTAGAGCGCTTAATACTGCGTGGGCCTGGGCCTATTCTTACGCTTCACTATGCGTAAATGGGTGTAGAGGTGAGTGCGCTTGCTATATCTATACTGATGTGTGCGCACGTTAAGACTTATTAAAACTTGAGATTTATTTGTCAGCCATATACTGTCACGAAACAATCTTTAATTAATTCTTTTTACATCAAACAACAATCAAATTATTTACTTTGATATTATACAAATGATGCATGCGCATGAGTTCATTATACGATCTATCCGCCCTTGTTGATGCTGTGTGTATCTATCGCACTCAGCCTAACGGCTTCGTGCGATAAATACACACAGCCTCAACTCGAATGCGGATAGATCGTATAATGAACTCATGCGCATGCATCATTTGTATAATATCAAAGTAAATAATTTGATTGTGTTTCTTGTTATTTATTGATCAAATTATTATAAACGCCTGATCTGCAAGACTACGTAAAAATAGTTTTATTTAATTTTTAATCTGTTTCTATTTTAATTTTTTTAATTTAAACGACTTAAATTTCAATTCCTTCAATTCTATTATAAATGACTAATGTGGAAGACTAGTCAACGCACCCTTTCGGTAAAACCGGGGAGGGGGGGGGGCTTTGGACGAATGGTCGCGTTCCAGTCAACAACGCACCTTTTCGACCAAACCGGGGGGGGGAGGGCTTTGGACGAATGGTCGCGTTCAAGTCAACGCGACGCCACCCACCCTTTCGGCATAAGCCAGCAAACCAAACTAAGATGCCTCTAATTTGGTCTAAAGAATACATTGGCGTTGTCTGGCAGAACTAGCACGGTTGCCAACATTACCCTAAACAAGAGCAATGTGAAACAAATAAATAGTAATGTGCACTGGTCATCTGAAGTTCCTAGACACAAACAGTGAAAATGCAAAATATTGAATTCCGATGTGCATGTTGCAATGGTTTTATAGTATACCTGGACCTGGGCGTTCTCGACGTCACGTCTGGTCCGTGACAGTCTGTAATCGAAGATCCTCGGTTAGTCATGGGTCAGGTTCCTCACGGCGTAGGTTCCTAAAGCCACTCGCGCAGCTGGATCAAAGGCATAATCCCCCACTATATATGAAGTATAGGGGGTGTTTCGATCCGTCTTTAGGCAGGCAGATGATCTCAAGCGGGCAGTCCCAGGGTACGTGCCCTCTAGCAAGCTGCGGCGTAGTGTGCAGACTTGAAAGACACCAGCATCAGAGTTTGAGCCCTCCTCCCTAACATTGGCAAATTTGTTTTTGTAGTCGGCGTCCACAAGGGCCATCGCGATAGAGTGGAATGCTGGAAGCCTTAAGGGGGGGGGGTTGCGTATTGCAACGGGCTTGCCATCCAGGGCACCGCAGGAGTGGGGAAAATTCCATCTAGCTGGAACCAAAAAAGCCCCTCCCCCTCCCCTCTCCCTTTAAACCTGCATAATATGCCACTCACCAATTTTCTAGTATTAAAAGGCGAGGGTGAAATCTATGTCCCGTTCGTCTGGTGTCAATAAATGCCTGTCCCCGGTGATAACATGATGGTTTAAATTATACAGAATACCCTCCCTGCATTTTGATTACTTTCGAAAACACTTCACACATGAAAGAGATATCAATGCCAAACGAATATTCAAATGATTTATTAAGCTCTTTTGTAATTTATATAAATCAAACGTTATGTCACTTTATTTCTTACATAATGTTCTGAATACCATCTACAGGAATTTCCTACACCATTGTTATATATTTGAAGACAATTTCATATGAATTAAAATATCAAATATCATTTCCAGGATCAACTAGATTTCCCAAGTGCTATACAGCAAAATATACATTTACAATTCGAGAATACACAGAAATCTAGAGTTGCTTAATTTGGTACGCTAACTAAGCCAACATGATATTTTGCACGCAGATACGCCTGCATACTGTTAATGCGAGTATTTCTTATTTACGTTCAATGCGAAAAGTATCGCTGTATATAAAGACTATTAACGATTAATGTATCGAGCGTAAAGTAATACATGTTTATCTGTTCAGTATTTGTTATCAATATAATTATGAAAAAATGATTAAAGTTCCTTACATCGTTAATATCTACATTCCCATTGTTAACACCACATCTATGTACAGGCGATTGATTGTATGTCCGTGAGACAACTGGTTATATGTTTTACCGTATTTAACTTTATCTACAATGTCTAAATTTACGTGTTTTAAAAAATATATATTTTAGGTACTGAACGATTATTCATTTGAAATATGTGTAAAATCGGAATATCACTAACAGTACTACAGAAAACAAAATGAGATTATGATACACAAAAATATGACGAGATAAGATATATAAAATCAGAATCATTATCACAAACAATATAAAAAAACATTATTAGCTTTAACACCAAATGTATCACGGAACACAGAAATTATATTCATGAATGCAATGTTATGATGGAATGTTACCTACAATTCTATAACCACGTATAAAAGGTTTTATAGGATATTTCTTAAAAGGAAACCATTATATCATTTTTTTTCTCCTTTTTTTTTTTTTTTTAATGCATTCGAAATATTTAAGACAGTCGAAGACGCTTTTCAGGTCTGCCCAATCAACTTCCTTTAAAAATTCGTGAGCTGACTGTGATTTATATAAACAAACAATGTTGTAGGCCTATACTGTAGGTTTACGAGATTACCAAAATGAGAGGATAGTGACCTGGTCTTCCTGAGAGTTTCATGTTCAGCCCACATAGCTACATAGAACTAAACACACACACATACACACGCACGCACGCACACACTCGCAAAACACACACACACACACACGCAATTTGGTACGAATCCTTTAGCTATATCATGTCATATTTCAAATTTGAGTATTTAAATACATATTTTTTTCTTTTGTGATATGCTTATGATATGCTCGCGCTGTTCCATCTGGTCTTCGCGTCGCATTACGTTGTCAGGATAACGAAGTTTCGGAAAAGAGCGAGGAAGCTAACAAATGATTTGAACCTTTACCACATCTGAACGCTCTCTTTAAATCGATTTTAGGTGCAACGCCTATTCATGTAGTAGCTATGTGTTTCCGTCTAATCTTCCATATTCTTAATGTGTAACATCAATTGGCCTATATCCCGTTCCATAGAATACTGTCAATGTAGCCTAATTGCCAGGATTCCACGTAGTTCGTATGTAATTGATTATACTATTAGAATAACGCTATTTACTGCTTACCATATGTTGTTAGATTAGACAAAAATGTTATACACAGCGGACAATAAATTGGAAATAATGTCATTAAAGATATAGAACAAATTAGTAATACCTCTAACATACCCAAACAAAACTGACAAGTATACAAGGTGAATCAAAGACCAACATCATATGAGACCAACTACAAGTACAAGAGACTAGTGAAATAGGGATAGACAAGGTTAGACAAATTGACATCGACCCGAATGACGACCGACCAGCCTTGATTATACGTCAAGATATACGAGTAGCGGAAAAATATATGATAACAGAGACAAGCAAACTATTTAAAAAGTATACATAGTAAACATAGTATACATAGTGTGTTGGATATTATACAATTAATGTTTATATCTCTTATCTATGTTATTCATTGTCTTTCATATTTATTAGTCAATCATTTATTTCGTTATTGTTTCATGTATTCATTATATTTACTTATCTATTTCAAACTAGCGGTAGTTACACAAAAAGCATCGAGCGTTGCAGCTTTTTTATTTGAAAATAATTCGATTCTTCTGCTTCGAACATTCGAACATTATATAACCGACCAAAACTAATATTTTTGACAGATTAAAGTTTAAAAATTAATCAAAATTGCTCCGGTTCTAATAAGTGACTCTAGTAATAATTATTAAAAATTATTTGAAGTTCTATATCATGATATCTTGCCAAAAGGGAAATTCAAATCTACTCTAAAAAGTATCACGCCCTGCATGTCATTCTTGTAATATATTAACATCCACGTAGTTAAAACTATATATGCGGTGTTTGGACACAATTTTTAACATTCCAATCATTACAATATGTTTATGAAGGTAATGTCTATGATTGTTCTCAACCATCCAGGCAATTGATTAATAACATCAAATGATATCAATAAATTAGCTGGATTTCCTTCATTTTTTTCGCTTGCGACGTCTTACGTCTATTGCGGGACGCTTCGTCAGGCCAGCTGTACTGACGGGTCTTTCAAAGGCTAACAGAGAAGGGCAGTTCTATGGGTCAAGAATCATTTGGTGCCACAGACCAGTCGGCCCGATGGAGCGTCCATGAGTGGAACTGAAACGTCGCAAGCTTAAAGAATGTAAGTAAACTTGGTTTGATGAAGGTTCTCCGGTGATTTCTTACAACCCGAGTGCTTTCTGGGACACATCCATTATTATTTTTAGGAAGAAAAGGAGCAATATTTTCTCCGGGGATGTATCAATAAGAACGAGTTGAGAAATCAGATCTTCTCCGTCACTTATGATTCCACCTACATGACTTTTATCCAAAATGGTAGATTGATCGTTGGGTTTCTCACCAGAAGATACCAGAGGGGCTATCCCAGACATGTCTTCAGGTAGGACTTGCATTTCATGGCTGGACGATGGTTCAGAGGGGTTAATGCTACTTACATCGGTCATATCATCACCAGCTTTCACTTCTCCAGAGGACACGTCTTCAGAAGTCACTGCAGATGCATCAAATTTCTCTATACTGCGCTTCAGTGACTTGTCAGGATGTTGACTCCTACTTCCATCTGTCAAGTCCTCCCGGGTTGTGGGAGCCATATCTCCTGTATGCCCATCTCGAGGAGTATGGCCACTGCTTGCTGTAGCTCCCCTTAGTACCTTGGTGTCAGTATGTCCTTTGGTCTGGTCCTGTTCTTGAGAGGTCCCATCTCTAGTAGAGAGCCGCTGATTTTCGGCGTGTTCGTCGACATATTCAGCATCGATCTGTGTATCTGCTGTATATGGTAGATAGTAGAATAAATTGGTCTCTAAAAACATTACTAATTGCGCTTTTCATGATTATGTAGAACTTATCAGAGTGAATTTCAATTTTCTAACACGGTTAATTTAAATTCATGATGCAGTATAAAGGCCGGATTGTTCTTTGCAGAGAATGTTTTACAAATATTAAGCATATTTTTTCGTGTGCACAACTATTATTGAGAAATAGTGAAACGGAAAAAAGCACATAATCTTTTTTCTCTTCACTACGTCAACTTACCGTCTTATTCATTAAAATAAAATTGTCAACCGGAATTTTTTTTCTTCTTCGTTTTTTCAACATTAAATCGTCAACAAATTATCGGTATTTTGAGTGTGGAAAATAGATTTAAATTAAAAAATACTATCTCTGAAACTAAACACATGGGATTTTTGCTGAGCAAATATGCCAGTAAATTTCATGTTGCCAAAGTATTGATTTTGGTCTTTCTTCCGAGAATATCATACATTACCTTCCCTGAGAAACTGTTCTGCAAGGTTGACTAACTTGGCAGCTTGCAGTGCCTTCCTGAGCTCTATCCGTTCATCTTCCCTGGACACACCTCTTCTCCATTGGTTCAACATATGACGAGTTCCATCACTGGTAACACGGTTGAACCAGGAAGCTGTAATGAATGGAGATCCCGTCCAAGAGGCCCCTTTGAAGTCATCCGTGGCACCGCGCGTCTTTTGTTTCCCCTACCGTAATCCCCTTAATCCCCCTCCGAAACCGTACGGCTCCCTAGTAGCACTAAGTCCTCCTTTTCCACACACAGCCCAGCCCAGCGAGCACGGCGGCTTTTGCTTTGCCGGCCCGTACTTTTGGTGAATAGTGGTGCTAACTTGACAACTTCTAGCCCTAAATCAATGAATGCGCAAACATATAACACAAATTCATTTAGTTCTTTAGGAAGATAAACCTTTGGACTACCTTTCTAGCTATGTAAACATTTCGGAAATTTTCGGAAAATGTCAATAATTAGATGAGAAAATCATGATGATGAAAATATTTCATTCGCTCTAACTCATGATTTCCTTGGTCGATTTCGCTGGTTAAAATGGCCATGTCTTCAGTAGAGCTATCCGAGAACGGAAAACGCATTTGATGACTAATAGAAAGTTGCATTGGTCATATGTTGTGAATTCTGCATTTTATATGTTATAGCTAAATACATCTTCCCTGAACATGACTTAATTTGTCGGTGCCACGCATGGCTTCAAAGCCCGATGCTTGCATATTTTTGCAAAAGAGTGAATAGAGAACTTAGGGAAGCAGATGGCGTTGCGTAACATTTCGTACTATTTGGAATGCCAGAGAGGGACTGTGCATTGATATGGACAGCTGTTGATGAAAATGATGGCTGGAGAGGGTTACATTTCTTTTTGTTAAGCCAGGTTAATCTTGAATAATTTTCCCTCAGAAAATTCTTTCGAGACGGTATCTCCATTCATTACAGCTTCCTGGTTGAACCTCATATTGGTCATGTGTGCTCTCTGTATATCACCCTGTAGGATTCCCAGTTGACCACCGAGGCTGTCAATCTTGTCTTCATCGTAAAGTTCGACAGCTATCTTCTTTAAAATATCTGCAAACTCATCATCTGGGGGCTCCTCTCTAGGATAGGATGGTACACGGTAATAAAGAATATAATTAAAAACATGGGGGGTCAAAGAACATAGGTATGATGTATCATGTTAAATATTAATCAAAAATCTTTACTTAAGTGAATTAAAAAAAACGATAGAAAAGTAGTTCTTCCAATGATAAGACCATACAGTGTACATGGACGCCGTTGTGTAAAGACGTGTTTTCTGACAGCTCCGGGCTGGTGCCAACTAATTTCACACTTTTCTACATACAACTGATACATAAGCGGGTTAATTACGTCAATCTACATTGTGATCATATACTTGTATGAATTGGACATCATTTCGTGCTCATTTTAATGAGATTTAGCTGTATTTTCGAATGACTTGAATCGACCTACAATTACCACCATGCCGCGTGACACCAGAGCTACTACACAGCAGTATGGATCAGCCCAAACCACCCCCTCCGACCAGCCCACTCTCGGTGAGCTTAAGGAGGACGTTATGAGACTCTCGGACGTACTTTGCAAGAAAATCGACGGTCTTCGTGACGAAACGAACGCCATGCACCGAAAAATTTCGGATATTGAAACATCTCTTCAAGACACAAGTGATCGTGCTCTGAACATTGAAAAAAACGCAATTCCGAAGCTTCGTAATGAGCATAAAGCCGACATAGCAACCTTAGAAAAGAAATTGCTCATGATGGAAATTTACCAGCGGAAGGCAAACCTCCTGTTTTACGGGATAATGCAAAGTAAAGAGGAAAACGTTTATGAAAAACTGAAAAATGTCTTCATCGATTTGGGTACATCAAGGGAAGAGGCTGCAAGGATCATAATTGTCAACGCCCATCGACTCCCACGGAAATCACGAGACACAGACAGAGCAGCGGCAGGCGACCAGGGACCCGACCCCATTATCGCAAAATTCGCCATCATGCGAGACCGCCAGCGCATCCTCGAAGCTTACGACAACCAATCACGCAACAAGAACGCGGCCGCCGATCGCGTGACAAGTCGCGGCGCCACCGCCGGAACCCGCAGCAGCATCTCCGTGAGGACCGACCTGCCGCCTACCATGAAATTTCGCCGCGGAAAATTAGCAAACACCGCCTACAATCTTCGCAAAGAAAGAAACCTATCGACGAAGATCTTCGTCAAAGGAACGGATGTCATTCTCCAGTTCAAGGAAAAAAACGCCAAAGATTGGAAAACCTACACCGACTAGCGCATAGACATGGACATCGTATATTATGATTGACGAAATATTTCCGGAACTACAGACGATATGCAAGAGAACGGATACAAAAGTAAGAAAAAGACTACGATTTTATTTCTAATATAACACTGTAAATTATCATTTCAGTAATAATGCAGAACCAAGCTCATAACATTGTCATTACCTAATATCAAATTACTGTTTGGATTGACCCAGATATTTTTAGTAATTTGAATCAGTGACTTTCATGCTTTCCAAAAACGGAATATTGAGATGTTATATATTTGAAACTCGATTAAACTCAAAATAAATGACAAAGTTGGAAAAGGGATCAAAATCAAACCTTATTATGTCATCGAAACGTTATTCTTTCATTATTTGAACTGTGGACTAAGGACTAGGAGGAGAAAAGGGGAAGATGGTAAAATTTGAATTGATTTTCTGTGTGTGTGTTTTTTTTTTTTTTTTCATTCTCTGTCAAAAGAAAAATGGAAAGAGGAAGCGCTGTTAAGAATGGAAACGTACCATTTAACTTAAATTTTGTTATTTCGATTTTATTATCGTACATTACATCTAGTCGAATATTTAACATTATCTAGTTAATACATACACAAAAATGCTTGAATAAGCATTATGGCGATGTAAATGCCCAATTTGGTATGCATTCTTAAATTGTGTTTTAGGCCATTGTTACTTTCGTGCCTCCGACCTAGTGCCCGGTTAAGTTGATTATGCAATGCGGGGAAATTTGTTGGTGTAGCATTGAAAATTTTGCAAATGAGACTGCCCAAAGCAAATCGGTAGTGACTGTTTCATTGTAGTTGTATTATTATACATTACATACTCTCGACTTTTTAACATTTTTTGGCCTGCATGGCTGATTTTGTTTTTGCCAATACATACACAAAAATGCTTGAATAAGCATTATGGAGATGTAAATGCCCTTTTTGTTGTGCATTCTTAAATTGTGCTTTTGACCATTGTTACTTTCGTGCCTCAGACCTAGTGCCCGGTTGAGTTGATTACGTAATGTGGGGTATTTTTTGGTGTAGCATTGAAATTGAAAACAATGCAAATGAGACTGCTCAAAACAAATCGGTAGTGACTGTTTCGTTATAGTTTAATTATTATACATTACATACACTCGACTTTTTAACATTTTCTTGGCCTGCATGGCTGGTTTTGTTTTGTCAATACATACACAAAAATGCTTGAATAAGCATTATGGCGATGTAAATGCCCTATTTGGTATGCATTCTTAAATTGTGTTTTAGGCCATTGTTACTTTCGTGCCTCCGACCTAGGTGTAGCATTGAAAACAATGCAAATGAGACTGCCCAAAACAAATCGGTAGTGACTGTTTCGTTGTAGTTTAATTATTATACATTACATACACTCGACTTTTTAACATTTTCTTGGCCTGCATGGCTGGTTTTGTTTTGTCAATACATACACAAAAATGCTTGAATAAGCATTATGGCGATGTAAATGCCCTATTTGGTATGCATTCTTAAATTGTGTTTTAGGCCATTGTTATTTTCATGCCTCCGACCTAGTGTCTGGTTAAGTTGATTATGTAATGCGGGGAAATTTTTTGGTGTATATAGCATTGAAAACTTTGCAAATGAGACTGCCCAAAGCAAATCGGTAGTGACTGTTTCATTGTAGTTTAATTATTATACATTACATACACTCGACTTTTTAACATTTTTTGGCCTGCATGGCTGATTTTGTTTTTGCCAATACATACACAAAAATGCTTGAATAAGCATTATGGAGATGTAAATGCCCTTTTTGGTGTGCATTCTTAAATTGTGCTTTTGACCATTGTTACTTTCGTGCCTCCGATCTAGTGCCCGGTTGAGTTGATTACGTAATGTGGGGTATTTTTTGTGCCCGGTTGAGTTGATTACGTAATGTGGGGTATTTTTTGGTGTAGCATTGAAAACAATGCAAATGAGACTGCTCAAAACAAATCGGTATTGACTGTTTCGTTATAGTTTAATTATTATACATTACATACACTCGACTTTTTAACATTTTCTTGGCCTGCATGGCTGGTTTTGTTTTGTCAATACATACACAAAAATGCTTGAATAAGCATTATGGCGATGTAAATGCCCTATTTGGTATGCATTCTTAAATTGTGCTTTAGGCCATTGTTACTTTCGTGCCTCCGACCTAGTGCCCGGTTAAGTTGATTGTGTAATGCGGGGAAATTTTTTGGTGTAGCATTGAAAACTTTGCAAATGAGACTGCCCAAAGCAAATCGGTAGTGACTGTTTCATTGTAGTTTAATTATTATACATTACATACACTCGACTTTTTAACATTTTTTGGCCTGCATGGCTGATTTTGTTTTTGCCAATACATACACAAAAATGCTTGAATAAGCATTATGGGGGATGTAAATGCCCTTTTTGGTGTGCATTCTTAAATTGTGCTTTTGACCATTGTTACTTTCGTGCCTCCGACCTAGTGCCCGGTTGAGTTGATTACGTAATGTGGGGTATTTTTTGGTGTAGCATTGAAAACTATGCAAATGAGACTGCCCAAAACAAATCGGTAGTGACTGTTTCGTTGTAGTTTAATTATTATACATTACATACACTCGACTTTTTAACATTTTCTTGGCCTGCATGGTTTTGTTTTGTCAATACATACACAAAAATGCTTGAATAAGTATTATGGCGATGTAAATGCCCTATTTGGTGTGCATTCTTAAATTGTGTTTTAGGCCATTGTTACTTTCGTGCCTCCGACCTAGTGCCCGGTTAAGTTGATTTTGTAATGCGGGGTAATTTTTTGGTGTAGCATTGAAAACTTTGCAAATGAGACTGCCCAAAGCATATCGGTAGTGACTGTTTCATTGTAGTTTAATTATTATACATTACATACACTCGACTTTTTAACATTTTTTGGCCTGCATGGCTGATTTAGTTTTTGCCAATACATACACAAAAATGCTTGAATAAGCATTATGGCGATGTAAGTGCCCTATTTGGTATGCATTCTTAAATTGTGCATTTGACCATTGTTACTTTCATGCCTCCGACCTTGTGCCCGGTTAAGTTGATTATGTAATGCAGGCTTATTTTTTGGTGTAGCATTGAAAACTATGCAAATGAGACTGCCCAAAACAAATCGGTGGTGACTGTTTCATTGTAGTTTAATTATTATACATTACATACACTCGACTTTTTAACATTTTTTGGCCTGCATGGCTGATTTTGTTTTTGCCAATACATACACAAAAATGCTTGAATAAGCATTATGGAGATGTAAATGCCCTTTTCGGTATGCATTCTTAAATTGTGCTTTTGACCATTGTTACTTTCGTGCCTCCGACCTAGTGCCCGGTTAAGTTGATTATGTAATGCGGGGTATTTTTTTGGTGTAGCATTGAAAATTTTGCAAATGAGACTGCCCAAAGCAAATCGGTAGTGACTGTTTTATTGTAGTTTAATTATTATACATTACATACACTCGACTTTTTAACATATTTTGGCCTGCATGGCTGGTTTTGTTTTGTCAATACATACACAAAAATGCTTGAATAAGCATTATGGCGATGTCAATGTCCCATTTGGTCTGTATTCTTAAAGTGTGTCTTTGGCCATTGCTACCTTCGTGCCTCCGACCTAGTGCCCGGTTGAGTTAATTATGAAATGCGGGATAATTTTTGTAGCATTGAGTAATTTTGCAAATGAGACTGCCCAAAACAAATCGTTAGTGACTGTTTCATTGTAGTTTAATTATTATACATTACATATATCGACTTTTAACTTGAATGCCTGGCCGAGTTTCGACTGATTTTTATTTGTTACTATTGGGCAATTTTGGCCATCAATACCATGCTCGGTGTTCATTATATCATTGTCGATTTCACGAAACTAGTGTACTATCGCTTGTTTTTTGTTGATGGTTTTTCTTGTTTTAAACTTAGTGCGTGGCGACCATGTCTGTGGGCGTGGCCCGCGGTTCACGGTTAGATGATCAGCGACCCTCACCCGCTGGACTGGTTGCCATGCCGGTTGTCAGGGAGGGACCAACGAGTAGCGTTTGCGCTGCTCTGGCGTTTCGTTGCCTGGTCTGGTGGCTGGCGTATCGTTGGTATTTCGCGCTCCATGATGACGTGATTTAATGTTATCATGTGGCGCGGTCTCTCCGCGGTATGCTGGTTCGCCGGTGTCTGGCGGTGTTTCGTCGGTGTGACGTGGATCGGCATGATATATGTTAATTCATTTTATTTCAACTTAACTATTGCTTATTTGTATTACTAATGCTAAAGCCAAGGTATTATCATACCCCCTTGTAAATCCCTATTCTCATGTCAATCATAAGCCAGTCCTTAATGCTGAACGTTGTTTCTTTCTCACCCCCTTAGGTATAGCACATAGGCTTACCCACCTTTCTCTGTAACTTAAAGGTAGTACGTTTCGAAAACAATTCATCACTGTAAATTTAAACGATAACAATACTAAAAAAAAAAAAAAAATAATAATAAAACTTTCTTAAATTACAAATTTCTAAGTTTTTTTTTTATTTTTAATTAATGACCACGTTTGAACGCTGTCACCGGCCCCGAGTCTGTCTGATAGTCACGCACAAGTGAACATCATGTACACCCCCCTGATTTTGTTGGTTTTTGCCGACACCCATTATAAATGCACTTCCACTCTTACACGCACATGCACGCACCAAACACATAGTATTAATTTATACTGGTCGCAATACCACATTTGTAATCTTAATGGCTTTAAATGATATTCTGAATGATCAAGTTTATACACCCCAGAGTAAATATTATACTACTAGTGAATTTAATTCAAATTTTAATTCAACGGGACCCAATAATAACCTTCACTGTTTTAGTTTATTAAACATCAATATTCGAAGCTTACAAAAGAATTTCGATAATTTTGAAGAATTTTTATCTATCCTAAACACATTTTCATTTTCTTTGATAGGACTTACCGAAACCTGGTTACACTCAACTTCTCCTCCAATATTCAACATTGAGAATTATGAATTTATTCATTCAGACCGTAAAAACGGAAAGGGGGGAGGTGTCGCTTTTTATTCTCGTAATGATGTACAATTTAAAATAAGACATGATATTCAACTGGAAGGAATAGAAACATTATTTTTAGAAATTATTGATGATAAACATAAGAATAGAATCGTTGGGGTAATGTACAGACCACCTAACAATGTAGCCGACACATTTTTTGATGAATTAGAATCATGCCTTGAATTTATTTCTAGAGAAAATAAAGATGTATATATTATGGGAGACTTTAATATCGATATATCCTTACCTTTTACCGTTCTTGGCCAACACTTCACTAATTTATTATCTTCATTTTTTTTTAAACCTCTCATTAATAAACCAACTAGGATTACAAACTTAACACATACTATAATTGATAATATTTTCTCAAACGTATTAGATAATAAACAGAATGGAATAATATATTATGATATTTCAGACCATTTACCAATATTTACGATAGGTCCTAATGATAAACACCTACAAATTCCCAATAAAGAACATACAACACGACGTAAAGAAACCAAACGTAATATTGAATCCTTAAAAATAGACTTGAGTCAAGAAGATTGGTATGATATTTATTTTGAAAGAGATGTGAACAGTTCATATGAAAAATTTATAAACAAACTTCTTTGTCATTATAATAAAAATGTGCCCCTCTCAAGAATTAAGTCAAATAAAAAGAAAAATAAACGACCATGGATTACTCAAGGTATACTTAAATCAATATCTACCCGAATTCGTTTATATAAAATCTCACTTCGATCACCTACAAATGAAAATCAAAATAAATATAAAAAGTACCGTAATAAATTGACTTCAATTATTCGTTTATCACGCAAATTATACTATGGTAATAAAATTGAAAATAATAAAGATAATAATCAATCATTATGGCAAACAGTTAATGACATTTTGGGGAAGAAAAAGGATACTCCAAATAATATTGAATTTAATGATAATGGGCATCACATAGACCAAAATGATGTTGCTGAGGCATTCAATAAATACTTTACTAATATTGGACCGGATTTAGCTTCCAAAATAATCAATGAAAAGAATGATTTTTTGAAATACTTAAATAATAACGTTAATCAATCCTTATTTTTTAATCCAACAAATATTCAAGAGATTTTAGAAATGGTTCGTTCATTAAAAAGCAGTAAATCTAGTGGCTACGATGAGCTAAGTGTATCTTTATTAAAACAAATAATTCACTTCATAGCTTCCCCGTTATCACATATCTTTAATTTATCTCTTTCCCAAGGGGTTTTTCCCGACCAACTAAAAGTTGCAAAAATAATTCCGATATATAAAAAGGATGATCACTCTAAAGTTTCAAACTACCGACCAATTTCTTTACTACCAAGCATTTCAAAGATATTAGAGAAAATAGTATATAAACGATTATATTCTTTCTTAGATATCAATAACTTTTTAATTCCTAATCAATATGGATTTAGAAAGAACCACTCTACTGATTATGCTATTCTACAATTATGTGACAAAATAACTGATTCCCTTTCTAAAAAAGAACACACTGTAGGTGTTTTTATGGACTTATCGAAAGCATTCGATACCATGGACCATCGTATATTAATACATAAATTAAAAGCATATGGAGTTAGAGGGATTGTACTTTCTTGGTTTGAAGACTATTTGCGTAATAGACATCAATATGTTATGTTTAAATCTACAACATCTAATATTTCCACCATAGAATGCGGAGTACCACAAGGCTCCATATTAGGTCCCCTACTGTTTTTAGTATATATGAATGATATTGTTAATGCATCACCACTCCTAACATATGTTCTGTTCGCAGACGATACCAACGTATTTTATTCGCATAAAGACTTAAACATTCTCATTACAACCCTCAATTTAGAACTAAATAAATTATCATCTTGGTTCAAATCCAATAAACTCTCTTTAAATATTAATAAGACTAATTGTATTTATTTCAAAAACATACACTCTAAACATGTACTTCATTATGATATTTTTATAGATAACATGCCCATAATTGAAAAAGAAGTTACAAAATTCTTAGGTGTAATGATTGATTCAAACCTAACTTGGAATAGTCATATTAACAACATTTGCATGCTAGTCTCGAGAAGCATAGGCATTTTATATAAATTAAAATATTATCTATCACAAAAGTCACTATTTATGCTTTACAATTCCTTCATTTTGTCATACATATCTTATTGTAACATAGTTTGGGGCAATAGTAGTAAGATGAAAATTATGTTAATATATCGTCTCCAAAAGAAAGCACTTCGTCTTTGTACACATTCACATTATTTAGCCCATACTGATCCAATATTTTGTAAACTAAAAACATTAAAAATCGCTGACATTCACAGTTTTCAAACTGCAATCTTTATGTATAAATGTTGGATAAATACTATACCTTTGGCATTTCGAAATATTTTTGTTTACAATAGTGATATACATTCTTATCCCACACGACACTCATCCGATTTCCACTTAACAAACCCCAAAATTATTATGGCCTATAAATCGATAAGACATCATGGTCCAGACATTTGGAATGCTTTACCTGACAATATTAAACACTCTGCAACTCTTTATTCATTCAAAGCATCGATGAAAAAATATTTAATATCTACATATTCAAAAACATCATAAGGGTCTCAGAGGTTTTGATTGTTTACTTAAATTAATTTTAGATGACCAGTTCATTAACAATACGAATCGAACACTTACTTCACCTGCACACACCCACTTGCACACACTTGCACATTTTTCTTCTTTTTTCTTTTTTCTTAATTTCTTTCCACTTTTTATTCAGATATTTTCTGAACAAAATCTTTATATGTGACTCTCTATTCCCCTAACAACAGCGCCATGTACCCCCCCCCCCCCCCCTTCCCGGCTGCTATCGCCTCAAGCTTCTTAGCTTATGATAGTTGGCCTCTGCATTTATCTTGATTATTTTTACTTACCTCCATACTTTCAAGCTTTCAATTATGTACTTTTTTTTTAAATATTTTATTTTGTGTGTATTAAGTTGTCACTCTTGATGTAAATCAATTATATTATATACTATTATTGTTATTTGAATGTTTTGTATTTGATTTATCAATAAATGCAGAAACATCTGCTAAAAAAAAAAAAAAATACTCAACACGCTCAAATTAGTAATGGAAATTCATTAAAGGTATTCACGTTTAACCTAAATTAACCACCACAGAATGGAATGCAGCTAAGATTTTTTTTTTTTTTTTTTTTTTCGTTTCAGTGGCTAATGAACTTTAATCTTCGCTTCACTTCTACTTGCACATTAATACCTAAACAAATAAATAAACAATTAAAAAAAAAAAAAAAATGAATTTTATGAATTCGATTTTGAATGTAAGTGCCGCCGTTTATTTAGAACCGTTATTGACAGTCTAGCACCACTCATTTTACACCCCTAAAAAGGTGAATGAGGCAGTATATTTCGTAGTAATGTCACTATAATGCATTCATTGTCATGTTAGGAGTAAAGTTATTTCATCTCACCCTGCTTGTGATGCATCAATCCTTCCCATTCCTCCGGTTGAATTATCCTCAGATGATGATGTGCCTGTCATGAAAGAATGAAGTCAGTTTGAATAAGAAAACAAAACTATAAGAGAAAACATGTGTAATGATCTTTAGCTTTCACCCAATCTCTATTTTTGAAAAAGAAGAAATTCTCAAGTGTAATAATTCACAAGTATTACATTGCTCGAGTTTCCCTGGATAATGTAATCGAATTGCGTTATTTTTTGTTCAAACAACAATAAAAGTATATGTAATATCAAGTTAGTTTTTTAGAACATTTTGGGCTTACTTTTTTAATATTTCCAAAGCAGCAAAACGGGGTGATGAGCTCCACATAATGAGTATTTCAAAAAGTAGCAACAAATGGGATGGAAGTTATATAGTATAATGTTAAAACGAAATAGAGTTGAAAAGGAAAGTGATATTGGAAAATAAAATCTTACCACCCTGAGCCTGTTTTCCAGAATTCATCCAAGGAATAAAACTCCATTGAGGTGTCTCTGCTTTCTTCTTCTGCTTTGCTGATCGCATCTCACTTTCTAGTTGAATTTTGGTTCTCAGCTTCCAGGTCTCTCGCTCAAGTTGTTCTACTGACCGTTTTTCCTTTTCAAATCGCTCTTTGTCTTCCTTTCTTTCGTTCTTTAATTCCTCCACTTGCTGTCTAAGAGTCGTCTCATTTCGTTCTTTCTTTTCTAGCATTTCTGTCAAAGTGTCTACACGCCTTTTCTTAGACTCGATTTCTTTCGTCATTTCTGCCGCCAGTGAGCGCTTCTCCTGTTCACCTCTTGCTCTGTCGTCCTCTCCTTCTTTCTTTAATTCCTCAAAATCCTGTCTTAGAGTCGTCTCATTTCGCTCTTTCTCTCGTACAATTTCTGTCAAACTGTCTACACGATGTTGCTTAATCTCGATTTCTTTCGTCATTTCTGCCGCCAGTGAGCGCTTCTCCTGTTCACCTCTTGTTCTGTCTTTCTCTCCTTCTTTCTTTAATTCCTCAAAATCCTGTCTTAGAGTCGTCTCATTTCGCTCTTTCTCATCTAACAATTCTGTCAAACTGTCTACATGATGTTGTTTAGACTCGAGTTTCTTCGTCATTTCAGCTGCTAGTGAGCGCTTCTCTTTTTTAGCTCTTGCTCTTTCGTCGTCCTTTTCGGTCTGTAGTGGCTCAACCTCACGTCTTGCCAGGTTTTTTTCCTTCAGTTCATTTGTTGCTAACGCTCTGTCACCTTCTTGAAGGCATCCATGTATGAAGTCAAGCCACGGCAGCTGATCTTCATCTGAGAGAATGTGATCATCCAGATATACTTCGTATATATCAGTGATCCCGAGATGACTTAAATCAGTTTTCACTTTGTCGATGGTTTCACGGCTATAGTTAGAAAGTGCGGCACAGAGAGGGACGCGACCTATCAATTCGAAACATATTCAATGAGTTAATTAAAAATTACATCTAGAATCCTGATGATGTTATAACTTCTATTGATTACACATACATCGCCTTATCTCCTTGGGGTAGGGATGTACTTGACACAAATGAATGGAGAGAATCTGCAATGCTTCATTCATCTCTGTTTGTGTTTTTTCAATATTTCTCATTAACTTCGTTGAGTGGCATTGTTATGAATATATACCGCCATATTTGAATTGTGAATAGACTGGGGGAAATATGATGAGAGAAGTAGACGAGAGACGAAAGAGGAGTCGGAGTGAGGATTGAACCTGGAGAGTCAGGAGATATGCATTTACAACTGGGAGAATGGAAATTAAATTTAGCATTCATGGTAGGCAAATGTGTTGGGATAATTAATCAGGATAATATACAGATAATAAACATCAGTGAGGGCATTAGTAATAATTTCCCACATAAGGTACCTTTATAACAGTTTAACACGCCCGAGGCGATAGCCGAGGGTGTTTGGACTGTTTCGAAGGTACCGAGTGTAAGTAATTTGTTACTAATGCCCGAACAAAATCTTGTGTATTATTTGTTTCATAAAGTGATGTTTTATAACATGATTTTACTGATGACCGGTCATTAGTAAAATTACGTGTTAGGCAAAATAAATGCCTGGTCACGTTTACGCTCTCAACCACTCATTTGATTATGATCCGCTTCATCATCTTTAATGACATTGTTTATGATATCGTTTAATAACAACAACTGCGACCGACAACAATAAAATGGAACATGATGGGAAATTTTAAGATCGGTCGTCAGTGTAAAAACCTGTGATAATGTTAAAAAGATAATTATGATATAAATAAATGTAGTAAAAAGCACGTTGTGTTCGATTTATATAATACGGGGTATTTGGTGTGAGCATTGTAATTCTTATGTTTAGCTGTAATCACCCCATGCCTCACAATTGAAAAAAAATTGTTATCCTTCAAGGTACTATGTCCCTTTTGCAGCCAACATTAAATTCTGTAGAACTTTGCAGGAATTATGAATATGCCATGTATGTCCTATATGTGAAATTTAAAAGTTAGCAGAGTCCTAATATTCAAATAATGAAGGAAACTCGTTTACTTGCTAGACTTCACTGGCAGACACTATTGAGTGACTGGCTGGCTTTTATTTTTCTTCTTTGGTTAAAAAAAATAAATAAATAATAATATGGTTATTTATATAGCGCCGGTATCCGTCAGGTTCTGACGCTCATGGCGCTTTACACATATAAAATGAGCTGTAAAGGGTATATGAGCATTTGTGAACATCAATAACCCATTTCTTTTAATGGCCAAAATTAAACTGATTGAATCTTTGCGCAGCATAAAACGAACGACCATTCGGTACAATGGTCTGAAAATCAGACTATTACTTACTGGCTGTATAGCGCTCTTAAGTCGACTCGACAAGTAATAGTCGTTATTTTCCCACTTAAAGACATTTTCAAGCCCCCCCCCCCCTCCCCCCTTTTTTTTAGGGAACTTCTAAATTAGTATTTACTTTCAAATGACGTTGGAATTAAACCTTTTATTTTTTTTTGGCCTGCAAATGGGACATATTACTTGTAATGCATACTAAGCACTAAATGATATATTTTGGGATGGACAAATAGATTGGTGGAAAAAACCACTGAACATATGTTTTATCCAAATATAACGTCCTAATTGTTTCATCGTGCTCATGTTTAAATCGTTGGCTTTGGGTTGTCCTTAAGTTTCATTCATAGGTCCATGGTTAGAGTAATAAAGTCGACCATGTCAACACGGGGGCGGGGGTAGATGTTTTGTGGGATTGTAAGATAATACACACCATGCATGTTTCAAATAAATTACAAACCGAGGACATGATATGATATGTGCATATACACAGAATATAATAGAAACATGAAACTTGTCCAAACAATTCGCTGGATTTGATGATTATGAATGGAACATACATGAGGAAATATTGTAATCCCACTTGTCTTTTATATATTAGGCCTACACACACGAAGTGGTATAAGTATCAATATGCACTTCATGAAAGAAGGAAAAGGCATTTAAATGACAAACTGAACGGAGGAAATGGAGTGTTAGAGTCCACGATATCGACTTGATCGGAATTAACGATGTGGAATTAAGTTCTTGTTAATATGGAATAATGGATAATATAGAAAACTAAGATGAGTACTTGATATCAAGGTCATATTGCTTGTTGAAATGTGCATATCATATAAAATGATTACTGGTTGTACCTCGATTGTTTCATCCGTGTCCTAGTCATAACTGATGAAAAATCATTATGTAGCAGGTTTCATTATCGTTAGATACAAGTCATGTAGCTACACATTTGATATCAGTGCAAATGACTCAATCATTATATGCAGACAACATGTACCTACCTTCATATTCAAAAGTATCATGCGTAAAAGTAAACTGGCTCGTAATATTGTTCATGTATTCATCTCGTCATTTGTCCATTATGTTATCAATACAGTGGTGTATATCACCACACTGTGGTGGATATGGTGTGCATCAACAGTGTAATTGTTTATTAATCCACAATTGTTTAACGATACAACTTCATATGTCTTCAGGATATTGTTCTACCTACCAATAAGGATTAGGGCAAACTCACCTGTTTCCTCCTTTATCACCTTGATCCATTGTGGGGTAACTTTAGGCCCACTCACAAGCCTACTCACAATATCATACGGGCTGAAGATAGAAATGAGAAAATGCACCGATTCAGAATCATTATTAATCACGTGATGATGATTATAGGGTTAATCATAACAAGGTGCTTACAATTTGATTCTGCATCCCCCGCTTCACAAAAAGGCCGCCTTCATTTGTTATACGCTACAACGATTATAATAAGCATCTTAGTACTACGACATGCACATTTTCTGCAAAGCTAAATTGAAATTTTCTCGCCCAGTCGCTCCTCTCATTCAAAATATGTTAGAAGATGCAGTGTTTCTTAGTGCTTTCACATTTTTGTCTATAATAGCTAGCACTGGAAGCAAGAGGGTAGATGCTTATATGTATCAATATATTTCTTTGTATTACACGTTTGGAGAAATAAAACAATTATTTGTTTAAGTGTGCGTGCGTGCGTGCGTGTGTGTACTTAGGTGTTGTTGTTTTTTACATACGTGTATCAATCAGATAAGATTATTTACGTCTCGGACCGACTATTAATGTCACCATCCAAAAGACGTGACTCAGTTTCGAACCTGGGTCCGATTAGAATCAGCTTGTAGGTGAAGACAGAGAGCTCATCGTGGACCTTATCCCTACACCGACACACGTATGACACATGTTAGGAGTATCTTAATAACTTCCTTTTACTAGACTCCCGTAACCAAGAGGTCATACGTAAATGTGAAAGGGAAACGTGAACATTATTAGCAAGGTGCTATGAAAAAGTTCAGAGAAGCATAGCCTATGGTGAAAATTTGGGGAAACGGCCCGATACTTCCCCTCCGATGAAGATAACTAGCAATAAACTTGTACTTGAAGTAATTGTTTGAATTCTGTTAGAAATTGTTATCATAATCAGTGTTTCAGTCCTCATTGATAAATTGATTAATTCTTAATGATTATTTCTTATTATATGCGCGTTTACGGCATTTTGATCAAAGTGCTAAAACCAGGCTCAGTGTTTTACTTGTGTAAATTATTTGTTTTTGAGATATGCGATGAAATTGTTTTTATTTGATTTGAGTCCAATATATATGGCCCATGTGAATATGGAGAGCGAAAAGATAATACTCACTCAACTAAGAGCACCACACATCCAACCTTCCCAGCAAAGTCTTGTATTACATCTTTCCTAGGTGCTACACGTTGGAATAAGTCTACAACTGGTAGGGTGGAAAGAGAGAAAGTGTTTGATACATTGTGCATGATGAATCTGTTGGATACAATGAACATGATATTTCAGCCTATATGCAGACATAGAGAGAGAGAACAAAATAAATAAGCTTGTAGTTTTATGAATTACATGCAATATTCCAGAATAGCACAAATTAATGAATTGTTTGTGGAAATATGTTTAAGGTAACCACACAATATATTATTTTGTGATAATAGAAACAGTGAACATAATGCCTTTCATGAAGAGAATCGTACATGGGTTTGAAAGCCGTGGCATTATACTAATGAGGGAGCCAAAAGTATGATGAATCAATGATTTTATGTAGGTCTATAAATATGCCATGTGATAATTGTTAAGAATTTCAGTGGGCAGTAATGGTACAATTCCAAAACCAGAAAAAGAAGCACCATAACAACAACAAGAACAAAATAAGGATGTTTGAAAAGCACGAGACATCACTCCCTATAATGCAATCGTGCATCAACACTGTTTGAGCTTCATAATTGAAAATATATTTTATAAATGCTTGTAAGGGCCCATTATTTTTTATCCCAATATGCTTTGAGATCGAAAAAAAGGTTAATAATATGAATATTTGCAGTTCCTTTTTAATATTCCCAATGTGGTGATCTGACGATTGAGCATGTTCAAAAACCTGTTTCTATACTGTAATAGACACGTGTATGCCCATGCATAATACCCCGCCGGTAGTTTCCAAACTAATTACATCAGACAGGTCAAGAATATGGTCACAGTGAAACATACACACCATGTAATTAATAATTTTTTCGATGATAGATGTCATGTTAAATTAATCAACGGCTCACACATATTCGTTCGTTTTTAGTTTATTCCCTTCTTTGAAATATGAATATGTTATATATTACGCTCTATGTTTTGTATGTGCCATGTATTGTTTACTGTTAAAACATTGACTTTATAAAAGAACACAAGTTTCACATACCCCCCCCCCCCTTCAGACGATAGGGGTGAGATGGTGCCAATAGTCAATGGGTTATAGGCGTATGTCATGGTTCATACTCTCAATATACCGACAATTGAAATGTTAAGGACGAATGATATCTAATAAATATAATTATACAATTCAAGCAACTGAGTGTAGCTATGCCAATGATGAATAAGGTATGATTGTATCATCATACCAACGTAAAGGTAAAGCAAGCCCAATTTAGGATCATCGTGCAGTTTAGTGAAACCGCCATAATTGTTTACTACATACAAACACGGAGTTGGGTATAAATTTTATCATTCTTGGCACGTGGGCATAGGTGCTTTCTTGAGACAATGAAGAACAAAATAGGAAATAAGAATAAATTATTTCAAGAGCGTATATAAATTCTACAAAATGTTAGTTTATTTAGGGCAAAAAAAGCATTCCGTTGGTTTAGTAATACCAAACACATAATTTGCCCATACAATTCATTATTTTACCGAAAACATATCTTATGCTTTAATAGGAAATAGCTTTCATCCCATAGATGCAGGTTCAAGGTAGAGGCGTAGTTTCATTTGAATTACAACAAACACAAACAAAACGACATTGTATTTTTTTTAAATATACAAACCAGGGCGATGTGTTAAGATGAGAGATATAGATTCGGTGAGGTATTCCTCCAGATCCCAATTAAATGATTGACGTTTAGCAACAAGCTTTCTCGTCTCTACTTCTCCATAAAGAGCGAGTCTCAGGACATGGGCTATGCTGTACTCATTCGGGGTCGAATCAATAATACCCATGACAAGCTTATCAGGAAACACCACTCGTTCATCATCACAAGGTACAGCCTTGCCTGGTTTGTACGACAAGATTTCATGTCGTAATTTAGCCACTCTCGTCTTCAAATCCGCGTTTGAAGAAGCCATTTTGAATGACTACCTGCCTACGTTTGGTGTGGAACAGAACAGCCAAATGCAATTGATTTGATCAGTATATTCAGGCAATGCAAATGTTACTGTTTGATTTATGTTTTCTACAGACTCTAGAGGTTCCAAAGGGCACCACTTTCATGAATGGAATTCGGTTATATTACAAATAGTAATGCATGTGTATTTGTATTAATCGGAGCGAGGCTTAATTTTTAGTAAGGATAGGGTCAATAAACCATGGACTTTGTACTTCAGTGTTGTCCAAATTATTGCTATAGAAATTATGTGCATTAAAACCCCCATAAATCCTATAATTTAAAATATTTTATTTCATTACCCGTACCAGACATCTGAGTAGTGGTTTACAAACTCATATTGCACTTGTGTTTAATGTTAAAAGGGCTAAGCGGTCAATATTATGACTGTCAGGGTCGTGATATTATAGATATATTGACTGCTATGAGAGGCATCGCTGTCCATATAGGCTCAAGGAGACGTTACATCCTGATATGACCACTCGGCGCGCCGCCCCGAGAGCCACTATAAAAACAGCTATGTTTAGAGGAATCGGTATTTAAAATCGGGTTCACATAAGTTATCGAAACGTTCTATATAAGTTATACCTCTCTTTAGAAATCTAGCCATCTGATTGATCGAAATTGGAGTCTTGATTTTAGCCATTCCCGTATTAAAAGAAACGAACAATGCCAGGACCGGTTAATATTTCTTGAGTGAGATTCCCTCAAGATTCCGGGTACCGGGAAAATAGTAAAAATTCGCTGCGATCCCCATTGGTTTACGTGTTAAAACTTATTTTGTGCGAGCGCGGCTACCATACAGTGCTTTTTGTCTGCGATTCCTACATGATTGTAACATTCAATCATCTTTCAGGTAAGATTAACAGACAGTGTCTCAGATTTTCCGTGACTTTTTAACCAATCTTTACTCAAGAACAGGATAAGGTAAGAATTCTTTGTAGATTTTTGTGTCAATTCGGTATATAAAAGACATATCGACTGCTTTTATATTCGAGACCTGGCTGCTGGCTCTCGGAGACGTTGCATCCTCCCATTTTTGGGATATTTTTGTCAATTGTTTGTGTAAATTGTACTATTGTATGCGTTTGTTGAGCCCCCTCACATTGTGAAAAAAGTATGTTTAAGAGAAAAAGAAAGATAGATATGGTATCAAAAATGCTCATCTGACCGTAATCAAATGCCTTAAACCCCTGAGCTTCATGGGGCTCCGTCCCTTGATCCCCGCAGGGGCAAAGCTTCTGCACCCCACGCCGATTTGCTCTCCACTCGTTTTGCTCGCTACGCTCTACCATTCGTTAATAATCCACTTTGAAAAACGTTCCGCGGTGCCTGCATGTAAGATATAAGAGTGGTGGTGATGCAGATTTTTCTTCTGCTTCCGTTTTTGCTAAATGAAAACAAATGTTGTAAAGAATAGAATTATGAGATGAGAAGAAGAAAAAAAAATTCCCATATTTCCGATATTCCATATAGTATATGGAATAACGTAGCCTTGCTAATTTGCATTTGCCGTTATTAAAGGGCATTCAAAAAAGAATTGTCATTTCATTCAACTGGTTGTTTATTCAAGACATTTCGTTATTACCTCTTTTACTCCACCTCCGCCCCCCCTCTCTCTCTCTCTCTCTCTCTTAATCTTTTTACTTTCTTTCGCATATTCTAACTTTTTCTCGTGCACTCTCCTATGTTATATCTCTTTAAACTTGTCATTCTCTAATTGTATCACATAAATCACGGCCCCTCCCTTCCTCTCTTCCTTCTCTCCCTCTCTCTCTGCCCACACCCCTCTCTCACGTTTTCTCTTTTCTCTCCTTTCCCCCTCAATCAAGTCCCCTATTTCTATTCTCTTCCGTTTTGCGTATATTTCACAACTAATTTTACCCGACTCCACACAAAAGTGAATAATATTGAATTTTGTTTTATTTTAAAGTTTATTTGATATATTCATTTGTAGTTTATAATAATGGTGACATGAAATTTAACGTTTTGCCACACAGTGGTAGGAAAAACCATCAAACCCAACTAATGTTGAGAACAGGCACGTACGCAGTACTTTTTTCGAAGGGGGGGGGGGGGGGGTTAAAATTTGGCCAATCGATATTTCGTTCCGTTGGGGGGGGGGGGGGGTAAGGTCACCTTTTTTGGTCACCCTTAGGAAAAAAAAATTTAATAATTATTTTTATTAAACAGAAATTGAGGGGGGGGTTCAACCAAAACACAACAAAAAATGAGGGGCCCCCCCCCCCCCCCCCCCCCCCCCCCCCCCCCCTCCGCCCTGCGTACGCGCCTGGGTGAGAAGTAGCACATTCAGAACACCGTTTATTGTGTGAAAGGCCTGTTTGTAGACAGCCATGTTTCGAGTGGCAATACATGGTACTAATAGCATGTACAGGTAAATCTGATAACGCCCTCTTTAGGCAAATACATTACACTCTTCGTCTTCCTCTTCTTCCTCCTAGCTCCCTCTCCAGTTCGGCCTGCTTCTTCGTATGCGGCTCCCACTGCTCATCCTCATACTTTAGCTCCTCCTCCTCTACGTACTCTGTCTTCCTTATCAACCTCATCCTGCTTTTCTCCCCTCTTCCCCTCCTCCTTCCGTCCAGACTGTTCCTCCTCCTGCTGTTGCTCCAATCGATCTTTAATCTTTCTCCTCCCCTTTCTGCTCCTCAAATTACTCGCCCTCAAACTCCTGCTTTTACCCCTCCTCCTTGACAAACTCCTCTGCCTCATTCTGCTTCTCCTCCCTCTGCTCCTCCAACCCTTCTAACTTTCGCCCCTCCTCCTCTCCGAACTCCTCCTCATCCACCTACTCCACCTCATCCTGCTTCTCCTCTCCCTGCTCCTCCAACCCTTCTAACTTTAGTCCCTCCTCCTCTACGAACTCCTCCTCATCCACCTCCTTCACCTCATACGGCTTCTCCTCTCCCTGCTCCTCCAACCCTTTTAACTTTCGCCGCTCCTCCTCTACGAACTCCTCCTCATCCACCTCCTACCCCTCATCCTGCTTCTCCTCTCCCTGCTCCTCCAACCCTTCTAACTTTCGCCCCTCCTCCTCTACGAACTCCTCCTCATCCACCTTCTCCACCTCATCCTGCTTCTCCTCTCCTTGCTCCTCCAACCCTTCTATCTTCTGCCCCTCCTCCTCTACGAACTCCTCCTTATCCACCTCCTCCACCTCATCCTGCTTCTCCTCTCCCTGCTCCTCCAACCCTTCTATCTTCTGCCCCTCCTCCTCTACGAACTCCTCCTTATCCACCTCCTCCATATCATCCTGCTTCTCCTCTCCCTGCTCCTCCAACCCTTCTAAATGTCGCCCCTTCTCCGCTACGAAGTCCTCCTCATCCATCTCCTACCCCTCTCCCTGCTCCTCCAACCCTTCTATCTTCTGCCCCTCCTCCTCTACTAACTCCTCCTCATCCACCTCCTTCACCTCATCCGGCTTCTCCTCTCCCTGCTCCTCCAACCCTTCTAACTCCCGCCCCTCCTCCTCTACGAACTCCTCCTAATCCACCTCCTCCACCTCATCCTGCTTCTCCTGTCCCTGCTCCTCCAACCCTTTTAATTTTAGCCCCTTCTCCTCTACGAGCTCCTCCTCATCCACCACCTCCACCTCAACCTGCTTCTTCTCTCCCTGCTCCTCTAACCCTTTTACCTTTCGCCCCTCCTCCTCTACGAACTTCTCCTCATCCACATCCTCCACCTCATCCTGCTTCTCCTCTCCCTGCTTCTCAAATCCTTCTAACTTTCGCCGCTCCTCCTCTACGAACTCCTCCTCACCCACCTCTTCCACCTCATCCTGCTTCTCCTCCCCCTGCTCCTCCAACCCTTTTACCTTTCGCCCCTCCTCCTCTACGAACTCCTCCTCATCCACATCCTCCACCTCATCCTGCTTCTCCTCTCCCTGCTTCTCCAATCCTTCTAACTTTCGCCGCTCCTCCTCTACGAACTCCTCCTCACCCACCTCTTCCACCTCATCCTGCTTCTCCTCCCCCTGCTCCTCCAACCCTTCTAATTCCCGCCCCTCCTCCTCTACGGACTTCTCCTCATCCACCTACTCCACCTCATCCTGCTTCTCCTTTCCCTGCTCCTCCAACCCTTTTAACTTTCGCCCCTCCTCCTCTTCGAACTCCTCCTCACCCACCTTCTCCACCTCATCATGCTTCTCCTCTCCCTACTCCTCCAACCCTTCTAACTTACGACCCTCCTCCTCATTCTGCTTCTCCTCTTCATGTTGCTCCAACTGTTAGTGCAACTGCTCCTCCTGTGCGAACACCTTATTTTCCACAAGCCCATCCTGCTTCTCTAGCTCCTTGGTATTCTGCTGCTCCACCTGACTCCTCTCTATATCCTGTTCTGCTCCTCGATCAAGCTGCCGCTCCTCCTCATCTTGCTGCAACCGCCTCTTCATCACCTCTTCCTCCTCGAACTCATCCTTCTTCTTCTCCTCCTCCTTTTTTTCTCCTCTCCTCCTCCTCGATTTCATCACACTCCTTTTTTCCCTCAAGCTCATCACCCTGCTTCTTCTCCCCCTCCTGCTAAAATTGCTCCTTCACCATCTCTTCTTCCTCGAACTCATACTTCTCCTTCTCCTCCCCCTTTTTTTTCATCTTCCTCCTCGAGCTCATCAACCTGCTTCTCCTTTACTTCCTGCTCAAATATGCTACTCCACTTCTTTAAGTTCCTTTCCCTGATAGATAGATGGATAGAAATGGTTTTATTTAAAAATTCCATCATCGCAACTGAATTGCCACTGGAATACAATTGAAAAGTATACGTATTCACAAGTTAAAAGTACAATAGTCTTAGAACGAAGACAGAATATATTGTAAAAATCATCATATTAAAACTCTATATAACAAATCAATGAGTATGGAAAAGAAGAAGGGATGAGTGAGAAATAGGAGCAAGGAGTAAGAATCAACAAAAGGTGAGAATAGAATGAAAGAAAAGAAAGGAAGGATAAATAACAGGAATAAATCAAGAAAGATGAGATGGAAAACATATGTAATGAGCCTTCTATTAATTAGCTTTAAAATGTACAGATCCGCATTCTCTAACATGCAGCTTCTCCTTCTCCTCCTCCTCTTCTTCGTCCTCTGAGGCTCTTCCAACTCCTCTTCCAACTCATCCTCGTCCGTCTGCTCCTGCTACTGCTCCTGCTCCTGCTACTGCTCCTGCTCCTGCTACTGCTCCTGCTACTGCTCCTGCTCCTGCTACTGCTCCTGCTCCTGCTACTGCTCCTGCTCCTGCTACTGCTCCTGCTACTGCTACTGCTCCTGCTCCTGCTACTGCTCCTGCTCCTGCTACTGCTCCTGCTCCTGCTACTGCTCCTGCTCCTGCTACTGCTCCTGCTCCTGCTACTGCTCCTGCTACTGCTCCTGCTCCTGCTCCTGCTACTGCTCCTGCTACTGCTCCTGCTGGTTCTTCTCTATCTTCCTACAACTCTTCCCTAGTTCCTCTTGCTGCTCTTGCTCCATCTCCTTCTCTTCTACTTTCGGCGAATCCGAAGTTTCACTAGATGACGTATAGCTGATGCTTGGTCTCTAAGCATTCGAACGAAATCATCTATTTGTTCAACATTTATGTTGTTAGGTATACATACGTATCAAACTCGTTGACATCCGCCACCTATAGTTCGAAAGCAGGCAATACTCGAGTCGCTAGGGAAGGAAGAGACGGGAATTGATATGAATATTCGCATGATAATTTTGTATCTAAAAAGATAGCACGGCTCACTAACAGCCCAAACAGCTGTGGAGGACTAAATAAGTGCATCATAGATATTGTATCTAGACATTGAATTCGTGACGGAGACGAACTAAAGAGGATTTTTTATGTTGGGGACCGGGGGGAAATTCAAGAATAATTGATAATTTATTGCATTTTATTTTTATTTTTTATTTGTGCGAATTGCCCCCTACCCTAGCCCCCGCTGCGTAACACTGAGCATATCTGAGCAATTCCCGTTTAATTTTGTTTTGTCGTGCCTTCTGCATTTCCTATGTTGAAGGGCAATCTAGAATGGCACTTTGTTCATGTTTTAAGTTAATACCGTTATATTTTAGCCCTTTGAGAAGCATTTACTATTTAACCATTCATAATGCCTCGATTTGAATCATGCAGTTTGTAATGTTTGCATGTTCCCACCCCTTCTCCTATTCTCCCCTTTTCCCTCTCTCTCTCTCCCCTCTTTTCTTTTTCATATTTTCTTTCTCTCTATTTCTCTCTTCTGCATGTCCCCCCTCCCTCTATCTAAAAACTTCTCTCTTCAATACACACAGAAAAATCTCTTTCGCAAATGCTCCTTTTCTCTTACATTTTTTCTCTTTACATTACTCCCTGTATCTTGATTTACTTTCGAAAACACTTCACACATGAAAGAGATATAAATGCCAAACGAATATTCAAATGATTTATTAAGCATTTTTTAAATCTCTATGATTCTCTTGCAAGTAAAATCATATTAAGCTGATGAGCGATCTGGTAGAGAAATATGTATTAGTGATAATATTGAGGAAGACAAAGAAATGATATTAGTAGCTTACATATTTGAAATGAAATCAAAAGTAATGTCACTTTATTTCTTACATAATGTTCTAAAGACTATCTACATAAATTTCCTCCACCATTGTAATATATTTGAAGACAATTTCCTATGACTTAAAATATCAAATATCATTTCCAGGATCAACTAGATTTCCCAAGTGCTCTACAGCAAAATATACATTTACAATTCGAGATTACACAGAAATCTAGAGTTGCTTGATCTGGTACGCTAGCTAAGCCCACATGATATTTTGCACGCAGATACGCCTGCATACTGTACATGCCAATATTGTACATTTACGTTCAATGCGAAAAGTATTGCTGTATATACAGAGAATTAACGACTAATGTAACGAGCGTAAGTAATACATGTTTATCTCTTCAGTATTCGTTATTAATATAATTATGAATAAATTAAGAAAGTTCCTTACATCGTGAATATCTGCATTCCCATTGTTAACACCACATCTATATACAGGCAAATGATTGTATGTTTATAAGACAACTGGTTTATCTCTACCGTATTTACCTTTATCTACAATGTCTAAATCTACGTGTTTTCTTTTAATACACGAGTTTACGGTTAGGGGCGCCATTTTAATTGGCGAGTAAACAAAGCCAATGTCCTAGAGGTCATGGATTTATGCGTAAATTAATATTGCGCCCATGCAAATTATGATTACATCACTGCCTGCGCGCTGCGTTGTGCGCGCACATCATCATTTGCATTGGCGCAATCTTAATTTACGCATAAATACCACTGACCTCAGGTCATTGGCTTTGTTTCAAAGCCAATGACCTGAGGTCAGCCTGTCTGCGCATGCGCACTGATGTAATTGTAAACTGGTGTTATATTTTCATGTATAACAAAATTATTATTTATGTAAATATTTTAAGTACTGAACGATTATTTTGAAAATTAAAGACTTGTATATTTTTCAGCTTAGACAGTTAATGTACAAGCTCAACACTAAACAAATACCTTTGCCTTTCAATTATATGTTAATACTTCACTCGCTAGGCGAGCTCTTTTCATCTACCATTAAATAGAATATCGTTTGCACAAAAGACATTTGTATTTACAGGTTCAAAATTGTGGAATTCTCTTCCAAATAATATTATACAGTGTAATTCGATACAAATTTTCAAAAGGAGACTTAAAAGCTTTCTTATGGATAGTGACTAGGCTTTTGCATTCCCAATCAAATATAATTTGTAGTGGGACTTCATGTAACTTTGATTGTTTCTTTTTAACGGTATGCATTTATCATTGTTTTGTGTTTAAAAATGATTTTTGTATTACTGAATCAGTTATTGTTATTGTTTTTTCTCTAATAAAAACAAAATAATTCACAATAATTATTCTGCCCTCCTTCCCTTTCAATTTCATGTTTTTGTTAACGCATTGTATTGTGCAAATTGATCTATATGTATATTAATATTTGAATATGTAAAAATGTACAAGCATTGAAAATATGAAACATTGAAACAAGAAAAAGAAATGAATTGAACTAAATCGAATTGAAAAAGGTTAGACAAATTGACATAGGCCCGAATGACAACTGACCAGCCTTGATATACATAATTATACGCCTAGTACGTCAAGATATACAAGTACGTGGTAATATATATAAAAACAGAGACAAACAAAATATTAAAGAAGATACATGTATGATATAAGTATACTTATGTACAGCGTGTTGGATATTATAAAATTAATGTACATGTATCTTATTTATGTTATTCATTACTTTCATATGTATTATTCATTGATTTATTTCGTTATTGTTTCATGATTTCATTTACTTACTTATCTTTTTCAAACTGGCGGTAGTTAAAGAATCACAGAGCGTTGCAGCTTCTTTGATTGAAATAATTCGATTCTTCTGCTTCGAATTATGATTTCTTGTCAGCAATTGAATGAAATGTGAAATTCGAACATTATAAGACTGACCGAAAGTAATGATTTCTGACAGATTAAAGTTTAACAATTAATCACAATTGCTCCAGTTCTAATAAGTGACTCTTGTAATAATTACTAAAAGTAATTGAAATTCTACATCATTATATCTTGCTAAATGTGAAAATCAAATCTACTGTAAAAAAAAAAAAAAAAAAACACGCCCTGCATGCCATTCTCGTAATACATTAAAATCCACCTAGTTGAAATTATGTACATGTAAGCCATGTTTGGACATAAGTTTTATCATTACAATGAATATAATATGTTTATGAATTCTGTGTCTATGTATTCTAGACCATCCTGGGGAGTGTTTCACAAAGATCATAAGTAGAACTTAACACTAAGTTGGACTTAAAAAGTATGGACAGCCATTGAAGCCTTAAATTGATATATATTCAAAAGCAAAAATTGGAATATTTTAGACTTTTCATCAATTCCTCATCAAGAACATGAAATCTCCCATGATAATAGAAAATATGAATGATTTGAATCAACATTTTATGCCTTCTGAAAAAAAAAAATATATATTTTCAAGGATGCTAATGGCTTCCCATGAATTTTAAGTCCAACTTAGAGATAAGTTCAACTTAGGATCTTTGTGAAACACCCCCCAGGTAATAGATTAATTACATCAAATGATATAAAAAAAATTAGCTGGATTTACTTGTTTTCGTTTGCGACGTCTTACGTCTATTGCGGGACGCTTCATCAGGTCGACTGTACTGACGGGTCTTTAAAAGGTTAACGGAGAAGGGCAGCTCGTTCCCCCAATAGGGACTTTTAGATTGAGTGGGCGAGAACACGACGAACGCCGACTGATCATGCGTGTCAGCGTACTCAACTGCCCATGTTGACTACAATTAGAAATCTTTTATATTGCACTCGGCGATATACATGCATGCAGGAGGTAACACTATGTCTTGGATCTTGGATTTTTTTCCTCCTAAATACTCCGAAGAAGAGTTTTGACTGGAGGTGACGGACATAGAAAGAGGACAAAATATACAGTTCCTCATTCTACCCTCAACAATAGGCCAAATTCGTAATGTAACCAAATGTAATGCATACGTCTTTGTGAAGTGCCTCAATACAAATCATTTCATTCACCTGATAGGAATAATAGTATTTCAATAGTCAGAATGCAACTGCATATATTAAGTGTTGCTAGGTAGGTCAAGCCATAATGTTTGTCCAACCTAGCAACAACTAATGTATGCAGTTATGATTCTGTCTATTGAAATACTATTATTCTGATCAAGTGAACAAAATAATTGGAATTGAGGCACTTTACAAAGACTTATGCATCAAATTTGGTTACATTACGAAAATGGTATATTGCTGTGGTAGAACATCCCGTCACTGCTATTATGTAAAAATGTGTAGAACAGGTGAATATGCATGTGACACCTGTTATACACATTTTTACATAATAGCAGGGAAGGGGTGTTCCTTTGTCTACCCGAGGAACTGTATATTGTATGCGCACGTGGCATATACTAGTACCGTACTATATTTAGGAAAATCAAGGTTGACGCATTCTCGATCGCCGACTGAGACGACGTGACGCATGCGCAATGCCTTAAAATGACGTCACACGTTGCAGTCAAAGCTCTCGACGTTCAAATCTAAAAGTCCCTAATGTTCCTTGACCACAACACCATGTTAATGGGTCAAGAATCATTTGGTGCCACAGACCAGTCGGTCCGATGAAGCAAAGAACGTAGGTACACTTGGTTTGATGAAGGTTCTCTGGTGATTTCTTATAACCTGCGTGCTTCCTGGGAAACATCCATTGCTATTTTTAGGAGGAAAAGGAGCAATATTTTCTCCGGGAATGTATCAATAAGAACGAGTTGAGAAATCAGATCTTCTCCATCACTTATGATTCCACCTACATGACTTTTATCCAAGATGGTGGATTCCTCGTTGGGTTTCTCACCAGAAGATACCAGAGGGGCTATACCAGACATGTCTTCAGGTAGGACTTGCATTTCATGGCTGGACAATGGTTCAGAGGGTTGAATGCTACTTACGTTGGTCATATCATCACCAGCATTAACTTCTCCAGAGGACACGTCTTCAGAAGTCACCTCAGATACATCACATTTCTCTATACTGCGCTTCAATGACTTGTCAGGATGTTGACTCCTACTTCCCTCTATCAAGTCTTCCCGGGTTTCGGAATCCATATCTCCCGTATGCCCATCTCGAGGAGTGTGGTCATTGCTTGCTGTAGCTCCCCGAAGTACCTTGGTGTCAGTATGTCCTTTGATCTGGTCCTGTTCTTGAGAGGTCCCATCTCTGGTAGAGAGCTGCTGATCGTCGGCGTGTTCGTCTACATATTCAGCATTGATCTGTGTATCTGTTGTATATGGTAGATAGTAGAAGAAATTGGTCTCTAAAAACATAACTAATTGCGCTTATCATGATTATGTAGAACTTATCAGAGTGAATGTCAATTTTCTAACACGGTTATTTTAAGTTCATGGTGCAGTAATAAAGGCCGGATTGTTCTTTGCAGAGAATGTTTTACAAATATTAAGCATATTTTTTCGTGTACGGTTTTCGTGTACACAACTATTATTGAGAAATAGTGAAACGGAAAATAGCACATAATCTTTTTTCTCGTCACTACGTCAACTTTACCATCTATTCAGTAAAATAAAAATGTCAACGGGAATTTTTTTATTTCTTCTTCGTTTTCTCAACATGAAATCGTCAACAAATTATCGGTATTTTTAATGTGGAAAAATAGACTTAAATTAAAAAATACTATCTCTGAAACTAAACACATGGGGTTTTGGCTGAGCAAATATGCCAATAAATCTCATGTTGCCAAAGTGTTGATTGTGGTCTTTCTTCAGAGAATATAATTCATTACCTTCGATGAGAAACTGGTCTGCAAGGTCGATCAACTTGGCAGCTCGCAGTGCATTTCTGAGCTCCATCCGTTCATCTTCCCTGGACACACCTCTTCTCCATTGTTTCAGCATATGACGAGTTCCATCACTGGTAACACGGTTAAACTTCACATTGGTCATGAGCGCTCTCTCTATATCACCATGTAGAATTCCCAGTTGACCACCAAGGCTGTCAATCTTTCCTTCATCGTAAAGATCGTCAGCTATCTGCTTCAAGATGTCTGCAAACTCATCATCTGGGGGCTCCTCTCTAGGATGGTACACAGTAATAAAGATTATCAATAAAAACATGGGGGGTGGGTCAGAGAACGTAGGTATGATATATCACGTTAAATATTAATCAAAATCTTTACTTCAGTGAATTAAAAAAAAAGAAGATAAAAAATAGTTCTTCCAATGATAAGACCATACTTAACATGCTCAAATTAGAAATGGAAATTCATCAAAGGAGTTCACGGTAAACTTAAATCACCACAGACATGAATGCAGCTTTTCTTTTCTTTTATTCTGATTTCTTCTTATTTGGTTATTGAATTTTAATCTTTGCTCCAACTTCTACTTGTACAGTAATCACTAAATACAAAAAACAGCTAAATATTACCACAACAAATAATTCTAAACATGATTTGGAATTTATGAAACGTAAGTGCCGACGTATATATAGAACCGTTATTGACAGTCTAGCAAACTCATTTTACACCCCTAAAAGGGTGAATGAGGCGGTATATTTCGTGGTAATTGTTGTAAATACAAGATAAAAGAATGCATTCATTGTCATGTTTAGGAGTAAAATTATTTTATCTCACCCTGCTTGTGATGTATCACTGCTTCCCAGTCCTCCGGTTGAATTATCCTGAGATGATGATGCGCCTGTCATGAAGGAATGAAGTCAATTTAAATGAGAAACACAACTATAAGAAAAAACATGTGTAATTATCTCTAGCGTTCACTGTATCTATATTTAAAAAATAAAACAAATTCTCAAGTGTAAATAATGCACAAGTATTACATTGCTCGAGTTTCCATGGATAATGTAATCGAATTGCGTTATTTTTTGTTCAAACAACAATAACAATATATAAAAAAAGAAGATATATATATATATATATATGTCTATAACAATTTAGTATTTAGAACATGTTGGGCAGTGATAACCTTACTTTTTTTTAAATATTTCCAAAGTAGCAAAAATGGGGTGATAAGCTTCACATAATAAGTATTTCAAAAAGTAGCAACGAATGGGATGAGAGTTATGTAGTATTTAATGTTTAAACGGAATAGAGTTGAAGAGGAAAATAATATTGGAAATTAAAGTCTTACCACCCTGAGCCTGTTTTCCAGAATTCATCCAGGGAATTAAACTCTGCATCCACTGAGGTGTCTCTGCTTTCTTCTTCTGCTCTGTTGATCGTATCTCACTTTCTAGTTGAATTTTGGTTCTCAGCTTCCAGGTCTCTCGCTCAAGTTGTTCTACTGACCGTTTTTCCTTTTCAAATCGCTCTTTATTTTCCTTTCTTTCGTTCTTTAATTCCTCCACTTGCTGTCTAAGAGTCGTATCATTTCGTTTTTTCTCCTCTAGCAATTCTGTCAAAGTGTCTACACGCTGTTGCTTAGACTCGATTTCTTTCGTCATTACTCCCGTCAGAAAGCGCTTTCCCTGTTCACCTCTTGTTCGGTCTTCCTCTCTTCCTTTCTTCAATTCTTCAACTTGCTGTTTTAGAGACGTCTCATTTCGCTCTTTCTCCTCTAGCAATTCTGTCAAAGTGTTTACACGCTGTTGCTTAGACTCGAGTTTCTTCGACATTTCTGCCGCCAGCGAGTGCTTCTCCTGTTCACCCCTTGCTCTGTCTTCCTCTCCTTCTTTCTTTAATTCTTCAACTTGTTGTCTTAGAGTCGTCTCATTACGCTCTTTCTGTCGTACAATTTCTGTCAAACTGTCTACACGCTGTTGCTTAGACTCGAGTTTCTTCGACATTTCTGCCGCCAGTGAGTGCTTCTCCTGTTCACCCCTTGCTCTGTCTTCCTCACCTTCTTTCTTTAATTCTTCAACTTGTTGTCTTAGAGTCGTCTCATTACGCTCTTTCTGTCGTACAATTTCCATCAAAGTGTCTACACGTTGTTGCTTAGACTCGAGTTTCTTCGTCATTTCAGCTGATAGTGAACGCTTCTCTTTTTCAGCTCTTGCTCTTTCGTCCTCCTTTTCGGTCTCTAGTCGCTCAGCTTCACGTCTTGCCAGCTTTATTTCCTTCAGTTCATTTATTGCCAACACTCTGTCACCTTCTTGAAGGCATCCACGTATGAGGTCAAGCCATTGTAACCGATCCCTATCCAAATTGTGACCAGGCCGAGGAAGTTCGTAGATATCAGTGATCCCGAGATGATTTAAATCAGTTTTCGCTTTCTCGATGGCTTCACGTCTCACGAAAGAAAGTATGGCACAGAGAGGGACGCGACCTATCCATTCGAAAAAAAATCAATGAGTTTATTAGAAATTACATTTAATTTCATGATGATGTTATGACTTCTACTTATCACACATACGTCACTTCATCTTCCTTTTTTTTTGTGTGTGTGGGGGGGGGGGTGTACTTTGACACAAATGAATGGAGAGAATCTGCAATGCTTCATTCATCTCTGTTTGTGTTTTCCAATATTCTCATTAAATTTGTTGAGTGGCATTGTTAAAATATAACTATACCGCCATATTCAAATTGTGAATAGAATGGGAAAATATAATGAGAAAAGTAGGGAGGGAGAGACAGAGAGAGAGAGAGAGAGAGAGAGAGAGGGGGGGGGTAAAAAGACAAGAGACGGCAGAGAAGTCTGAAGGAGGATCGAACTTAGAGAGTCAGGAGATATACATTTACAACTGTGGGAAATTAAATTTAACATTCATGGTAGGGATATCTAATATTGTTTGATTACAACAACTGCCACCGACAACCATGAAATGGAACATCATGGGAAATCGGTCGTCAGTGTAAAGACCAGTGACAATGTGTAACAAGATCACGTTGTGTATGATTTATATAATAAGGGGTATTTGGTGTGAGCATTGTAATTATTACGTTTAACTGTAATCACCCATGTCTCATAATTGAAAACAATTGTAATCCTTAACCCTAATCCCATTGGGTTATTTTGATCACTTATTTTGATCTCGGCCGCTGATCGCGCGATCGCGCCGAATATCGGCATGTACATAGCCTGTGATGTAAACTGCGAGACCGGGATGCAGCTTGCAGAGAGCGACATCTCGGCTTGCCATCGCCTCGGAAGGAAGGTGGCGGGGAAGAAGCGCGACACCGTCGTGCGCTTTGTCGCCCAACGTAAGCGAGACAAGGTCTACCAGGGGCGTTTCCACTTGAAGGGGAAGGAATCCTTTAGGCAGGTTTTTGTGAACGAAGACCTCACCTCTACTCGCTATGCTGTCTTAATGGCAGCAAAGAAATCTACAGAGGTGAAATCCGTTTCAACGAAGGCAGGGAACATCGTCTGCAAAATGAATGATGATACCTTTAAGATAATTTCAACTCCTGACGACTTGTTCTCAGTGGGTTTAGATAATGTCGAATACAAAAACTTCAGACTCCGCTTGTTGGAGTAATGTCTCCTCATAATGTCCTTTTTTTTTCATGATACAAATATTCTAATAATATGTTTGATAACACTGTATCACATTCTTACAAGTTATGTCCAAATTGATTTGATAGTACATTGCCACTTGACGGTAAAAAATCAATTAGTATCTCCCATGTAAATGTACGTTCGCTAAACAAAAATGTTGATTCCTTAAAGTTGTTATATGAAGATTGCGTTAAGTTCAGATTCGATGTAATTGCATTATCAGAAGTATGGAGAGTTTTAGAAAAATCAACCTTGGAAATGGAAGGTTATTTATTGGAGGTAAAGTGCCGGGATGGTAGAGAAAGAGGAGGAGGGGTAGGAGCTTATATTCGTTCTAATTTGAAATATGTCGTGAAAGATTATACAGTGAAGCATACAGAATCAATCTGGTTTGAAATAAACAATGGAGAATTTCAGAAGGTGATGGTAGGTGTTTTATATAGGAAACCAAATACAGATGTTAAAGAGTTTCAAGAAAGTCTTCTCACAGTTTTAGAAGACATTAAAGTCGACAGACGCAATACCATTTTAATAGGAGATTTTAATATAAATTCATTAAGTTCAGACGGAACAACAGAAGGGTTTTCAACAGCGATGAAATGCGTAGGAATGGAGCAGAAAATAAAATATCCAACAAGAGTAACCAGTGAGTCTGTAACCTTATTAGACCATATATACACTAATATGAACAAGTATGATAATCACTCGGGTGTTATAGAATGTGATATTTCTGATCACTAACCTGTGTTCATGATTTTAGAAAATCCATGTAATTTGAAGCAGCTGCATTATCCACAAACTATAACTTACAGATGTTATAAAAACTATGATGTACAAAACTTTAAAGATGATCTTGCTGGGCAAGACTGGCAACATAATCAATAGCTGTGAAGAAGTTAACATGGCATATTCCATTTTTCTTAATTTGTTTAATAATGTTTGTAATAAACATGCACCAATCAAAGAGAAAAGAAGCTGCAAAGGACGCGCTTATAAGAAACCTTGGATAACCAAATCAATAATGAAGTCTGTTCGAAAAAAATATAAATTGTTTTTAAAAGTAAGAAAATCTAATTTTGATGTAAGTGATGTACAACAATTTCGGAACTACAGAAATGTATTAACGACTGTTCTTCGCAATGCCAAGAGAAATTATTACAGTGGTTTGCTAGCTGAGAACAGCAATAACACTAGTAAAACGTGGAACATCATAAATGAATTACTATCTGGGAGAAATAAAGGTAACAAAGGTACTAAGGTAGAAAAACTTATAAGGCGTATTAATGGAAATGATAGAGTTCTAACAACTGAATCTGAAATTGCCAATGAATTTAATGATTTCTTTGTAAACATCGGTCCAAATCTAGCATCAGCAATACCAAATGTACCCACATTATTTGAAGATTATTTGAATAATAGTGTTGAGCAATCCCTTTTTTGAAAACCGGTCACAATGAAGGAAGTTCATGACCACATGTTGGCTCTAGACGAGAAGAAAGCTTGTGGTTACGACAACATTCCAGTACGCCTGATTAAGGATGGTGCATCTATTTTGGCTGAACCATTAAAACATATATTCAATCTTTCATTGGAAACAGGAAATTTCCCTGATCAAATGAAAATTGCTAAAGTCAGTCCACTGTTTAAGAAAGGTAATAAACATGAAATAGGGAATTATAGACCCATTTCTGTCTTACCAATTTTGGGTAAAGTATTAGAAAAAATAGTTAATGCTCGATTGACCAGTTTTCTAGAAACGCATGACATTTTATATCACCATCAGTATGGATTTAGGAAAAAGTATAGTACTAAATTATCATTAATTAATCTTATGAATACGGTATTGACAAGTATAGACGAAGGATGTGTTACGCTTGGTGTGTTTCTTGACTTTCAAAAGGCTTTTGACACAATAAACCATAACATATTATTTAAAAAGCTATCAAATTATGGCATCCGAGGACATGCACTGAAATGGCTCGAAAGCTACCTTAGTGACAGAATGCAGTTTGTGAAATACAAAGAGTCATCATCAGAAAGAAGATATATCAAATGCGGTGTACCACAAGGTTCTGTCTTAGGACCAACTCTGTGACAAATTATTTCAATTTCAGACTATTTGCAGATGATTCTAATATTTGTCATACTTTTCCCAAAGGTGTAGATCAAATAGATGAGTGTGAAGTAAATGAAAATTTAAAATCAATACAGAATTGGTGCACTGCAAATAAGCTTACTATCAATGCGTCAAAAACCAATTTCATGTTCTTCAGTAGTCGTAGAAGAAAGGCTGTGCTTAAAGGGAGATTAAAAATATCTGGGGCAGAATTAAGAGAAGTGGAGGAAGCAACATTTGTTGGCATTACCATTGACAGACATTTTACATGGAATTCACATATAAAATCTGTTAATGACTGTATACGGAGAAAGGTCGGTATCCTCTTTAAATTACGGCACTTTGTCCCTAAACATATATTGATACTGTTGTATAAAGCTCTTATACAGCCACATATTACATATGGCATCGAGGTTTGGGGTAGTACTTATAAATCACACTTGAATTGTATATTTTATACTCAAAAGATGGCTGTACGTGCTATAACTTTCAAGCCACATCGTTCTCATACTAATGCACTGTTTCATGACCTCAAATTGTTGAATGTTTTTAAATTGCATAAATTATCTATTTGTACTTTTGGTTTGATTTGTTAAATGAACGATTACCTCATTCCTTAAAACATTATTGCAATATGATACAACATGAATATTCCACAAGATAAAAAACGGGTCGACAATTACGTCTTCCTATATTCAAAACAGACCAAGGAAAGTTTTCTGTTGCGTTTGTTGGAAGTAACTTTTGGAATATGCTTCCTACTGATCTAAGAATTGAGAGATCAAGAACCTCTTTTCGTAAAAAACTTACAAAATTACTCTTAAGTGAAAACCACGAATCATAACCTCGTAACTATATAGTTGTATATAGTAACCAGTCTCATTTTAATATTATACACAAATCTTATTTATAAGATTTGGAAACCCATCATGTATTTTTAAATTAACTTTATTTTAGGCTTTAGATAACGAAAGTCAGACTCGACTAGCACATGTGCTATTTTTGACTCTATTTTACCATCGATCACAAACTCATTGTAATTAGTCATTTATTGTTTTACTCTTGAAGCAAAGTTTACTTTATCTTTGTTATAATGTACATGTATATCGCTGTAGAACATGTATTCTTCATAATTCATGTCATGCATTTATGTTATATTGACATTGTCATTGTACATTTATCTTTTGTTTCAATGTTTTCAATGGTGGTGAATAAATAAATTCAATTCAATTCAATTCAAAAGACTGCGTAGTCAATTTTTTTTTAAATCCACTAATTACACTAATTATGCTAATTTATGCGTAAAAAACAGTAAAAATGATAAATATAAATAAATCATTAAATAAAAGCTCCAAACATCCTCATCTTTTGTGCAGATACTCATGGTAATGTTCTTAATATATTAACAAGAAACAAAATTGGTATCAAAATTAATTTCTTATGTATTTTATTGTTTTTATTAATTTTTTTTTTCAACCTTATTATTTCTATTGTTTTTTCGATAGAAATTGTTGGTGATATTGTTAGAGTCATAAAAAGCAGATTTTTTAACCGTTTCAGCCAGTGAAAGGAAAAATAGACAAAGATTTATGAATTTTGACTGAATACTCAATTTACTTTGACTTTGTACATGAAATCACGTTTTTGAGCCATTTTGGCTTGACGATTTTTTTTTCAAACGCGCGTAACGTCGTAACCACACACCCGGTCGTCGCAAATTTGGTCTCAAAAGTTGCGCGAGACTTAAAACAAAAAAGTAACATAAAATCATGGCACGAGCTTTTCGCGTTTTAGACTTATCGCGACAAATGTCGAGGGGGGCCTAAAGAGCCCCCCCCCCCCCCAATGGGATTAGGGTTAAAGCATATTAAGCACTAAATGATATAATTTAGGATAGACTAACAGATTGGTGGAAGAAAAACTACTGCACATATGTTTTATCCAAATATAACGCCCTACTTGTTTCATCGTGTTCATGTTTAAATTGTTGGCTTTGGGTTGTTCCTAAGTTTCATACATAGGTCCATGGATAGAGTAATAAAGTCAACCATGTGAACACGGGGGCGGGGTAAATGTTTTGTGGGAATGTTAGATAATACACACCAAGCATGTTTCAAATAAATTACACATATTGCTCCAATTGTCTCATTTTCGCTCACTGGATCACCGCAGCACAAACATAGCTCGTTCGACGTCACTTCCAAACTAGCCAATCAGCTGTCAATGACGTCATATTGAATGCGGCGGCAAATATAATTTGTGAAATTATCGAGAAATGGACTATTTCTAATTGCAAACTAGTGTTATTTTTGGATGGAAAAGCAGCCATTGTTATCTTGACATTCATTGAAGTCATCAGAATAGGGTAAGTTACTTCTCAGATGATTCAAGAGGTCCATTTTGTAGATAAATTTTCAATTTCTTAAAATGTTCCACTGTGTTGCAGGATACCGGGTGTATGCCATTGGGTGTGATGTGTTCGCGCGCTATACGTACAGGCCACCGCGCCATCTGGTGTATTCTCGTATTGATGTAGGTGCAAAGCTAGAATGGCTACCACGCCCAATGCCCTCTCTTATTATGCCTTTCTGAACATTCCTTTCCTTCTCAATACAATAACTTTCACCTGCCTAAGTTATTCAAACCATACCGCATCGCCACTTCCATTACGTAATCATTAAAAGGATCCGCATATACAACATTTTCCTGCTATACGTTGTACTGCAGGAAAATACAAATCTCCCTGGTATACCTTACAGTCCAAACGATAAATATGTGCCTTAAACGAAGCAGGCGACAATCGGCGTAGCAGACGACACTTGATAGTAATTTTGTATGTGAGATTGCTTTGCTAAATATAAATTACTTTGTTAATAAATATCAGCTAAAATTTCTTTTACATATCTTTAAGCCGTCATTGATATTTAATAATTCATGAGTGAGTAAAAGAATCATACCAAACTATATAATGATATAAAATACTTGGTGGCAGTTAGGGGAGTTTGACGTGATGACCGATTGCATCCCTCTGTTAATAACCGAATAGTCCATGGTGTGTCATGAATATTCATGTTTTTGCTTACCTCAGGAAAATGTTTGCTTTTACTAAATGGAAAAATTACGGTGGGGGGTTGGATGAAATGGACATAATGAACCAAGCAGAAGTGATCTATGATAATTCATGCTTCTTATCCTTCGTGTGCTTGACCTATAATCTTACAATCGCTTGGCAGACTGAGTCCAAAGTTCGACTTGTTTCACATGTGTATTATAGGCAATGGCGAGCTTGCAACCTATTTTGAAAAATTACGGTGGGTGAACTTTCAAAAGTCAATGAGAAATGAGGGCTCCAATGAAAGAGCTAGTGATAACGTAAGTCGGGGTGGATGTGCTTTTCGTTTAAACAAAAAAAAAAGATTTTTCTAGACAGCTACGTTCCCAAAACTCTGGCTTACTTGTTACTCCTAGGGTTAAAACAAAGTGGGGGGGGGGGGGAGCGAACCTTCCCTCATGCTGGGCCTTTATTATGGAATACTCTCCCTCAATGGATTAAGAACAGCAGTTCTGCTGAAGTGTTAAAAAACAATCTTAAGAAATATCTGTTCAATTTAGCTTATAATTGATTACCATAACCTTTCATGTCTGTACCTTCCTGTTGCACTCTGTATAAATGTATCATGTACTTATTTCATCTTCTGCACAAGCTGCGCCCTGAGCATTTGATTGTCAAGTGGATTTGGCCCCTTATAAATCTTATGTATTATTAATTATTATTATTATTAATGAAATGTAACTTAGGAAATAGTGTAATCCCACAGGCGTAATAAAGGCCTACACAAGATGTGGTATCAGTAGGAACATGCACTTCATGAAGGAAGGAAAAGGCATTTAATTTACAAAATGAACATACAGAGAGCCTGTTAGAGTCCACGATATCAATGTGATCGGAATAATTGATGTGTAATTGGGTGCTTGATAATTTTGAATAATGGATAATATAGAAAACTAAGATAAGCATTGGATATCAAGGTCATATTGCTTGTAGAAATATACGCATAATATGAAATTAATAATGGTTGTTCCTCGATTGTTTCATGTTCTAGTGTTAACTGATAAAACTGAGTGTAGCACACTGGTGTGTAGCTCCTCACCTCAGTTCCTTATATTTGTTGAATTTTGTTATGTCTTAGTTGTATTTGTTGAAAATGAACTTAATAATATGATTTATTGAGACATCAAGAACCTGCAGGACAAAAGATGTGAATTTTATGAACTGCTCCAGCAAGAAAATTAGAGAGAAACTTTACCATGGAAGGTCTACTATCCATGATACGGTATGTACTTGTATACCACAGCCTTTTTATATTCAACCAGCCGTGGAGTGCAGCACCTACCAGCCCATTGTGCTACACAAAGGGAGCTTTGATCCCTTGCAATGATGTTTTACAAAACACTCTCACTGCTGTGTATGCTAAATCTGTGCAGTGTAGGGAATGGGAGTGAATATGGAGAATCGCACTATGATGGATCATGGTGCCTCTCTCTTCAAAATCAAAACCTGGAAATCTCACAAGTACTGTGGGAAAAGACTTTGTTATTTTTCCAACTCCAATGCATCATTTCAGTTGCTGTTGTTACAAGCTGGAGACGTCAGCCCAAACCCTGGCCCAAATGAAAACACAAATGTTGAGCAAATAAATGCAAGGCTCGATTATCGGGCCCCTTCTGTTTTCGGTAATGGTAAATGATTTACCAGGGATTGTTGAAAAGTGCCACATTATGATGTAGCCGACGATACAATATTGTACTACAGCGGGAAAGATATTAAAGACATTGAATCTGTACTGAATAAGGAGCTTGAGATAGTCAATAAATGGCTGACACAAAATTATCTCAGGTTGAATTTATCAAAAACTCAATATATGGTTTTGGGCTCCCATAGGAAACTTACAAATTGTGGTGATATAAATCTCGCTGTTGACAACCATGAGCTAGAAAGAGTAAACACCTATAAATATCTTGGGGTTTGGATGGATGAGACATTAACCTGGCAAAAACATATTGAAGAAACAATGAAAAAGATTGGTTCCCGACTTGCACTCTTTGGTAGACTCCGAAAATACCTCACGGTTGACAGCTCTAAAGCTAACTCATTTTATTACCTTACTTTGACTACTGTAGGAATTCATGGTCCACATGTGCACAATATTTGAAAGACGGTCTAATAAGACAACACAAGAAAATGGCCCGGTTGAGCTTAAAAGTCAATTATTCTACTCCCATTAAACAGGCATATAACAAATTAAAATGGGTTTCAATTGAAGAAAGGTGGCAATTTCATAAATGCAAAACAGTGCACAGTGTACTCCGCGGGGAAGCACCAGTTTACCTCATCGAACTTTTTGTACGTTCAGAAAGTTTACATTCACACCGGACAAGAAATGCAGTGCACAATGGTGTTGTGGTGCCACTTGTCCGCACACAGGCTGGTAAAAAAGCCTTTTCCCATTGTGCTTCCGTTCTCTGGAATCGGCTGGATAGTGGGATTCGGGGCGCTGTTTCTAGGCAGTCCTTTGCTACTTCATATTGGATAATTAGAAATCAGTAGATGGTTTGGTATAAACACAAACACATCAACAAACAAACAAAAAAATAAAAATTATGGGGTGGCGAGGGAGAGTAGCGTTCGGAGGTAGTGCCTCGGACCTTGCTGTTCAGTTGGTTCCGGCAAGCGGAGGCATTGTGGGAGCCATATAGTTCAATTTTTTTTCTTTTTCTTTTTCTTAAAAGTTTAATATTTCGTGCAGGTCTGATGTCTTTGTAATATTTGTTGTTTTGTATTCATTTACATGTTTGTAATTTGTGTTGTACTATTGCAGGCCCCCCGAGTATAACATTGTTTTACTCACTGATGGGGTTACCCTGGGTAAATAAAGCAAAATAAATAAATAAATAAAATATGTATCAGGTGTCTTGTATATCGTTAGATACAAGTAACTACACACATTTGCTATGGTCACAACACAAACAAATAGATTGCTCGGCAGCCGGGCGGCGAGTTTTGAGCTTATTTCACCCGGTCACCGAGCGGTCACCGCCCGGGCACCGATCAAATCGAGCTTTCGTTGTCCATATTGCTCCGATTGTCTCATTTTTGCTCGCTGGATCACTGCAGCACAAACATAGCTCGTTCGACGTCACTACCAAACTAGCAAATCAGCTGTCAATGACGTCATATTAAATGCGGCGGCAAATATATTTTGTGAAATTATCGAGAAATGGACTTTTTCTAATCGCAAACTAGTTTTATTTTTGGATGGAAACGCAGCCATTGTTATCTTGCAAATCATATGAGTCATCAGAATAGGGTAAGTTACGTCTCAGATGATTCAAGAGGTCTATTTTGTAGATAAATTTTCAATTTATTAGAATGTTCCACTGTGTTGCAGGGTACCGGGTGTATGCCATTGGGTGTGATGTGTTCGCGCGCAAAGGCGCGAATTATACATTCTTCTTCTTCTTCGCTATAAGTACAGGCCACCGCGCCGTCGGGTGTGAACATTCCTTTCCTTCTCAATACAATAACTTTCACCTGCCTAAGTTATTCAAACCATACGGAATCCTGGCGTCTCGCCACTTCCATTATGTAATCATTAAAAGAATCCGCATATATACAACATTTTCCTGCTATACGTTGTACCGCAGGAAAATACAAATCTCCCTGGTATATCTTACAGTCCAAACGATAAATATGTGCCTTAAACGAAGCAGGCGACAATCGGCGTAGCAGACGACACTTGATGGTAATTTTGTATGTGAGATTGCTTTGCTAAATATAAATTACTTTGTTAATAAATATCAACTAAAATTTCTTTTACATATCTTTAAACCATCATTGATATTTAATAATTCATGAGTGAGTAAAAGAAACATACTAAACTATATAATGATATGAAATACTTGGTGGCAATTAGGGGAGTTTGACGTGATGACCGATTGCACCCCTCTGTTAATAACCGAATAGTCCATGGTGTGTCATGAATATTCATGTTTTTGCTTACCTCGGCTAAATGTTTGCTTTTACTAAATGGACAAATTACGGTGGGGGGTTGGATGAAATGGACATAATGAACCCAGCAGAAGTGATAATTGATAATTCATGCTTCTTACTCTTCGTGTGCTTGACCTATAATCTTACAATCGCTCGGCAGACTGAGTCCAAAGTTCGACTTGTTTTACATGTGTATTATAGGCAATGGTGAGCTTGCAACCTATTTAGAAAAATTACGGTGGGTGAACTTTCAAAAGTCAATGAGACATGAAGGCTCCAATGAAAGAGCTAGTGATAACGTACGTCGGGGTGGATGTGCTTTTCGTTTAAACAAAAAATGAATTTTTAACGATTTAAAAACAAAAATTCCATAGGCTAACATGTTAGGCTGCTGACTCTGACGATAGGGGGCGTTGTGAAATGAGACTAAACGGAGCAATATGGAGCGATTTAGTTAAAAAAATCGAAGACACTAGGTCAAAGGCTGCTGAGCAGTCGCCGCCTGGTCGTTGGCCGGTCACCGCGGGGAGATCAGTCGGTCACTGGGCGGCGAGTCCAAAATCGGTCGGCAGCCTTTGACCTAGCGGCTTCGATTTTTGACCTAAATCACTCGACGGCGAACGCTCGATTAGGTCGGTGCCCGGGCGGCGAAAGCCCGGGCATCGAGCGTATTTTGGCACCCCGCCGCTCACCGGCCGGCCGCCAGGCAATTTCTTTAAAATTAGCCGGTGGCCGGTCGGAGATCGCTCGAGAATCGGTGGGTCATCTGTCAGTCACTGCCGGGACACCGACCGGAGAAGCTCTCCGATTTCGCTCAAGTTTCATATTGCTCCGGTTGTCTCATTTTTGCTCGCTGGACGTATATAGCAGACGACAATCGGCGGATTAGACGACACTTGGTAGTGAATTTGTATGTGAGATTGCTTTGCTAAATATAAAATACAAGAACATTTTCCATATCTTTAAACTTTCATTGATATCTGATTATTAAACAGTTATTAAAATAAACCTACCAAACTACATAATACAATGAAATACTTGACTTAAAGTAGAGGAGTTTGATGTGGTGCACAATTGCACCCCTTTGTTAATAATCGAATAGTCCATGGCGATCATGAATATTCATGTTTTTGCTTACCTCGGCAAAATGTTTGCTTATCTTCAATGGGAAAATTACGGTGGGGGGGGGGGGGGTGGCTGAAATGGACATATGGAACCGATCAGAACTGATCTATTATAAGTCATGCTTCTTATCCTTCGTGTGCTTGACCTAAAACCTTACAATCGCTTGGCAAACTGAGCCCAAAGTTCGACTTGTTTCACATGTGTATTATAGGCAATGGCGAGCTTGCAACCTACTTTGATCAAATTACGGTGGGTGAACTTTCCATAGTCAATGAGACATGAAGGTTCCAATGAAAGAGCTAGTGATAACATACGTCGGGGTGGATGTGCTTTTCGTTTAAACAAAAATGAATTGTTAACGATTTTGTTTGTAAAATTCCATAGGCTAACATGTTAGGCTGCTGACTCTGACGATAGGGGGCGTTGTCAAATGAGACTAAACGGAGCTTCAATTACATTTAATGCGAATGAGACAGAAAAACTCAAGACAGAGGTGATACCACAGATGCAACATCATTTCAAGGAGAAGATTGATCAGTTGGAGAGGGAGTTGGAGAGGATCAACATAATCATACGCGGCTCGGGAAAATTTGGTTTTTCTTGGGATCCCAGAGAGGGGCAGCCGGGAAGAACCGAAGGATACGAGGAAAGTGGTTAGGAAGAGTTCCTGAAAGAGAATTTGAAGTTCAAGGAGGAGGAGGTGCAAGGAATTGAATTTCAGCGGATTCATAGATGTGCAGCCCAGACAAAACCACGCCCAATTAAGGCCAGAATGCTTCGCTACGGCGACAAGGAGAGGATTCTGCGAAACGCCCGCAATTTGAAGGGTACAAAGATGGTAATCACAGATGACCTGCCGAAAGCGGTTCGCGAGGCAAGGACATCTCAGTTTCGAGTACTACACGCCGCCAAAGCAGTTGGGAAAACGGCCTTTTTCCCTAGAGCGGAGCCGAGGAAGCTCTACATTGATCGCAAGTATGTCCCTGTAGAGAACAACAGGCCTTATTTAAAGAGTTTCAAAAAATCAAAATGGAGAAAGGGCAACACATTCTCTTCCAAGAGATTAAATTATGGAAAGAAAGCGTGAATTAAGTCTGATAAAGATTGATAGACAAAGCAAATGTCAAGTGATAGGCAGATTTTATTTTAAAGATTTCAATAATTTTAAGGAAAGAGATAAAGATAAACAGCAAATAAGAAAATTTATATTGCTTCCTATATTCCATTGTGGAATATTGAGTCTACTCTTGCTTATTTTGGGCACATGGATGCCTGTGAATGGAATGTTGTCCTGTTTTTTAAATAACAGAGGTTTTTTCCCTTTTTTTGTGTGTGTTTGTTGATAAATTTGTTTTCTTCATTTTTGCAATGTACCCAAAGCACAAAGGGATAATGATAATCATAAGTTATGCATTAATTTGAGATGAAAGTTTCTATCATCCAACTTTTTGCACAGAATCTCCAGCCAATGAAGAGACCAAGAAAAAAAAAGTGTTTTGGTATATCATCTGTACTTATATCAATACTTCTCTGACAGTCTGGGAAAGGCAGAACAAAATGTCGTGTTTTTTTTCTTCAGTAATTGAATACCCTGCAATATCAGTAAATATAGAGGTAAATTTGACACTTATTTGAATACCTGCATGGTGCGTATAGGTTTAAAATTTCATCTTACACAAGACCGAGAAAAATACGGCTTAAATGATAGTATGTGTGGTGTACATCACTTATTTTTGTTTCTTGTGAAATTTATTGCAAATTCATATTGCATGTAGGTCACAGAACGTAAAAACGCCACGGCAGTGTGTAAACGATTTTGAACACTTTTAGTGGTCGGTTCATCATTTATTCATATAATTATTTAGGCAGGCCCGTGCTGGTTACTTTTAACTTGAGATATTGATTTGATTTTTTGATTTGATTTTATTTTATTTTATTTCTGCATATTTCCATATAAAATATTACTGAATAACAAAGAACATATAAATGTAAGGTATAATACAACATAAACAAACAATAATTTATTCATGTCAAAATGTTTGTTTACATTATATATGTACATATGATAACGAAAATTAATATTTCTATAACATATAATCATAAATTTAAAGTATTATCCGAACTTTTCTATTGGAAAAGTGCAGGAGACCGCAATCATAAGCAAAGCTTGACAAGGATGGCGGCCTAAAAAAAAAAAAAAAAAAAAAAAAACTAGAATTTAATTCGTCGCGAAGACGAATAAGGTGGTCTGTCTAAGTCTTATGATAGATTTAAGAATGGGAGAAGTTATATAGACATGTAAACAATGATGATCATGATGAACATGGTGATGATCATGATAGTAAAGGTGATGATGATGATGATAATGATAATGTTATATGATGATAAAAACGATAATGTTAATGATGATGATGAGCATGAGCATGATCCTGACATCTGATTGAAAAAAATGAGGAAATATCTAGATAGCAAATAGTCTCAGCTACAACATACTAAAATTTGGGAGAAAACTGTTGAATAAAAACCGAGATACTGGTCAAAAAACAATGTCATGCAGATTCATGTTTTGAAAAAAGTGACCTCCCATAGACATAACACGCAAATATGACAAATTATGCATTGTCGCCTTTAATCGAATATTTAACTATGATGACGTCATCTAAATGAAAAATAAATGGCATATTTCTGATAGAGAATTAGCTCAGCTACAACATATCAAAATCGTGAAGAAAGTCCATCACTGATAAGTGAGATAATCTTAATTAAACAAAGACAAAAATGACGTCATCAACAAAATACATTTGTTTGAGTTTAGATGACAATATGATGACTTTGTTTCACTTTGTACGAGTCAGGGTGGTATGAAATCATATCTCTAACTCATGCTTTCTCCAACCATGATATACAAATTGGGGGTCGATGGGCTTTCTGAAGAGCTATTTCGATTTTTAAAATGGCATGTTTTTGATCAAATTTGCATTATATTGCCCATAGCAGCACGCGCGGATTTTGAACTTTGACGCACGCTCACGGCCTTATGAAATATGAAGAGTGACTGAAATTAATGTAAATTGTCAATTACGTTAAGAGGAATCTAAATCATGTAAACATATTGAATTTGACCTTTTCCGCGCGCGGGACACGTACGGACGGAAAACTTTGAAATGCTTAAAATGACCTGATTCGTACTCTCGTTTAATAGTTAAGTGATTTTGAGCAATTTAAAATTTTGAAGCGCGCGTTTGCGCGCGTCATGACCTTTATTTGAACTTTGATGACACGACCTGTCGACCCTTAACCTGAAATATATGTGATATGAATATGAATGAACTTTGAGTACGCATCATGAAGATATGATGGATAATGTGATTTTACAAAATGGCGCCTGGATGACGTCACGATAATTTGATGACCTTGAAAATGTTCCTGTCACGTCTCATGATGATTACCTATGACTGTATCAAGATTGAAAGAAATTGGGTGGATGGATATTGAGAAATCGGTTGCACAAAAAAGTGGAGAAATAAATAAAAATAAATAATAAATAAATAAATAAATAATAAATAAAGAAAGACAATTCTGACGAAATCAATAGGTGGTCTGTTGACAACAGACCACCTAAAAAAAATAAAAAAATCTTAAGGTAAACTTAAAATGAAAAAGTGTTCAAACGATCTTTGTGTATGAGTTTGTGAGTGTGTTGTGCAAGTGTGTATATATATATATATATATATATATATATCGCGTGCGTGTGAGTGTGCGTGTGTGTGTGTGTGTGCGTGCGTGTGTGTGTGTGTGCATGTGCACGCGAGCGTGCTTGTTTGTATGTGTTTGTAACGAATAGTGGAAGTGCACGTAGCTCTGTGTGGTATAGTGGATTGGAAACAAATATAGCCTTTACAATAAAGGAAACTAAGAATACGAAATAGAATTTTTTTTTGCAAAACTGAGTTGCAATGTGACCTAAATTTGACAATTGCCTACTGCATGTTGAAATCAGTTATGTAGATACTTCGATAAAAGAGTTTTTTTGAGAGATGCTTTAAAAGAATAGAGAGATGAACAATGCCTTATTGAATTTGGTAAGGAGTTCCAAACATCTGGTCCATGATGTCTTACTGATTTTTGTGCTAAAAGTATTTTAGGATTTTCTAAGTGATAATTTGTTGAACAACGGGTGGGGTATGTGTGGATGTTTGAGTTTAAACTGTAAATATTGTGAAATAGGGATGGTAGTTGATTATGAGAATATTTATACATAAAAATGCAAGTCTGAAAAATGTGAATATCTTGTATTTTTAATGTTTTTAAACGCTGAAATAAAGGTTCCGTGTGTGATATATAATGTGAGTTAGTGATCATGCGAATCGCTCTCTTTTGAAGCAAAAATAAGGAATTAATTTTTGTTAAACTACAATTACCCCATACAATATTACATTATATCACATGTGATAAAATTAGAAAATTGTATAATATAATCATAGATCTTTCAGAAAGAATTTTCTTTAACTTATACAGTATTCCAATATTCCTTGATATTGATGTATGTATATTACGTATATGCTCATTAAAATTTAGATGAGAGTCAATAGTGATTCCTAAGAATTTAACAGATTGTTTATCAATGAGAGGCAAGCCATCAATCTCAATATTACAATTTCTTATATCAATATACGTTGGTCTGCTTAAAATGAATTACATTCGTTTTACTAAGATTTAATGACAACTTATTAGATTTAAACCACCTAGACATTTTCATTAATTCACAGTTTAACCGCGTTATGAGCGTATCAAAGTTTTTATGGGAATAAGAAATACTCGTATCATCAGCAAAGATAATAAAATTTAAAAGTGAAGAGGTTTCGATAATATCATTTATATAAATAATAAAAAGCAATGGACCCAATATAGATCCTTGCGGTACTCCACATTTAATTGTTAATTTTGTTGATTCATGATTTTGGAAAGATACATATTGTTGTCTGTCTTGTAAATAATTAGTAAACCATGAAAGAGCTTGACCTCTTACGCCATAGTATTATAATTTATGAATTAATATTTTATGATCAATCGTATCAAAAGAGACGAGAGTCTTCATGCATGGCTGATTGTCAACGAAACGGAGTTAAGTCTTTTGTCAAATCTGCTTTTTGCTACGGCAGGCACCCAGTGAAAACGAATTCGTTTGTTAAAATTATGAAAATGTAAGGGCTACTTTAAACAAACAGAACTTTGTTATTCCTCGCTCATTTTTCCTGATTGAGGTGTCATATGAAAGGGCAGAAACTCAACTTTTTAGAAATGTAAATTTTTCTTCGAAATTCAGATACCGCCCGCCAAATGTCTTTTTGGTTTCCTTCCTTCAAATTGCTTTTAATCACTCATGCGTAAAATATGCATCATCTGAGTAGCATCAACTGAAAGAGGAGACTCTAAGCTTTCCAAATATGTATCATTCATTAATTATGGTTGTGATTAAGTTATGATAAAACATCGATACTTCTCGGTTTCGTTTTTTCTGGGACGCACTGTATAAACTTCTTTATTTTCTTGGGAAACAGTATCAAGACATCTATCAAAATTGTCCAAGAAAATGTCTACATTACGATTAGGGGGTCTATACATTATGCCAACTATTATGTTTTTGGTTTTATCATTTAATATTTCAATATATAAATTTTCAGCACCTTCAGTGTGTAAGTCAGACCTAACTTTAGTTTTAAAATTATTATGTATGTATAGCGCTACTCCGCCCCCTCTACCATGGTCACGATCAGAACGAAACATGTGATAGTTTGGTATATTAAATAGAGGTGGGGAATTTTTGTGGAGCCAAGTTTCAGATAAGCCTATTATGGAAAACTGGAAGCTATTTAATTGTAAAAAAAGTTCTTGTACGGACTCAAAATTCTTATTCATACTTCTACTATTAACGTGAAATAGGCTGAAGTCAGGATCGTTAAAACTAGAGTTAAATTCTTTTACTGTATAATACTTACTTTCAACATTTCTCAAACCTTGGTCAAAATTTGCGTTAGGAAAAATCATTCAGAATTCTGGAATATCTCAAATATACAAGAAAAGCCACAGAGAGCACGCTGTGTGAGTTTGTGTCCATGTGTGAAAGTGTGAGTCTGTGCATGTAATTTTGTGAACATGTGTACGTTCTTATGTACATGGTTGTGCTAGTGCTGAAAATAAAAGTGTTGTAAGAAAACATAAGTAAAGGTAAAAATGGCAACATAATCACTTGCAGGTCTCAAAAGCAAAGTGTTTGTAGCCCACGGGACATTAATACAGCTATTCAAATTAATTATGCGAGTATATCGAGTTATCTCTTTCGGTATTCTCATAACTTTAATGACATGAATTGTGAACACAGAGAATCTAATTTAAAAGAAAAAAGTATAGAGATTAAGCTCAATCTAATGCGCACTTTAAACATGCAATATCATTTATGTTTTTAAATAACCTCATGTAACGTAATATGTAAAACTTTCTTTAAAAAAGAAAAGGAAAAAAAAAATATCCTAAACTTAACCAACGGAAAGGTCTAATTTGCACTCGTGATTAGACTAAACAAATTATGGGAGACATTGACAACAGTCAGATTACGAGCAGCTGTATGTACGAGCCAGAACCTTGTTGGCATATAATTAAAGAACACACGAAACCGAATCCAATGCACGAAACCCAGACGAGCACCCCGCCTCAAAACCATTCAACCCACCCGCCACGAATAACTGCATCCCGACAGCCAGAAAGCAAACCGCACACACTTCGTGCCGCCAGGCAGGAAAGGCATTAATGCTTGTCTCACCTAGCAACAAAGAATGTAGGCCATTCATCCAACCACCGAAACACAATCACCCATAGCAGGCGAAAGAACAAACCCGTAACGAGGTAGCCAACAAAGATCCGCGCACCAAACCCCACCAAAACGACGCAAGTCATGTGAAATAGTCCGCACCATGCAAGTTGTAAATAGACAGACATCATGTTAAAGCATTCAATGGGTGCTGTTTCCAACTTTCCACAACATTTGCATAATAACCATGAGGTTTCAAACTAGGCATGTGTTTTGTAAATTACTGATATTGTAGGTCATAGAACTTGAGACATTCCTGCAATGCATAAAATGCTTTGTCTGAAGAGTTTGGGATTTAACTTGAGATATCAATGCAATTGGTAAATTGTAAAGTAAATAGACAGACATCATGTTAATGCATTCAATGGGTACTGTTTTCACAACATTTGCATAATCACCAGGATGTTTCAAGCTAGGCATGTGTTTTGTAAGTTACTGATACTGTAGGTCATATAACTTGAGACATTCTTGCAGCGCATAAACCGTTTGTCTGAAGAATTTGGAATTTAACAGGTGATGGGGGGTATGCAGGTACTATTGATCTTTACAATTAATTGGTGCTCTCGCTCCTCTGTTTGGCCAAACCGACAAACAAATGAGACCCACGCAGTATTATGTGTGTACAGACAGGCATCATTTTAATGCATTCATTGGGTTTGCCTCCACATTTTAGCATATTCATCATGATCATTGGCTAGAGAGGTTTCCTTTGTCAAGTACTGATGTTGTGGGTCATAGAACTTGAAACATTCCTCAGAGCCTGCAGTGGGTAAACTGTTTGTCTGAAGATTTTGAAAACTTAACAGGTGATGGGTGCATACGCAAATACTTTTTGTCATTAATTTAATTCGTGGTTTCGCTCCTCTGAATGGCCCGAACCAAAATTGAGCCCCAAGTGTGCGAAAAGACAAGCAACTTTTCATTCATTGCGTCACACGTTTCCGAACTGATTATGCAGATGATTGAGATTGTAACTGTTTTGGTTAGCCAAAATGTACGTACAATGAATCTTACATTGGGGCAGAATTTGAAGGGAGCCTGAAATTTAAACATGGTTTCGGATTCATATGAAAATACCCTCTGGGGGCCAAAACCAAAGGTAATGAGACCCATACAGTTTTGCCAAAAAACAGGCAATACTATAGCTATATTGTAATATCTGTATTGGTTTCTGTAATGATCGAAATAGTACTTTTCCAATTACTCATGATGCATATTAATAGAATTTGAGAGATCCCTGCGTTGTGTAAACTTTTTTGTTTGAAGGTTTACGATTTTGGTTGTTGATTTTTTTGTTGATTTTTTAATTTAGTTAATTTTTTGTTGTTGTTTAAATTAGAGAGAAGACAAAGGATATATTTCCTTTTAAATTCATCAGGTAGTGAAATTTTGTTTTGAATATGTTGGTTTGAATACATGCATGTATAAGCATGCACACAGTATGTGGGTTTGTGTATATTATGTAAATATGTAGGCATTGACTGCCACAAAATGTAATTATTCTTAAAATGACATGTTTCTATTGTTCTTTTTGTATGTGCATGATTACTGTTGTAGGTGTGTCGTTCGATTTGCGTAGTGGGGTGTGTGGTATGTTTTCCGGTTCCGGTGTCTGCCTGTACTTGTCAAATTTGCAAGCTAACTTGAAAGTTTTCGTTTTCTCTTTGTATAGATTCGTATTGTTTGATGGCGGATAATTTAAATATACTCTCAGTCAATGTCAGAGGACTGAGAGATAGAGTCAAAAGAAAGAAGATTTTTCAGTGGTGAAAAATGTCGGGAAATGTTATATTCTTGCAGGAAACCTTTAGCACAGAAGACTTTGAAAACAGTTGGAAGGGGGAATTGGGGGAGGCCCAATGTTTTTTAGCCACGGGAGTCACCATAGTAGGGGTGTTATTGTAATGTTTAAACCAGGTATTACTTTTGTGGCGGAAAAGACCTTAATTGACGAAGGGGGAAGATACGTCATCATAAAAGGCCAATGTCAAGGCAAAAAGCTAATATTAGGAAGTGTGTACTTTCCCACAAGAAATAAAGAAAACGCCCAATGTGATTTTCTGTCTGATCTAAATAAAATAATATGTTCTGTATTTAGTCAAGAATATTCCTTGATAATTGGAGGAGACTTCAATGTAATTATGGATCATAATTTGGATTACATGGGTGCAAGTAATATTTCAAAAAGCAAATACAGGGACTCATTAGTAGACTTTCTTGATAAGCTTGATTTAATTGATGTGTGGCGTAAGCGTCATCCTAATAAGAAAGAATTCACTTTTAGACAGAAGCAGCCATTAGTTCAGAGTAGATTGGATTATATTCTACAAGTTGGTAAGAAAGTCTGAAATGTTTCCTTCTATTACACCTGACCATGCTGGAGTTAGAATATAATTTAACAATTTAGTCGATAGTTTTGTTTATGGGAAATCGTATTGGAAGTTCAATAGTAGTCTATGTAATGAAAAAGATTTTGTAGATGGGGTAAAAAAGAAGATTTCTGAAATAGAGGAAACTTGGCGGAATCAAATAACGAGCAAAAATTAAATTTTGGGATTTTATGAAAATGAAATTAAGAGAATATATAATGAAATTCTCCCGTGAAAGAGCAAAACTCAGAAGAGTCCATATTGGAAATTTGGAAAAAGAAATTAAAGACCTAGAATATCGATTGACGATCAATAAAAATTGTCATAAAAGTATTCAGGATGAAATTGACATGAACAAAATGGAATTAGATAAGCTTTTCGACTATTCACGTCAAGGGTTAAAAGTCCGTTCAAGGACAGGATGGTCTGAAGAAGGAGAACAAAATTCAAAGTTTTTTGAACAATTATTAAAGTCAAATAAAAGGAAAAGTGTGATTAAGGAGATATATAATGAAAATAAGGAAGCTGTGAGGGAGTGCAAAGGGATTTTGAAGATTATCAGGGAGTTTTACGAGAATGTATATGCATGTAAAAATGGTGAAATTACAGAGGATATTGAAAATATTTCTTAAATGAATTACCCAAATTAAGTAAAGAAAATAAAGAGTATTGTGAAGGCCAGATAACACTGGCAGAATGCTGTCAGGCAGTAAAGGAAATGAAATGGAACAAATCACCAGGCGATGATGGCTTCCCGGCTGAGTTTTATTTCACGTTCTGGCCAATTTTAGGGAAAACAAAAGTGGAAGATTTTAATGAAGGTTTTGAAACAAAAATTTTATCAAACTCACAGAGACAGGGGGTAATTACACTAATTGAGAAAGAAGGCAAAGACCCTTTGTACATGAAAAACTATAGGCCAATTACTCTCTTAAATGTAGATTATAAAATATTGTCGAAAGTATTAGCTACAAGGGTAAAGGAGGTATTGGAGGATATTATTCATTACGATCAGGTGGGCTATGTTAAAGATCGGAATATTGGGGGAGCGGTTCGGTTGATTGATGATACATTCTTTCAATCCTTGTATCAGCCTGTAGGCTTTTTAATTGCCGTAGATTTTGAAAAGGCATTCGACTGCATTTCCCATAAACTTTTATTTAAAGCTTTAAAACAGTTTGGGTTTGGTAAAGTTTTGTGTTCTTGGGTTAAAACCCTCTACACTAATGTTAGCAGTTGCGTGATGAACAGGGGACACTCAACAGGATATTTTGGAATTAATAGAGGGGTAAGACAAGGTGACCCCCTATCTCCATATTTATTTGTAATAGTTATCGAATTACTAGCTCATTATATTATGAAAGATGAAAGCATTAAAGGAGTAGGATTTGAGAATAAAGAAATAAAGCAAGTTTAATATGCAGATGATATTACATTGTTTTTAAAAGATATGGATTCAATTAATAAAGTGAAGAAAGTTTTCAAAAACTTTGAAAAATTAAGTGGATTGAAGATAAATATGGATAAGGCAAATTTTATGTGGTTAGGAGATGAAAGTGATAGGCCGGGTTTACCTCTTTTTGGACATAGGGTACAACATAATTATAAAGATCCTAGGGGTATATTTCGCACATCATTCCAAAATAAAAGATGATTTGAACTATAAGGAAATTTTGAGCAAAATCAAAAGACTAATCGGTTGGTGGAAGCAAAGAACGATGTTTGGCAAAATTAAATTGTTGAAGATATATGTATTTTCAAAACTAAATTATGTTTCGTCTCTTATGACAGTCCCACAAAACATTTTTGAAGAAATCGAAAAGATTTTCTTTTAATTTTATTTGGGGAGGGGGAGACAGAATAAAACGAAAAATATTACATCAAGATTACTGCGCTGGGTGACACAGAGTAACGAATTTTAAGATATTTATCAAGACTCGGAGAATAATGTGGATCAAACGGTTGCTCTATGGAGAAAAGTATTCAGGTTGGAAAGTAACCTTTTTTATATTTCTTTGTAATTATGATATAAATAGAATGGACTTGAAGGGTATACCATTGTTTTATAAAGACATGTCGAAAGCATGGCAAGAATTAGATAAATGCAGACACTTTGGAGAAAATAAGAATAATCCGATGATATTTAGCAATAAGCGTATATGTCTCAGCAATAAAACATTTTTTGATGTTGAACTATTTCAGAAAGGTATACTTCAAGCATCAGATATAATTGTCAGAGGTCATTTAAAACCGATCTTACATTTTTTAAATTTGGGTTTTGCAACTAAAAGCTTGCTTAGAATTCAAAAGATCTTTTCAGCAATCGGAAAAGAATGGATACAAAGTGATTTTATGAAAGTGGACACTGAAAATTTTGAAATAGAATTGATGATATTTGGACGTTTACAGAAACTATGTGATATAAAGTCTAGGCAGTTATATGATTACTTCATTGAAGACCTTCAAAAAGAGTATACATTACATGTTACAGACGGCATCTGCCAATTTGATCTTGGAATGACGGAGTTGAAAGAAACATTCACAAGATGAAATGTGCAATGCTATGTAATAAACATAGAGAGTTTCAATGCAATATTACAAGGGGCTATTTATACGAAAAGAGAGCTCTTTAAATTTGGTTTTGAGTCAGACCATTTTTGTTCCTTTTGTAGAAAAGAAGTAGAGACATATCAACATTTATTTTTAGATTGTCTTAAAGTTAAAAGATTATGGCAGGAGGTAATTCAAAAGTTACATTTAATCGAAATTAACATTGATGATTGGAAACCCATTTTTTATGGGAATATCCGGCAATACTGCTAGAATATTTGTAATAAATTGTATCATATTTCTAGTAAAGTATATCATTTTTATTTCTAGAAAAGAAGGAACTCTGCCATCTGTACAGAAAGTAGTACATATGCTTAAAGATTACAGAGACGAGGAATACAAAATAGCCTTCAAAAAGGGGGAAAATGGGGATGCACTTACATAAATGGGAACAAATCGATGCATTTTTACTTTAATGGATGTGGGTATTATTATTATTATTATTATTACTATTAATTCTATCTCTTGTACAGGTGGACAAACCGGAACAGGTTGCATGTAGTGTGTGTGTCGGCGTGAAGAGGGTGTGAGGTGGTTGGGCTAGAGGGGGGGGGGGGGGGGGGGTGAAGAGTTTGTGTGGTGTGAGTTGAGGGTTTGTGAGTGTGTGATTGGGTCGGGCTAGGTAAAATGCATACCTTCCTCTATGGTTATTTTGATTATTAACTGTTACATGCAAGAACAAATGTACAAACATGTATGACTGAGATTATTCTATGTTCATTGTAATTCATGAAATGTTTTTGTATCGTATGTAGATCTTGCTTTGTATTACATACTGTGATAATTATTTTGTAATGTGAATTTTATGAGGAAGGAAATCTCCGGAACAGGTTGCATGCAGTGTGTGTCTGTGTGTGTTGTATTTGTGTTTATGTGTGTGAAAGGGGGGTGTGGTGTGGGTGGGCTAGAGGGGGGGGGGGGGGGGGGGGGAGCGGGGGGGGGGGGGGAGCGGGGGGGGGGGGGTGTCATGAGTTTGTTGGTGTAAGAGTGTGTGACAGGATGGTACTATTAAATTTTAAACCTTCCTCTACTGTTATTTTGATTATACACTGTTACATGCAAGAAAAAAAATGTAGAATCATGTACAATCTTAGATTTTTTTATGTTCATTGATTGATGTAACTCATGAAGTGTCTAGTATCAAAGATCTTGTTTTATATTGCTTATTTTGATAATTTCTCGTATGCAGGATTTTTTCAAGGGGGGGGGGGGTTTTAACATTTATAAATCGGGCCGAAAATTTCGCAACGACTCAGCCGACCGCTGAATAAGCGGGGGGGGGGGGGGGGGGGGGGGGGTAAGAGGACACTTTTTTTTTTTTTTTTTTTTTTTTGGTCCCCAAAAAAATCGCAACGACTCAGCTGACCGCTGAATAAGCGG